>CM074735.1:138766634-139109134 GCA_037367245.1 Phrynocephalus guinanensis
AAATGGAATCTCTTTTCCTGTAGTTTGAAACCCCTGCCCCGAGTCCTAGTCTCTGAAGCCATGGAAAACCAACCTGTTCCCTTTTCAATGTGACATCCTTACAAATATTTAAACATAGCTATCATATCCCCTCTCAGTCTTCTTTTTGTAAGGCTAAACATTCCCAGCTCCCTAAGCCGCTCATTGTAAAACATTTCTTTCAGACCCTCACTCATCTTGGTTGCCCTCCTCTGGACCCTATCAAGATTGTCAACATCCTTTTTAAATTGAGGCACACAGAACTGGACACAGTACTCCAGGTGGGGTCTGACCAGAGCAGAATAGAGTCACTTCCCTTTATCTAGGCACTATAGTTCTGTTGATGCAACCAAGAATCACATTGGCTTTCCTGGCCGCCGCATCACACTGCTGACTCATGTTCAATTTGTGGTCAACCAAGACTCCCAGATCCCTTTCACAGGTACTATTTTCCAGCCAGGTATCTCCCATCCTATATCTGTGCAATTCATTCTTTTTACCCAGATGCAACACCCTACATTTCCCTCTGTTGAAACCCATTCTGTTTAGAGATGGGCACGAACCAGAAAACCCAGGGTTCGGGTTCGTCTGGTTCGGGCCCACCCTTGGTTCGGTCTGAGTTCATGTTCAAACAAATTTTAAAAAACAGCTCGAATCTGTCTTTACAATTTTGAGGGGGAAAGGAAAACAAACAAACAAACACAAAGCCCCGCACTACAGCTGTAGCGTGGGGCCTGAACCCAGAAGGGGGGGGGATCGGGAGGTCTGATAAGAGTGAGGCCGTGCTTAGGCGGCCAGCGCAGCCCAGCGAGACCGCTGCCCATCTGCTTATCTCCCACGGCCTGTTATCTACAGGGCCGATTGGGAGGCTGATAAGATCGAGGCCGTGGTTAGGAGGCCAGTGCAGTGTGGCTTCGACACCCCCTCCCCCTCCCAAGTCCAGTGACTAGGGTGAGCCCTGTTAGTGCTCACCCTCTCACCTCAGCGTTGCTGGTGCTCGACCCCTCACACTAGCGGGGCTCGCCCTAGTTGCTGGGAGGAAGGTGTGTGCGAAGGGGGCAAGTCAAACGCGGGAGAAGGCTGGAGTCCTGCAAGGAGCCACTGGACGCAGAGCGGACTCCGGAGGGCGGGCAGGCAGGCTGCGCGCCATCTGGGCAAGGGAGATGGCGGTGAGCAGGAGGGGGACCGCGACATGGTTTTCCCCTTCTCCCTCCCAGTGGTGCTGGGAGACGGAGCAGAGGGGGAACATGCAGGCGGAGTCGGGGATCGTGCCCTTCGTCGCTCTCTTCCTGCCACCTGGCCAGCAACTTTGGCTTCCCTTTCCTGCCGCCTTTTCACCTCCATCCCTCTCTTCCTTTTCAAAAAAGGAAAACCACTTCCAGGTTCATGCCCCGTGCTACAGCTGTAGCATGGGGTTTTTTGTTTTGTTTTGTTTCATTTTCCTTTCAGCGCTGACCGCGCGGCCCCTGGGGCGCAGGCGGCACTGGGTTTTATTATTATTATTATTATTATTATTATTATTATTATTATTATTATTATTATTATTATTATTATTATTATTATTATTATTATAGGGTGCCGACTAGGCCACCCTTGGGGTCTGGTCGGTGCTCCACCCTTTTTTTAAAATTTATTTTTATTTTTATTTTTATTTTAGTTCCCCCCCCCCACTTCCGGGTTCAGGCCCCACGCTACAGCTGTAGCGTGGGGCTTTTTTGTTTTGCTTTTTGTTTTCCTTTCAGCACCGACCACGTGGCCCCTGGGGCCCAGTCGGCGCTGGTTTTTTATTTTTTTATTTTTTATTTTAGAGTACCAACCAGGCCACCCTCGGGGCCTGGTTGGCACTCCTTTTTTTTAACTGTGCCGAGCCGACCACATGTCCGCACTACAGCTGTAGCGCAGCTGTTGGCTTTCCCCCTCCTAGTCGCTGTCCCAGAAGCCAGGACGACCAGACCTCCGGACCAGCACCAGGTAGGAGACACCTCTCCCCCCCCATTAACGAAATAAACTGAATCGAACCAATTTTTCTCGATTTGGTTCAGTTCGTGTTAAATTTGCCCCTAGGGTCATTATTCGTTTCGTTACATAATGAAACAAATAACGAATAACGGAACAAAATAAATCATTTTGTGCCCATCTCTAATTCTGTTAGCTTTGGCCCAGAACTCTAATCTGTCAAGGTCCTTTTAAATGTTCATCCTTTCCTGTCAGGTATATTCTCATAATTCAGCTCCAGAGCAAGCACTGATGTTCTGCCAGGTTCAGCTCATTCATCTCTTCTTTGCTGAAAACTCTTGCATGGAGCAGGAGAATGAAAGTTACTCAGACAGACAGCGAGTCTTCTGCTTTGCCTTCAAGACCCAACACAGATTGTAAGAGCTGTAGTGATTTCATGGTTGTCATTGTCATTGTCGTCATCATCATCATGATGATGATGTACCATCAAGTCAATTCTGATTCCACAGTGGACCTCCTGGGGAAAGAGCCAGAAGAAAGGGAATAGGTTGGGTAGTCTAGAAATCCAACCAACCAACCAACCAACCAACCACTTCTGACTATTGTATAACTGGAAAACACTGGAAAGAGTTGCCGTAAGTCAGAATTGTCTTGACAGGACATCATCATCATCATCATCATCATCATTTTTAACAACAACAACATTGGATCCACCTTCATGAGTAGCTTTACAGAACCAAAGTGTCTTTAAATGCAAGTGGAGCAGCCATGGCCCTTCAGGCATTGTTGGACTACAGTTACCATGAGCCACCCCCTTTAGAGAGAGGTGTTGGGATTTGTAATCCACCAGCTGCTGGTGGGACACCCTTTCTCCACCCTTGATTTAAATAAAGAAAACAAAAGCCAAGGATGTCAGAGGGTAAGGTGTCTTTGGAGAAGCCACTGTTCGCCCTCTCCAGTTGTAAGATTCGAAATCTTCCATCTCTCACGGTGTGTGCATGTGTGTGGGAGGCGGGAAACTACACAAGGAGAGGAAAACACCCCGTTGACATTTCCTGAGTTGTGTTTGTATCGAAAGCCTTTGCGCTTTTATTTTCTCTGTGGCGGACTTGCCAAGCTTGGCCCATTTGTAAAGCCATCACCGGATGTTTCCTCATTAAATAACATCATAACACCGAAATCCTTTCATTCTCTGCGAGCGCTTGTGGATGGCTCTGTAACATGATAACTCACGCTAAGAGAGAAACCCCAGAGGTGCTATTCTGCACACAGCCGATCCTTCAAAGGAGCCACCGATTCAGTGGATTGCAGAGAAGGATGTGCCAAAGATAAGAAAGACAGACAGAAACCAGTCTGAAAGGACTGGGTGAGGTTTTGTGTTGAGGGCGGACAATGGAAATGATATTCCTCTGCTATCTTTCTTGGTGGTGAACATAAGAACATAAGAAGAGCCCTGCTGGATCAGGCCAAGGGCCCATCTAGTCCAGCTTCCTGTATCTCACAGTGGCCCCAGCAGATGCCTATGGGAACGCATGAGACTAGATCTCTGTTACCTGATACCACTCCCCTGCATCTGGCCCTTGAAGTACCCCCGTTTTAAGCCTTTAGATTACACATCTCCATCATGGTTTGTAACCTGTGGTGGATTTTTCCTCTAGGAATTTGTCCAGGCCAGATGCCATCACCACATCCTGTGTCAGGGAGTTCCACAGACTAACAACGCGCTGGGTGAAAAAATATTTTCTTTTGTGTGTTCTTACCTTCCCAGTCCTCAATTTGAGTGGATGTCTCCTAGTTCTGGTATTTTGCGAGAGGGAGAAGAGCGTCGCTCTATCCACTTTACTCATGCCACAACTTTAAGTGTGGGAGAGCAGCAATTTGGGAGAGGATCAGTCCTAGAATCCTGGAATGATGGAGACGGAAGGGGTCTCTAAGGCTATGGAGTCCTATTCTAGGCAAATCTGACAGACGCCTGTCCCATTTCCTCCTGCATGCTTCCAGCCCTGAAGGGCAAGCCAGCTGCTGTGGTCATTGCTTCCATTGTCATACTGCTCTAACAGTCAAGAAGTTATTTTTTCTCCTGATATGCAGCCTGGTTGTATCTGGTTTCCTGTAGCTTGAGCAAGTAGTAGGTTGGAGGAAGTTGTGTCTGAAAGAAAGTAGGTAGAGAGGCAGGAAGAGAGGTAAAGATGGAGACAGTAGTTTTCTTCCAACACTTCTGGAGAGGAATCGGACGATGACAGTGAAAAACTGGATCTGGTCTTCATTGAGGATGCACAATATACCTTCAGAACTTCCAGGACCCCCGGACAGGGTCTTAGGTGGGAATCCCTGTAGCTAAAAGCAAAGCAAAAAAGTGTTCTGCTTATATACTGCCCCATGCCACTTAAAGTACAGTAGGACCCCCGTATCCACTGATTCAGTTATCCACGGTTGGTAGAGGATAAATAAATAAATAATTCAGCAGCCCCAAAGCAAGCTACTGTCACAAAGAGCAGCTGTAAAGCAAGCTACTGTCATAAAACAGCAGCTGTAAAGCAAGTTACCACAGCAGTATCACAAAACAGCAGTTTTGGGGAACATTTTTAGTGTTCTCTCTTATTCGTGGTATTTATTATCCATGGGAAGGCTTGGAACCAATCCCCAGCGGATACTGGGGTCCTACTGTAGTCTCTGGGTGGTTTAGTTTGTAAATTACAGTTTGCAGGCTACACATTGCCCCCCCCCCCAGCAAGCTGGGTACTCATTTACCAACCTTGAAAGGATGGAAGGCTGAGTCAACCATGAGCCAACTACCTGGGATTGAACTCCAGGTCGTGAGCACAGTTTTTGCTGCAGGACAGGCAATTAACCACTGCGCCACTGCGCATACAGATGGAATTGTACCCCAATCCCTTGCTCAAGTAAAGACAGGCTTAAGCTGTTTAGTCACTGTGGAGTAGACATGGGCACGACTTGGCGAAATTCTCGTTTCCGTTTCCGTTACTCGTTTCCGTTACACAACGGAAACGGTAATGACAATTACACCCCCAGAACTCGAACTCGAACCAACAAAAGAAAAATTGGGACTGATTTGTCGTCGTTCTTGGCATCGCAGCGATCGCGCGATGCCAAGCAGCACAGAAAAAAAGTTTTAGAAATAAAAAAAACCCGATTCCCGGCCAAAAAAGCAGGCGAAAATATGCCTGCCTGAGGGCACCTACCAGAGGGGTGGTTTCTGGGGGGGTCCCCACTCCAGCCTCCCCCCCCTCCTGTCCTGGGCTGCTGGTACCGGGCTGGGAGGGGGCATCCTCGGCGTCTCCATTTGCCATGCGGTGCGGGGGATCCAAAATGGCGACCGCAATATTTTTTTTGAAATCGTGGTCCAAAAACCCACCAAAGCACCACAGAAACATGCAAAAATTAGCTATTTTAAATGCTTGAATTTTTACAGTAGAATCAGTGGGTTTTTCTTGCAACAAAACGTCTCCATTTATTTTATTTTATTTTTATTTTTATTTTTATTTTTTTACACCTGCGCAGTGATGGGCTGGCCATGGGATGGGACCATGCAAATTTTTGGAGCCATTCCACCAATAGCATGGCCAGGTTTTGCTGAGACTTCTGGATGTGCCAGACAGGGCATAAAAAGCCCATCAACCCTAATCCTAATCCTAACCCTAACCCTAACCCATACGCCAGTACACTGTGTTCTTAGTGGGCCAGAGGCACCCAGAGGTACAGCCCACTAACCCACCCTAACCTTAACCGTTACCCTAAGCCTAGCCCTTACCCCCTAACCCCATGCTCTGGGAAGTCAAGTCGCGCTAAATCGCGGCAGTAATGACAAACGACACGACGAAACGACAAATTTTTGAAAAATTTCGTGAAAAACGGAAACGACCCGAAATGGACCCATCCCGAAAAACGACAACTCGAAAAAAAAATTCTGGTCGTGCCCATCTCTACCATGGAGTTCATGACATGCCTTGCCAGCAATCACTTTGGTCACAGCCACCACCTTAAATGGGGGGCAAACCACATATATGGATAGTGTATGAAGCCCACTGGAAGTCATCTTTCTGATATTTTATTTCTTGGTTGGGGGTCGGTAAACTCTATGTTGCAACAGCATATTTTTCCTAGTGTGGCAATGAAGCTGGTAGCAGGGAGGGATCATGAAATAACTGATAATGGGGTTGGAACGCTCCTTTAGGACCACTGAGTCCACCCCATGATCAAGGGAGAAATCCAGATCAAAGCAAATCTTACAGACAGATATCCAATTTTCTCTTGAATTCCTCCAGTGCTGGAGCGTTCACCACTTCCTGAGGTCACTGGTTCCGTTGCCATACTACTCTTACAGTTAAGAAGTCTTTCCTGATATTCAGCTGGAATCAGGCTTCCTATAACTTGAGCCCATTGTTGCATGTCCTGCACTCTGGGATGACTGGTAACAGAATCTATTCCAAGGTTATGTGCTTAATTTTCTCAATGAGGAAGCTGGAATGTACAATGCAATTAAAAAAAAACACAGCAAGCAAAAGCAGCCACTGAGCTCAGTCACACTAGCTAGGTCCTCAGACAAGCTCACAGTGTATTATTTATTTATTATATTATATTATATTATATTATATTATATTATATTATATTATATTATATTATATTATATTTATATACCGCCCCATCTTCCGAGACGGAACTCGGGGCGGTGTACAATAAAAAGAAAAGAAACCACAGCAAGCAAGCATAAAATCAAAGGCATCAGTAAAGACAGGAGTGTACAATACCCTCCGCACAGAATGGCATGAGCGACTGTAAGACTGGCATCCCCTCCCCACAATTGTTCCTCCCCAAAAAGTGTCTGGAAGTTGAGTCATGGCTACTGGACTTCTTTTTTGAGGCCAGGGTGACAAGAGGTCAAAGCTGCCTTTAAGATGGAGGATTTGCACTAGCTGTATTCAGACCGATGAAGCTGTTTGGATGAACAGCGAAACGTTTCTATCTCTCAAAAAAGAAGTCCAGTAGCCATGACTCAACTTCCAGATAAACTCACCTGGATGACTGAGAATCTTCACAGACATATCCCCCAAAAGTGGTTTCCCAACAGGAATAGTGTGGCAGACATAAATCACAAACGCAGGGGAAATGTGACTGAGGTTGTCTGCTGAGTCACACTGGGTGAAGCAAGAGAATCATAGAATCACAGAATCCTAAGAGTTGGAAGAGACCTCGAGGGCCATCCAGTCCAACCCCCTGCCACGCAGGAAACCCCATCACAGGACTCCTGACAGATGGCCATCCAGCCTCTGCTTTGAAACCTCCAAAGAAGGAGACTCCACCACCCTCCTTTGTGGCAGCATATTCCACTGCCGAACAGCTCTAACCGTCATGAAGTTCTTCCTAACAATGTTCACATGGAATCTCTTTGCCTGTAGTTTGAAACCATTGCCCTGAGTCCTAGTCTCTGAAGCCATGGAAAACAAACCTGTTCCCTCTTCAATATGACATCCTTTCAAATATTTAAACATAGCTATCATATCCCCCCTCAGCCTTCTTTTTGAAAGGCTAAACATTCCCAGCTCCCTAAGCCGTTCCTCGTAAGACATAATTTGTTTGTTTGTACATTCGTGTCTTTGTTCATTTATTAGCTGCTTAATAAAGTTGTTTATTTATGGGGAAAACACACAAAGATTACAGAAGACCCTGGAACTAACTGACCTTTAGCGGGGCTGCTCCTCTTTGTCAGGGTCTTTTGTTTCTCCAGATTTTAGGCATGTCTATTCCAGACAAAAACATACATGCATGTTGGTTTTCCAGGGCAAATCAAGGGAAATACAGTAAATGAACCAGCTCAGCAACAACCTTGACTGGGGTGGGGGGCAATGTGTAGCCTGCATAATTAAACTGTGAACCGCCCAGAGAGTGCTTGAAGCACTATGGGTTGGTATATAAGCAGAACACTTTGCTTTGTTTTGAGTCACCGGTGTGACCTAACTCTGACTCGATAGAGAGTCCCATGACTCAAGTCTCCATCCCTGGTGACGTATTGGGGATGGCGCATGGACCCTGGGAATTCGCACTCGCCACCGAGGTCCGTGTGTTACAGCTGAGATGTGGCCTCTCCTCCCATGATAAGGAGGCCGCAGGTGCAACCAGGCGCCTGAGAAGTTGGGCACTTGATTACAGTGAAAACGGTGGCTTTAAGGCCCTTTGTACATGACCCCTAAACTCCGCTGCAAATGGCTCCCAGCTCCGGAGCTTTAAAATGTTTCCCCACCAGCTCCAGAGTTTACAGATAATTAAGTGCAACCACGCCCACCTAAGCACGTCCCAGCACACTTTTCAGGTACCTGCTCTCTGGAGGTGAAAATTCCTGATGCGGATATAACAGTAGTGACTGCCGGGCTCTCCTTGCTTCTGTTTGTTCTTTTTTTGCCCCCCGCCCCTTTAAGAGATCTGAATGCAGTGCCGGGAGGGCAGAACGGAGGTGAGCGGCATTCTTTACTTCCTTTTTTTTCTCCCTCCCCTCACGCAGCCAGCAGCCAGGAGTGCGAAGGGGGTGGGAACGCAGGAACAGCGACAAACCCCTAAGATCTGTGGTCCGAATTTAAGTGGCCAGCGGATCTTAGGGGTTGCGTGAAAAGGCCCTAAGTGGAGGGCTTGCCCTTCCAGTGCCCCTTGGATCTCTTGGGGAATCGATTCAGATCGGCAGTGGCAGCAGCTGCGGAATTCGCTTTATAAACCGAGGTGGAATATTTCCTCAACATAAAATGAAGAAATTCCTCCAAGTGCAGAAAGACGCATTTCTGTAACCTTCCCTTCCGTTGACCTGGATGTTGTGACATTGAGCACAGAATGAAGCGTGCTCTGGTGAAAAAATGCAGAAACACCTCCGAAGAGGGGGAGAGGGAGAAGGAGAAGCACTGATGCACATCTTTCTTTATTTCAGAAAAGGGCTGTAGTTGGAGTGCCGCTGCCGTCAATTCTGTGCGCATGAGCCCAGTCCAGTCCAGTCAGGCTCAGGTCATGGGCTCAAGTTGGACCAGTCTTTCCATCCTTCCAAGGCTGGCGACTCGGGTATCCAGCCCACAGGTGGTGGTGATGGAGGTGCGTCGCCTGCATCTTTAAACTGCCCAGAGAGTGCTTTACGTGCTATGGGGTGGTATGTAAACAGCACACTTTGGCTGCTTTCACACGACCCCTAAAATCCACTGCAAAATGCTCACAGATGCAGAGCATAAAATTGTTTTCCCACCAGCAGCGGACTTTAAAAAAAATAAAGTACGACCATGCCTACTTAAGCGTGCCCCAGCACATTTTACAAGTACCTGGTCTGGAGGAGGTAAAATCCTTGTTGCTGTTTTAAAGCATTGCATGCCTGGCCCTCCTCTGCTTTTTGTTTGTTTTTGTTAGGTTCCCCCCCCCCCTTTTAACAGACAGGAATCCTAATGGACTGGATCAATTAGCTGCTGCGACAGCAGGCGGAGGTGAGCCTGAATTTTTTTCCCTCTCTCCCTTCACCCCAGACAGAAGGAATAGAATCAGAGTGCGGGAGGTGGGAACACAGGAAGCAGAACAAAAACCACGTTGGGGGGATCTGCATTAGAGGCCCTTTGTACACGACCCCTAAACTCTGCAGCAAATGGCTGCCAGCTCCGGAGGTTACAATTGTTTCCCCACCAGCTCCAAAGTTTGCAGGAATTTAAGTGCGACCACGCCCACCTAAGCGCGTCCCAGTGCACTTTTCTTGTACCTGCTTTAGAAGGGTGAAAATCCCCAGGTCCGGATTTAATCTGGTGAGTGCGGGGCTCTCCTCGCTTCTGTTTGGTTTTTTTGCCTCCCGCCCCTTTAAGAGAAGGAATCAGGACGACATCGGGGCTCCGGGCAGCTTCGGAGGTGAGCCTGCATTTTTTCCTCTCTTTCTTCCTCCCTCCCCTCACGCAGACAGGAGCAAGGAAGTGCGGAGGGGTGGGGACGCAGAAAGAGCAACGAACCCCCAAGATCCCTGGTCCGAATTTAAGTGGCCAGCGGATCTTAGGGGTCGTGTGAAAAGGCCCTAAGTTGCCAGCAGATCTTAGGGGTCGTGTAAAAGCAGCCTTTGTTTCATAGCTGTGATTTATTCTCACCCAAAGTGTAATCTTCACATTCCTTGGAAAGGAAAGACTGAACCACCGTTCTTCATTAGGGATGAGCACGAAAGGAAAAAATTATGTTTCGTTTCGTTTCTTTTCCTCCCCCCCGCCACGTTTTATTTTGTTTTGTTTCATATGATTTTTTTCAAAATGAATTCGTATGACACAAACCACTAACAAAATGGTTCTTGGGGGGGGGGGCTGGAAAGTGGCAAAGGGACAAAAGGATTTTTTTTTTAAAAAAAAAAGCCCTGGCCTTTTAAAAAAAACCTTTACCCCTCCCCCCAAGTCCCGCCTGCCAGCTGATGGGCACTGGAGTGGGGGGGGAGGGGGAAAAGCAGTTTAGAGACAGAACGGAATGGTTTCTTTCAACAACAACAACAACAAATTTCATTTCATGTGTAATGAAATGCTGCTTCCTTGTGTTGTTTCGTTTCATTTCGTTTCGTTACGTTAACAATACGACGAAACAGCTCTTCGTTTTTTGTTTTGTGTCCATCCCTATTCATCATCTCATGAAAAGGTCCAGTGTGACTCAGGACCAATTCCCACCATTGGTGATTGATGATGATGATGATGATGATGATAATGATGATGAATGAATGAATGAAATTTTATTTACGGTCAACGACCAAAAACCAAAAATAAAATCATAAAAATAAGGATGTTCAAATATGCATTCCAATAGACCGCACATGAATCAAGCCTTATTACAAGATATATCGCAAATCTCCCCAATTATAGGCAAATATCCTGGGAGGTCAATAGAATTCTATATACAGTTGCTCCTTTCCGATAATGATGATGATGATGGCAATCCTATCCTGTCCCACTTCCAAAGTGAGGCCAGAGGTATTGATCAGAGGCTCAAGTCCATCAGTACAATAGCTGGAAAGCTTTGACCTGCTCTAAAATAAGGCGGGCGTCTGCTGAAGGACAGCAGGCAAACCCGGCACCCTGATTGTCCCTTCTTTTCGAAACCAGGAGTGAGTGATTTATTTTTCTGATGATTTTCTTGTATTCATTTTGGAAGAGGGAGCTGGCGTTGACCCGTGCACGCACATCAGGCAAAAATCCAAAGACAGAAAACAAATCAAAATATTAAAAAAAATGGCATCTTAAAATCTAACAGTTGCATTTTAACATCGGCTTTTGTGGACCAATTCTTCAGGCATGGTGCAACTGAATAAAATGTGGAATAAAATGTCAGTTTTCTGCCAAATATGAATGGTTTGTGCTACATTGACATGCCATCATTTTGCTTATGTACATTCCTCAGGAGATACAAAACACACATCAGACCTTCCCAGTTCCTACCTCTGTATTCAAAGACAGCCCTGGGTCTCTGCTCAGTACTATTTCCCTTTCTTTCCTGGGTTGGTGACGGTTGTTTGCTTGCTGTCGATCTGTTCAGTTAGTTGGTAAGTATGTGTGAAGCAAAAATAAGAGGCGTACACAAGTTTGTAACTTCAACCAAAAGGAAGTAAACAGCTTTTGTTAGTATGATTATTATTCTTTCTCCTGAAAATGTTGCAGAGTGAGATACGGAGATTTTAAATGCCGGTTCATGAGAAAGGTTGAACTCTGGGAGCTTGTAGTTGTTCTCTCTGGATCTCTGTACTTCTACTGCAGAAAGGAATTGCGCCAGAAAATTGAAACTCTGCAACAGAATTTATACTTGCCTAGGATCTCATGGATAGTTTATGCTCAGTCCTACCAGTGGCTAAACATGAGCCAGCCATGAGATCATAGAATCTTAGAATCATAGAGTTGGAAGAGACCTCCAAGTGCCATCTAGTCCAACCCCCTGCCATGCAGGAACCCCCATCACAATATTTCCGACAGATGGCCATCCAGCCTCTGCTTTAAAACCTCCAAAGAATGAGACTCAACCACCCTCCGCGGCAGCATATTCCACTGCCGAATAGCTCTAACTGGCATGAAGTTATTCCTAATGTTCAAATGGAATCTCCTTTCCTGTAGTTTGAAACCATTGCCCCGAGTCCTAGTCTCTGATCACACAGGCATCTATCTCACGTGCCATACCAATGCACACAGGAGGCGTGGGTTGTCGTGAGTGGCATGGGCCAAGCCGTGTGGGGAGGATGGGAATTGCAGTCCAGCATCCAGGGCTGGTTAGGGAAAGCAGCTCCGGCATCGCGACAGCCCGTCAATGCAGACAGAGTGAAAGGACATTTCCAGAGGCCGTTCGGGGGGGGGGAGGGTGTCCTCAGCTCCAGTCCTGTTTCCGTCTCAAGAGGCCTCTTGACCGCAATGTCCCCGAGGGGGTCCTCTCTCTTGCCCAGAGTCCAGCGGCCCAGCGCTTTCTGGATCACCAACGGAGTGGAAAACTACCCAGGTCTTTTTTTGTGCTGGGGCTGGTGGGGGAAAGCCAGGCCAGGGCAGGGGAGTGGAGGAAAGAGGGGGGCGGGAGGGGGCGGGAGGGGGGCGTTGCAGCCTGCACACTCCAGGAGCATTGGTCCCATGTCTCACCCAGGTGCACTCAAGCCACTAAGGTCATTTCTAGTTAATCGTTGGCCAGGGATCAATAGTTGTAGAGTGATGGTTGGTGGTGATAAAGCAAGAAGCTTTGCACACACTCTTCTGTCTACTAACAGGGAGTTTGGTGTGTCGTCATCCCACCCACCCACCCACACCGGCCACAGCTATGCAAATTCCCATTTGAAACACTGCTGCTCATAGCCGAAACTGGCTCGCCGAGGGCCCCCCGCCCCTGGGAAACTTCCACCTCCTTGATATTTGGCCAGCGTTGATCCCATGAATGCAGTTTCTGGCCAGCAGTTTCCTTTCTTCAAAGAGGAATGCAGAAAAGAAATCAGGAGCTGGCTGTCCCTGATGCGATCACCTGTCGTTCGAAGAGGGCATGCCATGAGTGCTGACTGTGTCTGATTGTCCCATGAGGGGCTCCTCCCACCTGCCATAATTTGCTAAAAGAAAATCGTTGGACTGTAGAGTCATAGACGAGTGAAGTTTGAAGGTCCATCGACTCCAACCCACTGCTCAAGGCAGGAGTACGAATCAAAGGATACCAGCCAAGTGGTTGTCTAAATTTCTCTTGAAGGCCTCCAGTGCTGGAGAACTGAGGTCATGGGTTTCGTTCTTGTACTGCTCTAACAGTTAGGACGTTTTTTCTGATCTTCAACCAAAATCTGGCTTCCAGTAAACTGATCACCTTGTTGACTGTCTTGCACTCAGTGGTGACCGAGAACAGATCCTGACCCCCCTCTGTAGGGCAGCCCTTCAAATATTTGAAAAGTTTTCTCCTATCACTCCTCACTCTTGTTTGCTGTGGGCTAAACATGCCCATTTATTTCAGTCTTTCCTCACAGGGCTTGGTTTCCAGATCCCTGATCATTCTTGTCACCCTCCTCTGAACTTGTTCCCATTTGTCAGCCTGCTTCTTGAAGTGCGGTGCTCTGAACATGAAAATGAAAGCACAATTGTTCTTCAGAGTATGAAATTGTCCTTTAGTACAGATCTGGTTTTGCCGATATAAATTCTACTTAAGTCATCTCCCTGGAAGACTTTGGGGACAGCTTGCCAGTTTGGGCTTTGTTCTCAGAACCTTAGAAATCTCTCTCTCTCTCTCTCTCTCTCTCTCTCTCTCTCTCTCTCTCTCTCTCTCTCTCTCTCTCTCTCTCTCAAAAAGGAATATGTCTGTGAAGATTCTCAGTCCTCCAGGTGAGTTTATCTGGGAAGCTGAATCATGGCAACGGGACTTCTTTTCTTGAGAGACTGAAACGTTTCAGTGTTCATCCAAACAGTTTTGTCAGTCTGAGGAAAGCTGGTTGCGAGTCCTCCGTTTTATAGTTCACTTTGAAGTATTTTTTTAAAAAAGTACTTTTAATGCTCATTTTTGGCTAAGCCAAAGCCTGTCATCCCCTTGCAAAAGAGCCCTGTTGCATACACAGTTGTTGAATATGCCATTTCCACACTGGGTATTTGCCACCAACTGCACGGGCGTAAGGTCCATCATTTAGCCAGCGGGCCCTCCTGAAAAAGCCGTTCCTGAAGTAGGTGAAAGGGATGGCTTGTAGACATAGGGCCTTTTCGGCAGCTGCCCCACCCAGGCTATGGAACGCCCTCCCAAGTGAGATCCGCTTGGCAACGACGCTGATAACTAGGGATGGGCACGGATCAAAAAAATGGCATTTCGTTTGTCGTTTGGAGGGTCCATTTCGGTTCGGTTCCATTTTTTGTGATTTTTTTGCAAAAAAATCATTTTCGTTTTCGTTCGTTACCATTTCGTTACCATTTATTTCAATTTCTTGTGATTTTTAAAGGATTTTAAGCAATTCACTCATATTGCAGTAACGGAAACGAAACGCACGACAAAATTTCTGGTGTTTCTGTTCGTTTCATTTCATTTTAGAGAGAAAATTTGTTTGTTGTTTCGTTACGCAACGAAATGAAACAACAAAAATGGAAACGAAAAATTGTTCGTTTCGTGCCCATCTCTACTGATAACATTTCAGTGCCAGGGAAGAGCCTTCCTGTGCCAGAATTTTTTTAACTGACATAACATAGATTGTGGGTCCTGGTGGAAATTTTAGTGTTTTGTATTTAAATGTTTTGGTGTCATAGAACGATCTGAGAATACATTCATGCAATGCGACTGGCATTCTCCAAATTTACTCCGGGCCACCTTTGGTCTGACTTTTTAAATTTTCTTACACAATTATGATCCCACGGTTTCCTCAGCCAAACACCGAAGTCAATATTTGTTAAAAGCAACCTTTGACTGATTGACAAACACGCAATAGGGAGATGGATGGCGACTGAGATAGACGGGAAAGCTGCTCTACAAGCAATAAGCCTGCAGACCTTCATCACTGTGGTATCCACAGTGGCACTGGCTACATCACCCTCTGGGAAGATACCTAAGAACATAAGAACCTAAGAAGAGCCCTGCTGGATCAGGCCAAAGTCCCATCTAGTCCAGCTTCCTGTATCTCACAGTGGCCCCACCAAATCCCTCTGGGAGTGCACGAGACTAGATATCTGTCTCCTGATACCACTCCCCTGCATCTGGCCCTTGGAGAACCAAACCATCATGGTTTGTCACCTGTGATGGACTTTTCCTCCAGGAATCTGTCCAATCCCCTTTTGAAGTCATCCAGGCCAGATGCCATCACCACCTCCTGTGGCAGGGAGTTCCACAGACAAATGCCATAAAATGCCAGTTGGCATCAAAGGCCAAAGGCCATCACCACCTCCTGTGGCAGGGAGTTCCACAGACTAACAACACGCTAGGTTAAAAAAATTATTTATTTATTTATTTATTTATTTATTTATTTATTTATTTATTTATTTATGCAACATTATACAACTACCCAAAGGTCTCTGGGCGGCTTACAATCAAAAGAATTAAAACAGTTAAAACATAAGACATAAAATATCAATAAATAATTAAAACAATAATAAAAACCTTACACTTTTGTATGTTCTCACTCTCCCAGCCCTCAATTTGAGTGTATGTCCCCTAATTCTGGTATTTTTGAGATGTAGAAGAGCTTCCCTCTATCCACTTTACTCATGCCCTGCATTATTTTGTACGTCTCAATCATATCCCCCCTCAATCGCCTTTTTTCCAGACTAAAGAGGCCCAAATGTTTTAGCCTTTCTTCATAAGGGAGGTGCCCCAGCCCAGTAATCATTTTAGTCGCTCTCTTTTGCACCTTTTCCAGTTCCACTATGTCTTTCTTGAGATGCGGTGACCAGAATTGTACACAATACTCCAGGTGCGGCCTTACTATCGTTTTGTACAATGGAATTATAATGTTGGCTGTTTTATTTTCAATCCTCTGCTATGAAGCGTTCACAGGTCTGCCACTTGGAAAGCAGCCAGTCTGCTCTTTGGGACCTGTTGGTTGAGAAGCAAACAAGGGGCTTTTTTTGCAAGTCCATTCTTTGGATACGGCATTTGCAAAAGAGGGATAGCATTATATCACCTTCCAATTGCAAAGCAGGCTTCCTGGATAGTTTGAGCCTAGCGCTGGAGACCTGTGGCCCTGCAGAGGCTGCTGGACTGCGACTCCCAGCTGCTCCTTTGCCACCCGCTTCGTGAGCTGGGGCTGATGGGACATGTAGTCCAACAGCAGCTGGGGGAGTACCCTCCTTCAGTGGCTTTTCTGAATGTGAAGAAGTTTGCCCAATGGGTGAATGATATAATTTAGGCAGCCATTTTGGAAAGAGGCGGGAAACTTGGACATTGGTGATTTTTTCTGCTGAATGATGGCCATGGGGAAAATCCAGGGATGTGTCTCCCATCTCAAAGCAATCATCCGAGCTTTGCAGACGTAAAGCAGTGAAGCCCAGAGCCCGCTTTCCCCGCTACGCTCTGGGTGGGAGCCCTACGTCGCCATCATCCTGTTGTGCTGGAGGTTGTTGAGGAAGCACAAGAAATTCAATTAAGCCGTCGGTTCATTAAGCAAACATGGGACACAAAAGCCGCAGCTTAATGGGAGGCGATAACAAGCCGCTTCGTTATTACAGGCTGGCTGAGCTGAAAGGATGAAAGACAGTCCGGGATGGAGAGCACACAGCTTTGCTACGGGCTCAGGATGCCACAGGATGTGGTGATGCCACCTGGCCTGGATGCCTTCAAAGGGAGATTGGACCCTAACCCTAACCCTAACCCTAACCCTAACCTTAACCCTAACCCTAACCCTAACCCTAACCCCAACCCCAACCCCAACCCCAACCCTAACCCCAACCCTAACCCCAAACCCAAACCCAAACCCAAACCCAAACCCAACCCTAACCCTAACCCAGAGCCTGGAATGGGCACATATTGACCCTGTCCTCTGATAGACCTCCAGTCCAGGAAGCCGCTGGAAGTTTCCCCTGGAACCACTGGTCTCAGAATAGGTCATCATGAAGTTACAACAAGGTTGGAAGCAAACGCTGTGAATGATCAACCAGTTTACGTTTTGTTTATCCGGAGTGTTTCTGTGGCTACGTCTCCGCCAACAAGCTTGGGGAATTATAGAGAGCTGTCTCCCCGGTTGCTTTATCCTGAGAATAAATGAAGGTATCTTATTCTACATACTTTGCTTCTCCTAGTTCTGATCCCATCATCAAACCCCTGCACTATCACAGCTCCCTTCTTTCCAGTTTGTTTCAAAGCCTCACTTGATAAAACGCTGATTCCGCCTCTAGAAGTAGTGCACCCGTAAAAGGAAAAGACTGTCTGTTTGTTCCAAAAGAATTTTGCTCTGATTGTGGTAAGTAACGCCCATTCTTTCTGCCCCAATTTCACATACCGTATATACTGTATTAGTCGACCTGAGTATAAGTCGAGGCCCCTAATTTAACCCCCCAAAACTGGGGAAACATATTGACTCGAGTATAAGTCTAGGGTGGGAAATGCAGCAGGGCCTGGCAGCTCCTCCTTTGTGAGCTGAGGGAGTGGTGTGTGATGTTTAAAATGACTTTTAGCCACTGATGCACGTGCTTGGGTCAGTGGCTAAAAGTCATTTTAAACATCGCACACTGCTCCCCTGCGATGCAGAGGGGGGTCATGAGAAGCGGCATGCAATGTTTAAAATGACTTTTAGCCACCGACCCAAGCACTTGCCTCGGTGGCTAAAAGTATTCACCTGCATATAAGTCGAGGGCCCCTTTTTTCAACCCAAAATTAGGGCTGAAGAACTAGGCTTATATTTGAGTATATACAGTATTTGACTAGGCGTTGATGGCACCAAGGTTAAGCTGATGGGTAGCAAGGTCTCTGTGTGTTTCAGCTTGGTTTTTCAGAGAGGTTGACCAATATCTCTCAGACATCTCTGGTGCAGTTCTCTCCAAGAAGTAGCCTAAATTCCTGAGCAAATCCCAAGGGTCCTTGGGATGGATCCAGGGCAGATAACATGGTATGAAGCTCATGCCACTATATAGTGACACTTCCGCTTGACAAACACAGAAAGACTCATAGTTCTTCTCAGTGCTGAATTCTTGAAAGTCTGACTTTGATGGAGGCTTCTGCCACATTTAATAACCTTAATCCTGACAGCCTCCATATCTTTATCTATTACCTGTTGCAAACAGCATACAGCATACCAACACACATCCATAGTGTTAGTGTTTGAAGTTGTCCTTGTCAAATATGAGCAAAGTATGTTTCAGTTCAGATTTTTAAAATAAGAACTTACAAAAAGTTTCTTTTCTTTTAATGGAATGGAATGGAATTTATTGTCATTGTATAAATACAACAAGATTAAAAGTGCCATCCAGTCAGCTCATTCACACACCCCA
This sequence comes from Phrynocephalus guinanensis, assembly GCA_037367245.1. NCBI lineage: Eukaryota > Metazoa > Chordata > Lepidosauria > Squamata > Agamidae > Phrynocephalus > Phrynocephalus guinanensis. Next base: position 138,784,997 of record CM074735.1, read on the forward strand.
GTATAAAAATCCAAGACATAAAATCTACCATTTAAGAACAAAATATCCATACACATACTCCAACATTCACACGCAGAATATCACTTACACTCATTTAGAACTGACATAAAAGCCAAACGTACACACACAGCCCTACACTCTTTCACCTGACAGCATTCATACCCAATACATAAAAACTACAATTTAAAAAATAACAGCCATACACAATCCCCCACACAATATATATGTTACACATTCAACACTGATATTACCCATCAACTTAATTTTTAACAGAATTTAGCATGGTTATTGCTATTGGGAAAAAACTATTTCTGAAACTTTCTGTCCTTGTTCTAATAGATCTAGAGCTGATGGTAATGGTACAAACAGAGAGTGTCCAGGATGAGAAATGTCTCCTACAATATTCCTTGAGCTTTAAAAAAAAATCAAATGGAGGAGATCTCCTAGGTAGAGATGGGCACAAAACGAACAATTTTTCGCTTACGTTTTTGTTTTTTCATTTTGTTACATAACAAAACGACAAATGAATTTTGTCTCTAAAATGAAACGAAACGAACAGAAACACCGGAATTTTTGTCGAGCATTTCATTTTCGTCACTGCAATATGAGTGAATTGCTTAAAATCCTTTAAAAAAATCACAAAAAATTGAAATAAATGGTAACAAAATAGTAATGAAACGAACAAAAACAAAAATGAATTTTTTGCAAAAATTTGCGAACAATGGAAACGGACCCTACAAACGACAAACAACAAACAAAATGCCATTTTTCTGATTTGTGCCCATCTCTACTCCTAGGATTATGGACCTGCAAGGGGGCTTTAAAGACATCCAGCCCAAACCCGTGCTCAAGGCAGGGGTCCTAATCATAGGATATCTACCTGGTGGTGTTCCGCTTTTCTGTTGAAGGCCTCCAGCGTTGGAGCGCTCACCGCCTCTTCAGGTCATGGGTTCCACTGCTGTACTGCTCTAACGGTTAGGAAGTGTTTCCTGATATCCAGCCAAAAGCTGCTTTCCTGCAACTTGAACCATTATTATGGTCATAAACTCAGAGATGATCCTGAACAGATCCTTTCATTTTTAGCAAAACTGAAAGATTTCCCCATAACTCTGAAATGTCACCCTTTTATTTTATTTTATTTTATTTTATTTTATTTTATTTTATTTTATTTTTACTGCAGCCCCTAGAAAAGTGATGGCGAGCCTTTTAGAAACTGAGTGCTCAAACTGCAATTCAAAACCCACTAATTGTTCACAAAGTGCCAATATAGCAATTTAACCTGAATCCAGGTGGCTGTGAAGGGGCAATGCCAGGTGCCCACAGAAAGGGCTCCAAATGCCATCTTTGGCACCTGTGCCATAGGTCCGCCAACACTACCCTAGACTCTCCTAACCAGTGACAGATTTTTTTTTTTTTGGGGGGGGGTAGATATTTTAATGGTGAACAAAACCTCAGTGAGCATTTTAATGCTGAACAAAACCTCAGCGGCTACCTCCAGCCAGTATAGAGATGTCCCCTCGGGGCAGAGGACAGTAACCCAGCTGTCTGCATGGGTTGAGGCCTTTGGGAATCATTAAACCTCTCCATCTGAGTGGGGAAGCCCCGGATGGAAAGAAATGAATTCTATAGACCATATGCTCAGGAATCCAGCTTGGTCTGTTATCTTCGCCCCCCCCCCCTCCCGATCAGCCAGGAAGCCTGCGAGAGGGTTTTGCAGGGCACAGCTGCCTATGGTTCACTCAGATAAAGTTTGCATACCCCAGCTGCGTGACCGAAGACCATCCTTCCTCTGTCTTCCTCTGTCCTATTGCCAATGTTTCACTCCACCCGTTGTGATGCTTGGTCATTGTAACCAATAAAGTCTTGCACCCAGGCTAGCAGAGAAGCTGCTGCACGGGACCTGGTCTGCTTGAAACCACCAATGTGCTCATATTAGAGATGGGCACGAAACGAACAATTTTTCGTTTCCATTTTCATTTTTTTTCATTTTGTTACGTAACGAAATGACAAACGAATTTTGTCTCTGAAATGAAACTAAACAAACAGAAACACCGGGAATTTTGTCGTGCGTTTCGTTTCCATTACTGCAGTATGAGTGAATTGCTTAAAATCCTTTTAAAAAATCACAAAAAAATGAAATAAATAGTAACGAAATGGTAACGAAATGAACGAAAACAAAAACGATTTTTTTTTCAAAAATTTGCAAAAAATGGAACCGAACCGAAACGGACCCCACAAACGACAAACGAAATGCAATTTTTTTTATTTGTGCCCATCTCTAGCCCATATGTGTGATCCACAGGCCATGACCATCTCTATCCACTCTTTCTCACAAGTAAAGTCACACAATCATTGGGCGTTCTCTTCCCTTGGCTTTTTGTGCCACCAAGATAATGGCAATCAGGCTCCAGAGATCTTTTCATCTTCCACAGGGACAGAACGGCCGTTGGGTTCCTTTTGTCATTAACTCAAGGACAGCCTCTCTCCTTATGATCAGCTCAATCTCTGGCATGGCTCACCATGCACCCTCTCCTTCCTTTCTTGGCCAAGAAAAGATATGGCATCCGCTTGAACGATGCCTTGAGCCTCTCAGGGGTCCTAGCAGGTGGTATTTGAAGGGAACTGTCAGTCCAGAGGACAAGAAGGACGGGGCAGGTTGACAGGGGAGGATGCAGCCTTCGTCAAAGGCAGGACTGTTGAGATGGGCTGTCATGTCTGTGATATCTGTCTTTTCAGTGACGTAGGCAGCTCGGGGATGGCGCTGGGTTGATGTATTAGTTTAGCGCTAAATCACCTACAGATGTAGGGGAATTAAAAACTTGACAAACAAAACACCTCAGATAATATGAAAGATATTTTTTTCCAGTGTGTGGTATTTTTTTTTCATATTACTTTGGGACACTGCCACTCATTCTGGAACGCCACAAAACCCCACGGGCTGGCATACGCTGGGCATCGCACAGAGTGTGCGTTATCATAGAATCATAGAATAGGAAGAGACCTCAAGGGCCATCTAGTCCAACCCCCTGCCATGCAGGAACCCCCATCATAATATTTCCGACAGATGGCCATCCAGCCTCTCCTTGAAAACCTCCAAGGAAGGAGACTCCACCACCATCCACGGCAGCATCTTCCACTGCCGAATAGCTCTAACTGTCATGAAGTTCTTCCTAATGTTCAAATGGAATCTCTTTTCCTGTAGTTTGAAACCATTGCCCCGAGTCCTAGTCTCTGAAGCCATGGAAAAACAAACCTGTTCCCTCTTCAATATGACATCCTTTCAAATATTTAAACATAGCTATCATATCCCCCCTCAGCCTTCTTTTTGAAAGGCTAAACATTCCCAGTTCCCTAAGCCGTTCCTCGTAAGACATAATTTGTTTGTTTGTACATTCGTGTCTTTGTTCATTTATTAGCTGCTTAATAAAGTTGTTTATTTATGGGGAAAACACACAAAGATTACAGAAGACCCTGGAACTAACTGACCTTTAGCGGGGCTGCTCCTCTTTGTCAGGGTCTTTTGTTTCTCCAGATTTTAGGCATGTCTATTCCAGACAAAAACATACATGCATGTTGGTTTTCCAGGGCAAATCAAGGGAAATAAATGAACCAGCTCAGCAACAACCTTTAAACATAGCTATCATATCCCCCCTCAGCCTTCTTTTTGAAAGGCTAAACATTCCCAGTTCCCTAAGCCGTTCCTCATAAGACATTTCCTCCAGACCCCCAACCATCCTGGTCGCCCTCCTCTGCCCTCCTCGAATCCATCTGCAGTCCCTGTGTGAGCATTGGCGGTGAATTCCCCAATGATACAAGCTGCCAGTCAGATTCCCGCAGAGTGTGGTTTGCCACCTGAGTCTACTGGACCACTTTCATCCTGTCCAGGATGCAGCTGCAGGTGATGCCTTAATCAGCCGTTAAAGAAATCATGCCATCTTGCCTGTGTTGGTGGCATCAGGCTTACATCGGTATCTTATTTATTATTTATTTATTTATTTTTAGCTCTTATATACCGCCCTATTCCCACGATGGGGACTCAGGGCGGTTAACAACATAAAAGTAGAAAACAGATAAAATCAAACACAAGCAATGGACAACAGATTTGCTAAAAACAATTAGATCCAAGATTAAATAGGCGGGGAGGGAGGGAAAAAAAAAGAGAGCAGGGTCCCTAACCCTCGCCATACCCTCTTGCCCTTTCCGCTTCAACTCAAATGACCCTTTTCCCAACCCGACACATCCTGAATGGGAAACGAAGGGCCAGGGCTGACGTTGCTCTGCCTGGCCAGTGGTTGGGTTTCCATCCCAGCCCCTTCCACCCAGAATTGCAAACATTTCTTTAATTTGATACTGTTGGTTCGCTTGTTTGTTTTTGAACCTTGGACCAGGACTGTGTGTATGGCTTGTTGTTGTTGTTTTTAAAAGCATGCAGGTATACTGAAAGTGGAACATCCCACCTACATATCAATGGAGTTCTGGTCATGTGCTTTTCTGCGCAATTCTGCATTGCCTATCTTGACAGGATGAACCAGTGAGGCTCTCAGTGAATTCGAGGCTTCCGCTGAGTAGCAATTGCGCTTGTCCTGAAACACACTTAAGGGATACAAGTGTCTCCTTCCTTCTGTTGCTTGGCTGCTTGCTTTTATTGCCCTTCTGGTGTTCCATGCTCTTTCATTTGGGCTATTTTCAGCTTTCCCTTCCACAAGGACCAAAAAGGGCGGGGGAGGGAATTAATGGGGAGAAGAAAGGGTGGATGACGAACACAAATGAAGAGTTTCGTGATCTCTGGGCATAAGAGCCCGACAAGAACTTGTTGGGAAAACAGAATATTGGAAAGAGTAATCCTTTGCAGAGAAGTGTTTTGGAGTTTTTACAACCGCGTATGCTGCCTATGGGTGGCTTAGCTGGGAGGCCTTTCTGGGTGGTGACAGTGACTATCAATCTAGCTAGCAACCAATAGTTCCTTCCTGTTTCTGAATTCAAGGAGAGCCCCACCCCTCTGCTGAGTGTTCTGTCTCCCTCTAGCTATTTTTTCCAGTTGTCGTGGTCCTCCAGCTTTCTCCAGTTCAGCAGAGATGTAAATGCTGACGTTGGGTGGGAATGAATCCTATATTTTTTTCCTATTGGTAATTTTAGTTTGTTGAATGCACCTTTGAGTCTCTTCCCCATAGCAAAAATATTATTGATTTTGTTAATATTTAATATTGTTTGAAGTTATTATCATGTGATTGGATTATGTGTTCACTGCCCAGAGTGGTCCTGCACTAGATGGGTGGTATACTAATCAATCAATCAATCAATCAATCAATCAATCAATCAATCAATCAATCAATCAATCAAAGATTGGAACAGTGCCTCTTTGGGAGGTGAAGAGTTTCCTGGGGAGGTGCGTCAGGAGTCCCTCTGCCTTAAAAATACTCCGATTTCATTTCTCTTTTGAAATATGTTAATTTTAGAACAATACACGTCTCCTTCCGACAACGCCGGGGTTACGGCTGCCAGTCGACCTGTGTATAATCCTTTTCAGCTGCAACCCTGTCTCTTTGCGTGCCTGTATGTATGACTCTTTGTGTATGAAGAACTGTGTATAAATCTGTGTAGCACTCTTATGGTTTCTCCATCCCTCAAAAAAACCTCCCATAACTGCAAACATTAAAAAAGAGTTCAACCATGCACACAAGTGTGCATCAGCGTGGCAGTATCTCCCAGCATCCTCCCTGCCCGCCACACGGAGCCACCAGGACAGGAAAGGGGGCAGGCCAGACCTCTCCCCCCCCCCCCAATCCATCTGTACTGCCAAGGCAGTGAAGTTCCTTTTTTAAGATTCAGGATAATGTGCCACACAAATGGACAGAAAACCAAAAGATGCTTTATTTAGCTATTAATTTAATGATTAATGCTGCAGGCAATATACATGAGTAGTCAAAGCATACATACCAAACCAAGCAAGATTCTCTCCCTTCTGCTATGGGGAGCCCTGGGAAGGAAATAGCACTACATCTGTGATGAAGCTCTCAACTTGGGGTCTCAAAACGTCTGGCTTTTATAGGAGTGGGGTTTAATTGATCAATTACCCCGGCCCATCAGTAAGGTTAGGAGCACCTGGGTTAGGGGTCAGCAAGGTGGCAAACACATTCTAATCTAATCCGTTCCACTGATAACACCAGGGCTGTATCTGATTATAACTATCCTCCCTAATGTTCCCCACTTGTAGCCAAAATGTATTCTTCATTTGTGGCCAAAATATGGACCCTCCTTACCAATTAATCACTTGTAGAGAAAACACGTCTTATCTCAAAGTGTCCTTTAACAGATACAGCAACATACAGCAAAAGCCTTAAATGATACACAAAGGAATTAAGCAGAATAGCAAATAACGCATAGAGATATGGGGAGAACTGCAAGACATGTCACACTAACTCGTCGTTACAATGACTTCCAGATCATTTCCCATACACCATCCAAGAACTATCACGCAGATCTAACAAGCCCTAGATAGCCCCGAATCACACCTTTCTCGGGCCACATCTGGGAGACGAGAAGCATAGCATGTGCTGAATACTTATTCATCTATTTATTGAAATATTTATTAATTGATTTATTGGGGAGCGGGGAAACTGGGTATAAACAAAACCAAGCTGCTCAAAGGCAAGCCGTTCAAGGAAAATATGTATTTCTCTCCCAATATTTACATTGAAACATGAATCCTTTTAAATAATTTCCCTCTTTCCCTCTTTATGTTTTGTTTTTGGCAAGGCAGGGCTGTCCTTGAAAGAGCCTCTCCCAACCCCCTGCTAGAGTTTTTGTGGTCCCAGGAAGCGCAAAAAGACGAAAGATGGCAACCGCCCAGAGTGATCTCGCTGTCAGATGGGTGGTATAGAAATCCAATAAATAAATAAATAAATAAATAAATAAATAAATAAATAAATAAATAAATAAATAAATACATGTTGGAACATTTAGCAAGATTTACATTTCAGCCATTGCAGGGTTAATGTGAATGTAGAGTATTATGGGCTGGATTTAATGTGAAGAGCAAAGCTGATTGGTTGTTTTGATCACACCACCTGGAATGTTCTGGTAGAAGTCTAGTTAGTGTGTGTACCTTGTATTCTTAGAGAGAAGAGAAGCATGTTCCTAGCCTAGCAAGATGGCTGTTAGGATAGTTATAGTTAGAAACCTCCCATGTACCCTTCCCTTCTAGTTAAATAAATAGTTCTTTCATATAGTAACACAAGAGGTGTCTCTCTCATTATAGCAATCAAAAATCATCTGCAACAACCGATCCAACAAAGATCCCCAACCTAAATAAATAAATAAACCTTGTCCCCACTAAGAGTATTTCTAGGGCGGTTGTTGACGTGAAAGCCCTAAATGAGCCATCCACACTAAAGGTGCCTTCTTTCGCTCAGTGCTTAATTATTAACCAGCTGCAAACGGCTGCACCATGCCATTCGGCACCCTGAATAGCTCTGAGGATGATGAGCGCCCATTTGCTGCCATGAGGATGTGAATTTATGGAGCGGATTGTCGCAGGCTTTGCTTCTAAAGAGGTGTCGCTGGGGATTCTTGTTTCTGTCGCAGGTTTGTGCTTCCCGGAGGTCGACGGTAGAGGAGAGACATGCAGAGGGGAAAGGCTGCAGCTCAAAAGAAGACCAGGGGCTGGAAGGGGGAACCAAGGCATTGCGTCTTTGATCTGAATACGTTTGGTGTGTTTGTGTAGAAAGAGAGACTGTCCAAGGACATGACTGCACAGCAAGAGAAATGTGAACTCACTTTGCAGTTGGACTGGGGAATTCGGATTTCCAGTGCTCTTTGGACTATCTAGCCACACAGGGGGAAATGAGGAAAGAGGAGGAAATTGACCGAACAGCCTTGCTTGTAGCTTGTTAACATTGCTCTTGAATGTCTGGAAGATTCTCAGTCATCCAGGGGAGTTTATCTGGAAGTTGAGTCATGGCAACTGGACTTATTTTTCTTGAGAGATAGAAACGTTTCGCTGCTCATCCAAACAGCTTCATCAGTCTGAATAAAGCTAGTGTGAGTCCTTCATCTTATAGTCCACTTTGACCTCTTGTCACCCTGGTCTGAATTCAGCTCATAAGATGAACAATGGCCTGAATAGGCTCGTTAGTGAGACAATAGTATCCATAGCCTTAAGGTGAACAATGGCCTAAGGTGCTGAAACCTATCAAGAATGGGTCGTTAGCTATGGCCTTGGTGGTGAAGGCTTTTTGATTTGTCTGGGTACTTTGGAAAGTACTTTGATACGTAGCAGATAGACTATGCCTGAGCCCACCACCTCTGTTGAGGGAGGGGTTTTCAATGCTTACATGAATGACTTCCCTTATTCCTCTCTCAAACCATTTCTCTTCTTTGTCTAATATGTGTACATCCTCATTTTTGAATGAGTGTCCTTTGTCCTTCAAATGGAGGTGTACTGCTGATTCTGGTCCTGAGCTGTTACCCCTCCTATGTTGGGCCATTCTTCTGTTTAATGGCTGTTTAGTTTCTCCAATGTAGAGGTCTGAACACTCTTCACTGCATTGGACTGCATATACTATATTGCTCCTTTTATGTTTTGGTATCGGATCCTTTGGGTGGACAAGTCTCTCCACTCTGTAACACCTCAGGACCAGAATCAGCAATACATCTCCACTTGAAGGACAAAGGCCACTCTTTCAAAGATGAGGATGTACACATATTAGACAAAGAAGAGAGGTGGTTTGAGAGAGGAGTCAGGGAAGCCATTCATGTGAGCATTGAAACCCCCTCTCTCAACATAGGTGGAGGACTCAGTCACATCTGCTACTTATCAGTCTGTGCTTTCAACAATACCCAGAGAAATCAAAAAGCCTTCACCACCAAGGCCATAATGAACGAGCCATACTTTATATGGCTGCCAAGTGTACCGAGTGCCCAGCCTTTTCGTAGCACACAATGGAAGGGCACAGCTCACTAGCTGACGGCAAAATCTTCTTCCCAGTTGGGTTTTGCAGAGCTTGGGGCCATTCTTTTTTGCCTGCACACTCTGGATATTGTGGGCCAGAGAGAGAGAGACTCCCAACCAATGTCTGGGGAGATTCTCAGCCCTCCATGTGACGTTATCTGTGTGTTGAATCATGGCAACCAGATTTCTTTTCTTATGGTATTAAAACTTTCCCTACTCTACTCAGCCAAGTACCTTGTTCAGCCCTAACCCATGTTCATTTTCTTTAAGTACCCTGGTTTTCCTCCAACAAAAAAAATAGAGGCCCTGACCCCCCCCCCCTTTTGGTGCCCCCTCCCCCCGCTTGCAAGACCAGAAGGTATTACAGTAACCCCCTGCCGATCGCGGGGGTTAGGGACCCACCCCACCTGCGATGGATGGAAATCCGCGATATGTGGAAGCTGGTGGGGTGGGGGCGGGGGGCGGGGGGCGATTACGTGGCGTGACACGGCAGCAGGGGGATCTTACCTCCCCCTGCCACTGCCCACCTGCGGGTGCGTGGGAGGACCGCGTGGAGCGACCAGATTGCTCCCTGCCACCACCCACGCAGCTATGCAGCCTCCCAGAAGGGGCGGAGGGGCCACGGAGAGCGACCGGATCGCTCCCTGCGCCCCCCCCACCCCGCTTGGAGGCCTCCCAGAAGGGGCGGAGGGGCAGCAGAGAGCGACTGGATCACTCCCTGAGCCCCCCCACCCGGCTTGGAGGCCTCCCAGAAGGGGTGGGGGCACAGAGAGCGATCAGATCGCTCCCTGCGCGCCCCCCCGCCCGACTCGGAGGCCTCGCAGAAGGGGTGGGGGGCCGCAGAGAGCGATCGGATCGCTCCCCCACCCCCCCACAGCTCCGCCGCCTCCCAGAGGGGCTGGGGGGGGCGGCGGAGAGCGATCGGCCCCGAGGCTTCTCCGGGGTGCGTGGGAGGGCCGCGCGGAGTGACTGGATCACCCGCCGTTGCCCTCCCGCACACCCCGGAGGCTTCTCGGAGGTGGGGGTGGCACGGAGCAACCTGCCCCCCCCACACTGTTCCAGTACTGCGGTCCCGCGATGTAGTGGGACTGCAATACCAGAACCGCGAAATGGCGGCAGGGGGGTCACTGTATCTGCCAAGATAAGTGTTTGGGTAAACATGGCATAGATAAAAGGCACAGACTGCCCTTAAGATCTTCATTTGGCCTAGAAGGGTTTGGTGCAAACGAGGGAAGCCTTAATTAAAGGGAAAGCTTGCCTGATCTCGTTCTTGCACTGCAGGCAAGGAATGTCAGATGGAGGTCAGTGCTTTCTCAAGAGGCCGCCTCAGCCAGATCACATTATGCTGTGAGGATCTTTCACATCCTTCAATGCCGTCTCCATGCCAGGTAATCAGCCTCTCTCGCAATGAGTCACAATCAGGTGACATTAAGGAGACGAGAGGAACGCAAGAAAGGATGCAACGGATGGGCACAGGTTGTTCCTGTCTCCCCCCCACCCCCACTCCTTTCCAGTGTGCTACCATGGAAAATTAAATCTCTGTTGCTTTTTTTTCTGCCTTTTTTCTTTTTGGTCAGATGCAATTATTTTAAGTACTTTGCAAAAGCAAGGAGTGCCTGACAAATACTTGCGATTTTTTCCAATCATGTTCCTGCCGGCTACCGCGAAATCTGCCAGCAGAGTGCTCTTGACGGGATTTAGAGCGCTCGCCTGGCAACGCGAAAAGAACGGCTGGCGTTCACAATGAAAGAAATGATGCTGAATATTAATAGAATAGAACTATTTATATAGCCATCAAGGGTGTGGAGCACCTAGCGGGTCTTCGTAAGTGGGGACCGACAGGTATTCTGCACAAGTGATTTTGCTCACGCAATGCAAAAGTGAAATACAAACAGCAAAAGGCCAATGGGCTAAGCAGAGTTTGGAGAAGTCTGGATGATAACACCTAGACCTAGTGGCTGCCACTTGGGTCCCCAAATCTTCTTGGACTGTAGCTCCTGGGTGGGCGCTTTTTTTTTTAAAGAGCGCCAACCCAGGCACCCCTGGGGCTGGGTCGGCACTTCTTTTTTTTGTTTTGTTTTTGTTTTTTTTTGTTTTTTTTGATCTGTTTTGATTTTGGGGGGGGGGTTAAAAGTCCCCAGCAGGGTCTTTTTGAGGCGCCATGGAGCGTTTCAGCCCCCCATGTATTGTTGAGGCTTTTTTTTTTCAAGCACTGACTGCGCAGCCCCCGAGGCAGGTCGGCGCTCCTTTTTAAAAATATTTTTTGACTTTTTATTTTATTTTATTTTATTTTACTGCTGACCACGTGGCCCATGCTACAGATGTAGTGCGGGCTGGTCGGCTTTTTTGTTTTTGTTTTTGTTTTAACTTTTGCTAGCCACCAGAAGGACCCACCGGACCAGGATGGACCGTCCAGGAGCAGCGGCAGAACCAGGTAGGAGACACCGCCGGAAACGAAATGAAACGAAATGAAATGGAAATTTCTGTTTCGTTTTGTTTCGTTTCTCTGAGAGGGGGCAGTTGGTTATTCGTTTGGTTGGGTAACAAAATGAATACTGAATAACGAAACGAACCAAAAGTTTATTTCGTCCCCATCTCTAGTCAGACATACGGTGATAGGGGTTCCTGCAAGGCAGGGGGTTGGACTAGATGGTCCTTGAGGTCTCTTCCAACTCTACGATTCTATGATTCTAGCTCTTCCAGGGCCTCCAGCGGCACCACTGCCCTTCACCTGTTCCCTGCAATGTCTCCCTGCTTCTGCCAATACTTACAGGGTCCCTGCACCCGTGACTCTGACAGGAGGGTTATAAGGCCAGCAGGTCCAGTCATCAAGGCAGAAAACCAAACCAAAGCAGATCAGACCGATATTGGTCTAGTTTTCTCTTGAAGATTTGCAGTGTTGGAGCACTCGCCGCCTCCTCCCCCCAACGTTATGGTTTCCATTGTTGTACTACTCTAACAGTTAAGACGTTTTTCCTGATATTCAGCCTAAACCCAGCTTCTTGGGGCTTGAGGCCATTGTTGGGTGTCCTGCACTTTGAGATGACTGAGAAGAGACCCTGTCCCTCCTTTCAGTCTTTCTCTGGATCAGGCCACTTGGACTCCCCTCCAAAAATCCTAGTTGTGACATCCGCTGAGATAATACAGTTGGCATCAACCTTTTTGGCTCTTTGCAACTGATGAAGACATCAACAGAGGCATTTGCTGTTGTCTGCCAAGTCCCACCAGCAGGTAAACCGTTGGGTCACAGGAAGAAGACACTGTGGGGAGTGTGAAGAACATGGCCATGTGCACCACAGGATATGTCTGCGTATGCAATGACTAATACAAATAAATAACAAATTATATATTCAATAGCCCAGCTCAGGGCTTTTTCTAGACAGAAGTTTTAAGAGCAAAGCACCCCCCCTCCCCAATTAACCAAGCTGGTCCCAGACCTTTAGGACAGGATAATACAACATTCGGGGGGGGGGGACAGTTTTCGGTTAAGAAGAAAACTGTACAAATGGGGCGAGCCTTTGTTCCCATCCCTGAGCACCCTCTGAGCAAATCCCCTACACAATAGGAGGCAAACCTCCCTTCTCTTTATCCCCTTAATTTCCCTTCTCTTCCTAGGCTGACACCCAGACTGAGACTACAATGCAGGAGCTGGAAAAACAATGCCTTCACCGTTAAGCTCATCATTCTCTTCTAACTTCCATCTGTAAACAGTGTATGAAACTCTTGAGGCCTCAAGCCAACTGTGATACCTTTTTGTACACGTGCTGTTTACATATTGACCTCTTGTATAAGCCGTTGTGTTTCCCTCTTCTGTACAAACCTTATATAAACCCTGACCCCTGCTTGCTCAGCAGCAGACCTCTGCCTTGCCTCTGGAAGGTGTGGGTCTGTAGTTCCTTTGATGGATCCATTAAACAAACACAACTGGACTCTCTCTGTGTGTCATATCTTCATTGGCAGTTTAGATCCGGTGTACATTTCCTGGATACTAGCTCCAGTGACTCAACAAAACGACGGCAAACACTTAGGGTAGCTTCTTAACTTGCAGCAACATCCTAACAAATATGTATGCCTCTTGTCCTCCACTGGTGTAAAAACTGAATGGGATCTTGGCCTCTGATTCTATGAAACTCCGCAACAGCCAAGGATGTCTTTCCTGCTCCCAGATTTGATTCTTCCTTTACCCGACACTAGGCATGTCCAAACTTCGGCCCTCCAGATGTTTTGGACCGCAACTCCCACAGTCCTTTGTCACTGGCAATCTAAGCTTAGAATTCTGGGAGTTGTGGTCCCAAAACATCAGGAGGGCCGAGGTTTGGACATGCCTGCCCTACACCGTCCTCATCTCCAGGGTCAGGAGAGACCCTGGCTCAACCCTACTCCAATGATGAGCCTGGTGCAAAGGTGGGAGGTCACTGGAGCCTTGGGATGGAGAAAGGAGAGGTCACATGCAGGGAGGCGGCAGACAGTTGCTGGAAGGAAAGGGGCAAGAGCCAGACTCCCCACTTAAACTCCTGTGGCAAAATCCACCATGCAGGTTGTGCGTCCGCAAAGTGACCCATGGTTCGGCCTGACCTTCCAGCCTTTACATACCCGAGATCAAAGAGTTTCCTAATTAGCTCGGACATCCGTGGGTCATCAACTCCTAGCAGTGGTATTTTTAGAAGGGGCACGGGACTTTGAAAATTAAATTGCATTTAAAAGCTTCCCCCACCTGCAATCTTTTCCCCTTAATCATCTCTTCCACTCCCTCCTTCTCCGCTGTTCTTCCCCAATCCACTTTCCTTCAAGAGGCTTTTCCTGTAAATCATGGTTATTACGATATTTCTTTTCAGACCCACAGCGCTGTACCCTGTGAACCACACACTTGCTGTTAAGAGGGTTTTTTGTGGCAGCGTTGGGGGGGGGGACAGAGGATGTTGCACAAATTAGGTGACTCATGTTAGAGGATGTGAGAGTCAGGCGTGCGGTATTGTACACACCCCACACTAACAGCTTCTGACCACTCCCCACCCGCAGGTTCTAAGCCTATGAGAATGACCTTGATGCATCATGCAAATATATTTACTAGTGGCCCTCACCAGTGATAGTGTGGTTTTCACAGGAGGTATGTGCCGTTTGGAGAAAATGACATTCAATGTTGTTTTTCAAAAATAGGAGTGGGGAAACGGGCATTTTAGACCTGTTTCTTACCGCACGTCTTACATTGCATGGCAGTGATCTTTTATTTTTCCTTTAATTTAGAATAATGACACTGGAAGGGGCTTCTAAGGACATCAAGTCCAAGCCTGGTGCAAGGCAGGGATCAAAATCAAAGCAAATCTGACAGATGATGGTTTAGTAGTTTTCACTTGAATTCCTCCAGCGTTGGAGGGTCAAAGTCAACACCTCTTAAGGTCAATGGTTCCACTGACGTACTGCTCCAACTAGAGATGGGCACGAAACGAGCAATTTTTCTTTTCCATTTTCGTTTTTTGTTTCGTTATGCAACGAAACGACAAACGAATTTTATCTCTAAAATAAAACGAAACGAACAGAAACACCAGAAATTTTGTCGTCCCTTTCGTTTTCGTTATGGCAATACATTGAACTGCTTTAAAAGCTAAAAAAAAATCACAAAAATGGAAATAAATGGTAACGAAATGGTAACAAAACGAATGAAAACAAAAACGATTTTTTTGCAAAAATTCACGAAAAATGGAAACGAAACGAAACGGACCCCCTAAATGACAAACGACAAACGAAATGCCATTTTTTTTATTCGTGCCCATCTCTAGCTCCAACCATTGAGTTTTTCTGATATTGAGTGAAATCTGGCTTCATAGAATCATAGAATCATAGAGTTGGAGGAGACCTTGAGGGCCATCCAGTCCAACCCCCTGCCATGCAGGAACCCCCATCACAGGATGCCTGACAGATGGCCATCCAGCCTCTGCTTAAAAACCTCAAAAGAAGGAGACTCCACCACCCTCCTTTGGGGCAGCATCTTCCACTGCTGAATAGCTCTAACTGTCATGAAGTTCTTCCTAATGTTCAAATGGAATCTCTTTTCCTGTAGTTTGAAACCATTGCCCCGACTCCTAGTCTCTGAAGCCATGGAAAACAAACCTGTTCCCTCTTCAATATGACATCCTTTCAAATATTTAAACATAGCTATCATATCCCCCCTCAGCCTTCTTTTGGAAAGGCTAAACATTCCCAGTTCCCTAAGCCGTTCCTCATAAGACATTTCCTCCAGACCCTCAACCATCCTGGTTGCCCTCCTCTGCACCCACTCGAGGTTGTCAACTGGACACAGTGCTCCAGGTGGGGTCTGACCAGAGCAGAGTAGAGTGCTTCCCTTGATCTAGACACTATGGTTCTGTTGATGCAACCAAGAATCACATTGGCTTTCCTGGCCGCCACATCACACTGCTGACTCATGTTCAATTTGTGGTCCACCAAAACTCCCAGATCCCTTTCACGGGTACTATTCTCCAGCCAAGTGTCCCCCATCCTGTATCTGTGCAATTCATTATTTTTACCTAGATGTAGCCTCTGTTGAAATCCATTCCGTTAGCTTTGGTCCAGCATTCTAATCTGTCAAGGTCCTTTTGGATTTTCATCCTATCCTCTAGGGCAGGGGTCCTCACGTTTTCAAACAGCGGGCCGATCCACCACCACCCCGATACCACTGGGGCCGGACCACAGTCCAAGGAAAAAAGGGGGGGCAGGCCGGGGGGAGCGGGGGATCTTGCCGTGGCCCTCCCACTTTGAACTGCCCCACTAGCCAACTTGCCAATCGTCTGGATGGTAGGTGGAGGGAGTGGGGGAAGCGACATAGCCCACCGCTTTGAACTGCCTCAGCAGTAGAAGCAGCTGCGGTGGCTTGCTTGCTCTTGAAGCAGGGGGTAGGTGGGGGGGTCTGCCATTGGTCCCGGGGGCCGGATTTAGGACCCTGTGGGGCCGCATCCGGCCCCCGGGCCTTAGGTTGAGGACCCCTGCTCTAGGGAATTAGCAGCCCCTCCCAATTTGGGATCATCTGCAAATTTAATTAGCATACTCTCTATTCCTACCTCCAAGTAATTGATAAAGATATTGAACAGCACTGGACCCAGAACAGAACCCTGGGGCACCCCACTGGTCACGTGTCTCCAGGCTGAAGAGAAGCCATTTATGATCACCGTTTGGGTGCAATCAGTCAACCAATTACAAATCCACCTAACAGTAGCACTATCTATCCCACTTTCTACTAACTTCTTAGCAAGAATACCATGGGGAACCTTATCGAAGGCCTTGCTAAAGTCCAGATAAGCAATATCCACAGCATTCCCCTCATCCACCAGGCCTGTAATTCTATCAAAGAAAGAGATCAAATTAGTCTGGCATGACTTGTTTTTAAGAAACCCGTGTTGACTTCTTGTAATGACAGCATTGTTTGTTAAATATTTGCAGACTGCCTGTTTAATAATCTTCTCTAGGATCTTTTCAGGAATTGAAGTCAAGCTGACTGGGCCGTAATTATTTGGGGCCTCTTTTCCCCCCTTTTTGAAGATGGGAACAACATTAGCCCTCCTCCAATCAATGGGGACTTCCCCTGTTCTCCAGGACTTCTGAAATATTATTGCCAATGGTTCTGAAATTACTTCCGCCAGTTCTTTTAATATCCTTGGGTGTAATTCATCTGGCCCCAGAGACTTAAATTCATTTAATGTTTCCAGGTGTTCCTGTACCAGCTCTCTACCTATTCTATGTTGTAATTCCCATCCTACCTCATCTAGTCTTTGTCCCAGTGGATCTCTTTCTTCCTTTTTGGAGAAAACAGAGGCAAAGAAGGTGTTGAATAGTTCTGCCTTTTCCTTGTCTCCTGTTAGTAACTGGTTATTATCGCCACGCAGAGAGCCTATCATGTCCTTATTTTTCCTTTTGCTGCGGACATAACTAAAGAAACCCTTTTTACTATCTTTAATCTCTCTGGCAAGTCTAAGTTCGTTTTGCGCTTTAGCGTTTTTTAACATCCCCCTGCATATATTAGCTGTTTGCTTATATTCCTCTTTGGTGCATTTCCCATTTTTCCATTCCTTGTACTTGTTTTTCTTTATAGTTAGCTGAGCTGAAAGTTCTTTAGTAAGCCATTGCGGTTTCTTTAGACCTCTCCCATTTTTTCTTCTTGTTGGGACAGTTTGAAATTGTGCCTTTAATATTTCGCTTTTAAGGAACTCCCATCCATCTTGGACTCCCTTCTCTTTCAGTGTGTCAGTCCATGGAATCACAGCCAATAATTCCCTAAGTTTACAAAAATTGGCTTTCTTAAAGTCCAGGATTCTTGTCTGACTATGCTTAACTTCACCTTCCAACTGTATAACAAATTCCAAGAGGGCATGGTCACTTTTACCTAATGATCCCACCACTTCAACCTTATTTACAAGGTCCTCCTTATTGGTTATGACCAGATCTAAAATGGTTTTGCCTCTTGTTGACTCCTCTACCTTCTGGGCCATGAAATTGTCTGCAAGGGCAGTAAGGAATTTGTTAGATCTTGCATTCTTAGCTGAGTTGGATTGCCAGCATATATCAGGATAGTTAAAATCTCCCATTAGTACTACATCTCTCCCTTTTGACTGTGTGGCCATCTGCTCAAAGAAGGCATCATCCCACTCTTCCGGTTGGCTTGGGGGTCTATAATATACCCCCACAGTGACATCCCTCCTGTTTTTTTCACCCCTGATTTTTATCCAAATACTCTCAACATGGTTCCTCTGCTGTTTATCTTGTATTTCTTCAGCAGTATAAATGTCCTTAATATATAAAGCTACACCTCCTCCTTTCTTACTTGTCCTATTCCTTTGAAACAGGTTATACCCTCCAATGACTACATTCCAATCATACGTCTCATCCCACCATGTTTCAGTGATGCCAATTATGTCATATTTATTTTGCTGTATTAGGAGTTCCAGCTCCTCTTGTTTGTTCCCCATGCTCTGTGCATTGGTGTAGAGACATTTGAGGCTGCGTGTGCTTCTTATATGTCCTTTGCTTAACCTGTTTTTCCTTGCACTGATGGTCTGCACTACTTCTTGTCCTGCTCCTATTGCAACATTTGGGCTAATCTCCACAACCCCTTCTGGATCTCTACCATTAAGAGAATTTTCTCCTTCCCCTGCAAACTCAGTTTAAAGCTCTCCTTATTAAATCTGCAACCCTCTTGGCAAAGAGATTCCTACCAGCATTGGTGAGGTGCACCCCATCCTCACCCAATATCCCATCTGAATGAAAAAGCAAACCATGGTCCAAGAATCCGAATCGTTCCTGCCGGCACCATCTCCGAAGCCAATTGTTAACTTCCACTATTTGTTCTTTGCCTTTGTGGGCCACATCCTTCTACAGGGAGGAGAGATGAGATTACCACCTGTCCACCCAGGTCCTTCAGCTTCCTACCCATTTCTTTGTACGCTTCTGCGATATCCTGAAAGCTGCGTTTGGAAGTATCATTAGTTCCTACATGGACCAAGAGAAAGGGGTTAGAATCAGAGGGCTTGATGAGTCTCGTCAGTCTCTCAGTTACATCCTGAATCTTGGCTCCAGGGAGACAGCAGACCTCCCTGTTCATTTTGTCTGGCCTGCAGATGACCGCTTCTGTTCCTCTAAGCAAGGAATCCCCAACCACCACCACCCGTCTCCTCCGAGGCTTGGTAGATTCCTCCTGGTGCGCTGTAGGGTTCGGATTCCTTTGTGCAAGGTATTGAGGCTGCTCTTGGTGCAGTTCCTTCTCCTGGTCGATAAGGGGGAGAGGTTGGAACCTATTTTGCAACTGCAAACTTTCTGTCTGTTTCCTAGTTCTTCCCTTTCTGACTGTGACATTCTTCCAAGTGTCTATCTCCTGTATTTGTGAAATGGCCTTGTCCTGATTGAGATTACCCCTGTCCCCTGTGTTGGCAAAGTTTTTATCTGCTTCTTGCAAAAAACCCTCCTGTTCCCTAACCTTGCGAAGATTAGAAACACAGGCCTCCAGCTGCCTGAACTTGTCCTCTAAGAGGGCTACTAGCTTGCACTTTGAGCATGTGTAAGCTGGCAGTTGTTTTGGCAAAAAAAAAAACATGCCGCAGATGATACAAGTAACTACATCAGCCCCGTGACCCTCCATCTTGACTAAATAAGGTGAGTTACTTATAACTCAATATTGTTAATTTATTAACGTATATGCCTTTCTCCTCTTCTCTTTTTATATAAATATTTTCTTAAAAAAATTTCCTTGTTTCCTTTATTTATTTATTTTAGTTGTGCGCGCCTGTGAAACCCGTCCTCCTAGCTCCTCCTTGCTTCTGAAAGGAAAAGATTTAAAGACCACACAACTCTAGGCTTTAAAATGGAAGCAATAGCAAAAGCCTCTGCTCACGTGTTCCCAGAAATACAGCCATGATTTTAAATTGTACAACTCAAAATGAATAAAAGAGAGAAAGATTTGATTTTCTTGTCTGGTGTTAATTCTGTTTATTTTTATTATAGTTACATTGATTATGGCTGACTTTTGTTATTTTGTACTTTGTTTGTATTTGATTTGTATAGCTTTTTATATGTGTTTTATAATTTGTATTCTTTACTTTGTAAATGACCCAGAGTAGCCTTTGGGCTAGATGGCTGCGATAGATAAATATCAAAAATAAATAAATAAATTTGTAAATATGTAAATATGTAAATTTTCCTGACTGAGCCATTTCAGATTTGGGCTGAAAATAGCTTTGGAATAGGCGAAAAGCTCGTATAAATTTGACATAACTGATGAAAAAAAGATGGGCATGTGGTGCAAATGTGCACCAAACACCGCATTCAATGGGAAATGGCATACAAATAAAGTTACCGTTGGAAAAAAGAACACAAAAAATGCATACATTTCCAAAGCGCAAAAAACAGGTGACCATAAAGTCTCAGAAAAGTACTTGAAAATACACACTCATTTTCATGCAGGCCAAGAAGGGTCACAGTACTGCACATTTAGTACTGGAGAGTAGAGATGGGCATGAAACGAACAATTTTTCGTTTCCGTTTTCATTTTTTTGTTTCGTTATGCAATGAAACGACAAACAAATTTTATCTCTAAAATGAAACGAAATGAACAGAAACACCAGAAATTTTGTCGTCCGTTTCGTTTTTGTTACGGCAATACATTGAACTGCTTTAAAAGCTAAAAAAAATCACAAAAAATTGAAATATATGGTAACGAAACGGTAACGAAACGAACGAAAACAAAAATGATTTTTTTGCAAAAATTCACGAAAAACGGAAACGAAACGAAACAGACTCCCTAAACGACAAGCGACAAACGAAACGCCATTTTGTTGGTTTTTTATTTATTTATAATTTTATTGGGTTTTTAAGAGGGGGAAAAGGGAGGGAGTATGGGGAAAAGGGAAAAGGAAAAAAAGGGGGGATAGAATTTAAAATTTACATTGAATATGTCAAGCAAGAAAGATGTCTGAAAATTAAGATAGAGCTTAGACCAGAACTTTTCTTATTAAACATAGTAAATATAAATATTTCATATGATCAGAGATATGTACTTCACCATGTAATTGTTGCTGCAAGGATATTGTATGCAAAATTCTGGAAACAACCAAACGTGCCAACAGAGAAGAATTTCCACGAAAAGATAAGAGAATGCATCGAAATCGATAGACTCTCCGGCTATTTAAAGGGAGACTATGATGAGATCTCTCAGAAAAGATGGCAAGAAGTAACAAACCTATTAGTACTGTGATAATATTTGGCAATCTATCAATATGTTATATTAGTTTTTTTACTTTGCTTGCCATTTTGTTGATTCATGCCCATCTCTACTGGAGAGTTCAGAACCTAAGCAAATGAGAACATGTTCCGATGCAAAGAGGAGACCATTCCTCTAGAACCATAGTGTCTAGATCAAGAGACGTGATAGTACCACTCTATTCTGCTCTTGTCAGACCCCACCTGGAGTACTGTGTCCAGTTCTGTGCGCCTCAGTTTAAAAAGGATGTTGACAACCTCGAGCGGGTGCAGAGGAGGGCGACCAGGATGGCTGAAGGTCTGGAGGAAATGTCTTAGGAGGAATGGCTTAGGGAACTGGGAATGTTTAGCCTCTCTAAAAGAAGACTGAGAGGGGATATGATAGCTATGTTTAAATATTTGAAAGGATGTCATATTGAAGAGGGAACAGGTTTGTTTTCCATGGCTTCAGAGACTAGGACTCGGGGCAATGGTTTCAAACTACAGGAAAAGAGATTCCATTTGAACATTAGGAAGAACTTCATGACAGTTAGAGCTATTCGGCAGTGGAAGATGCTGCCGCGGAGGGTGGTTGAGTCTCCTTCTTTGGAGGTTTTTAAGCAGAGGCTGGATGGCCATCTGTCGGAAATATTGTGATGGGGGTTCCTGCATGGCAGGGGGTTGGACTAGATGGCCCTTGAGGTCTCTTCCAACTTGATGATTCTATGATTCTATGATTCTATGATTCCTGTTTGCCCAGACCTTTGGTAGTTCATACGGGATTTGTTGGAGTGCTGCTCTTTCTGCCGATACATTATGTACGTATCTTTGCTGCTTTTTCAGGGATCTGTTTGTACTGCTTGTTCTGGCTGCTTGTAAAATGTGCTAGGAGGTGTAACGTGGTAGGAGGAGAGTGCCAAATGTTCATAAATAAACAAACGGAACAAACAAACAAATAGGCAAACTTCTCAAGGCCTGGGGCTGGGGCTGGCAGGAACGACGAAAACAAGCTTAATCCCTGTCGTTATTTTACGCTGCATTAATTTTCTAATCCTCAGCTCCATTATCTCTCTGCAGATGATTAAAGTGAGAAAGAGCCCAATAGCAAGCAGCGAGTTTAATAGCAGTGAGTGGATTTGAACCTGGGCCTGGGCTCGCCTGGGCTCTTCATTAAAGAATTCCTGCAACTCGGGGTTCTGGTTTCCACCGATATACCGCGCCGTAGAACCTAGAGCACTCTCTCTAGGCAGGCGGCTTACAATATAATTATGCAAGCAACCATTTGCGCCCCCCTCCTCCCCCACAAGCTGGGGACTCGTTTTATCAACCTTAGAAAGATGGAAGACAAAGTCCATCTTGAGCCGGCTTCCAGAACCCATTGGGAATGACACTCAAGTCGTGAGCAGAGTCTTGGGTGCAGTACTGCAGTTTAACTACTGTGCCATAAGGACCTCCTTGCCTCTCCTTCTGCTTAGGGCGCTTTTACACAACCCATAAAATCCGAGGCAAAGGGCTCCCAGATCCGGAGCTTAAAAATGCTTTCCCACCAGCTCCGGACTTTTTAAAAAATTAAGTACGACCATGCCTACCTAAGCGCATCCCAGCCCACTTTTCAAGTACCTGGCCTCCAGGAGGTAAAAAATCTTCTGATGAGGATCGTAAAGCTGTGAATGCCTGGCTCCCTCACCTTCTGTTTGGTTTTTTTGTCCCCGCCGCCCCTTTAAGAGAACGGAATCCCTACGGGGCTGCTCGGGGCTGCTTCGACCAGTAGACGAAGGTGCACCTGCATTTTTTTCTCCCTTTTTTTCTCCCTCCCCTCACACAGACAGGAACAATGGAGTGCGGAGGGGTGGGAACACAGGAAGAGCGACAAACCCCCACGATCTCTGGTCCGAATTTAAGTTGCCACTGGATTTTAGAGGTCATGTAAAAGCGCCCTTGGTTAGGTCAACGACTGTCACAGACCTTCATGCATGAAACCAAGCCTAAGGGGGTTCCTTCATTTCTGCTTAAGTTCCTCTCCCCGACTTGCACCCTACAAGGATTTTCCAGCTAGCCATGACATCAGCCCAAATCTTATTTGCTTACGCAGTCACCAAGGAACCCTTATGTCAGCGTCACTTAGCAGTGTCACTTTCTCATGACCGGTTGTGCAACCAATCCTGTGAAGGACAGCCTGGCAAAAGAGGAAAGCTGGGTGTGAATGTTTTTTGTGCCCGTGGTTATTAAACCAGTTTACCGTTGCTTTTATTTGTTTGATCAGCATCCAGTCCCCAGAGGGCTGCTTCTCCTTCCTTACACACACACACACACACACACACACACACACACACACAGAGCACCTTCTCTCTATGTCCTGAAAATATGCACTAAATAATCCTAAGAATCTGTTGCGTAAATGTGTTATTTTTTTCTAAGAGCAGTTGTACAGTACCTACAAGGAGAGCAATTCACATAAACAGCACACTGCTGGGATTAACATATCATAGCAAGTAACTGGGTTTTTCAAGGAAGACAGACAGACAGACAGACAGACAGATAGATAGATAGATAGATAGATAGATAGATAGATAGATAGATAGATAGATAGATAGGAAGGAAGGAATAGATAGATAGCTAGGAAGGAAGGAATAGATAGATAGATAGATAGATAGATAGATAGATAGATAGATAGATAGATAGATAGATAGATAGATAGATAGATAGATAGATAGATAGATTGATAGATAGATAGATAGATAGGAAGGAAGGAAGGAATAGATAGATAGATAGATAGATAGATAGATAGATAGATAGATAGATAGATAGATAGATAGATAGATAGATAGATAGATAGGAAGGAAGGAATAGATAGATAGATAGATAGATAGATAGATAGATAGATAGATAGATAGATAGATAGATAGATAGATAGATAGGAAGGAAGGAAGGAATAGATAGATAGATAGATAGATAGATAGATAGATAGATAGATAGATAGATAGATAGATAGATAGATAGATAGATAGATAGATAGGAAGGAAGGAAGGAAGGAAGGAATAGATAGATAGATAGATAGATAGATAGATAGATAGATAGATAGATAGATAGATAGATAGATAGATAGATAGATAGATAGCACATAACCTCTCCATTCCATATCAGTCAGGACCTTCTCATCAAATCAGGCATTGGTGCTTATACCAGATTTGGTGCACGACGGCCCTAGTGAAATCTGAGACCGGGTCATGCTCGTTTTATAAATCCACTGTGTCCTCTTTTTATAAATCCACGGTGTCCTCTTGTCCTCCCTGCCCCTCAGCTCTGCCTAATCTGATGTACGGATATCCCCCCCCCAACGTGACTGGGGGAGACCTGTGTTGCCTTCCCTCTCCCTGTGAGAGATCCTTTTCACCTTAGCTGAGGAACCGAGTGGAATGTGTGCCACAGAGCTGCAGAGCCCGGTTTAGGATGTCATTTAATGACACGCTATGCAGGGTATGATTACTTCTTTTAGCGTAATGATTGTTTGTGCCGGTGGGAGCGCAGGAACATAATTGAGGCACACCAGGAAGTTCTTCGAAGGTATTTTCTGAACCAAACTAGGCTTCCTGGAGATCAAACCCAGCTTTGGGCATTTTGTTACACGCCATCTTCCTCTAAAGGATATATGCCTTTTCTCAAAACAAGCCTCTGGTTACCAAGGCCCTTTTCCTTTCCTGCTGTCATCTTCACACATACCATCTTATGGGGTTCACTATGCGACTTATGCAATCCTGCTTGGGTCTATATTCCATGCATATTTTGCTTGTATCCAGACATTGGTTACCTTGTATGTGTGTGTTTGTGCACGTGTGTGTGTGTGTGTGTGTGTGTGTGTGTGTGTGTGTGTGTGTGTGTATGTTTACAGTCGTGACTAGACATGGGCACGACCAGAAAAAATTACGCTTCGAGTTTTCGTTTGTCGGAACGGGTCCATTTCGGGTCATTTCCGTTTGTCGCGAAATTTTTCAAAAAATTGTCGTTTCCGTTTGTCGTTTGTCATTTGTCGTTTCCACCGCGATTTAGCGCGATTTGACTTCCCAGAGCATAGGGGGCATCCCGCAATCAGGGCCAGCGCTAGGTGTTTTTGTAACTCCACTATTGGCACTAAGTTATTTGATATCATAAGAGGTGGCTGTATAGAACAAGTCCTCCTAAAATCTACCACCATTTCAACAGTTTTGCATGTGTTTAATTCAAGATTATTTTGAGTACACCATAAAACTAGTTGTTCAATCTCTTGCCTATAGGCAGATTCATCATTGTCTCGAATGAGGCCAATCACTGTAGTGTCATCTGCAAACTTCACTATTTTAACAGAAGAATCCTTTGAGGTACAATCATTAGTATATAAGGAAAAAAGAAATGGAGAAAGCACACAGCCCTGAGGGGCTCCTATGCTAACCTTGCTAATATCTGATATAATTTTACCTAACTTCACCTGCTGCTTTCTGTCTGTTAGGAAGCTTGCAATCCATTTACAGCTGGGTACAGCTTCTCTCTTTAGAATAGTTTGAAAGGTAAAAAGGTTCCCCCGGCACATACATGTTAGTCGTGTCCGACTCTAGGGGCGGTGCTCATCTCCGTATTCAAGCTGAGGAGCCAGTGTTGTGGAAGTCTGTGGCCACGTGGCCGGTATGGCTGCAAGGAATCACTGTTTTACCTCCTCACTTTTTTACGGCGGTACCTATTTATCTACAGTGGGACCTTGTATAAAGGAATTGATTCGTTCCAAATGAAATTCTGTTAAGCAAATTTTCCTTTATACAAATTTCCCATAGGAATGCATTGAAAAGGGAGTAATCCCTAATCACGACTATTTTTATGTTGTACGGATTCGCCCCATAGGTGATTCTATTAAGCAAGTTTCCCCTATCTCCATAATGTTTTATGTTGTACAGATTTTATGTTATACAAACGTTTGTTATATGAGCGACCACTGTACTTGCATTTACATGTTTTCAAACTGCTAGGTTGGCAGGAGCTGGGGTTAACAGCGGGAGCTCGCTCTGCTGCGTGGCACCCGAGATTCGAACCCCTGAGCTTTCGACTTTGTAGCTGACAGTGTTCAGTGCTCTAGCTCACTGAGCTATAGGTAAAGAATAGGTTTACCTCTAGATAAAAACCAGATCATGCTACTGATTGCCAACGTTCTACGAGGACATGGCACTTGAAGGAGGAGGAGGAGGAAAAAAGAGAAGAAGAAGAAGAAGAAGAAGAAGAAGAAGAAGAAGAAGAAGAAGAAGAAGAAGAAGAAGAAGATTAATATCCTCTGTTGTTCTAGGCTGAGTCTGTTGTAGTTGCAGCAGGAATAGTGATTTTAATATTTAAGCTGGCCTTTAAAATGGCTGGTGTTGGCAATAGGTATATGTCTCTTTTTATCTTCTCTCTCCCGCTCTTGTTTAGGACTTACCATCTAAGAACTGATCTCCCCATCAGCAAGCAAGGAGGGAAAAAATTAAAGCAATAGATGAAGTGGGAAAAGATAAAAAAGGAAGGTGAAGTCAGAGCACAGAGCAATAGATAAGAAGACAGTTTCACAGGGGCAGTGTTTTAGTTACTCCTCAGAATCACTGATGTGATAAAAGACATTTTGGTTTGCGGCACTATGAGTGAGCACAGGCCAGCCTTACAAGCTAGAGGGAATTCTGAGAAAACAAACAGTTCCCCCCCCCTAAAGACCCACCGAGATCATTTCAAATTCCAAGCTGCTTCTAAATTAACTCATCTCCCTTAGATCTCTGCTTGGATGGTCGTTCTTGCCAGATGGATGGGAACTCAATAGGATAATGTGCGCAAACAAGACAGAGAACCGATATTGAGATGTCTCATAGATATAGTTCTCTGAGACTGGGAAGGTATTGTAAACCTGGTCTTATGCGTAGAGATGGCCACGAAGCGGGAAAATGATGCGTCGTGCTGGTTCGGGGTTCATGGATTAGCGGGGAAGTAGGAAGATAGTGGTTAGACATTGGCGTTTGCTGAACAGAATGAAGCACGGGGTGGCGGCATTTGGTGCCTCGTTTCATTTTGCCTGTTTGATCTCTAAGCAAAGAACCCTTTTTATAGAATTATAGAATCATAGAATAGTGAAGTTGGAAGGGGGCTCCAAGACAATTAAGTCCAACCACCTGCTCTGGGTAGGAATACAAATCAAAGGATATCTGCCAGGTGGCTGTCCAGTCCACATTTCACTCCAATGTTGGACCACTCATCACCTCTTGAGGAAACAGGTTCCATTTCCCCCCTCCCACTAAGGTCCCAGAGGGAATTATGGGGACTGTAAGTGCCAGTTGATGAGAACAAGGTGGGGGAGGGACGACTAACTTGGCCTGCTCTTGCAGCTGTTCTGCCCTTTGAGTCCCTGCTCGTCTGCTACGCAGCTAGAGGGATTTAACCAGGCATTCAAAACTCTGCAACAACAAGGGAGCCTTTAGAAGTTGTCGTCCTGAGCACAGAGAAGGAGTACACTCTGTCTCCTGCAGCCAGCCAGAGGAATGAAGTCGCTGAGGGCACTGTGGCGTATCTCTGATTTATTCCTGGAATCCTGGTTTGATTGAAAGATGGGGGGGTTGGAGGGTTGGGGGAGGTCTGCCTCTTTTAAATAATGACAACCAGGTCCCAGGAATCTGGCCTGAAAGGAAACCGCGTGGGGAGCCGCACGTGTAGCTCCTCTTGCAAGTCACGATTATGTAACCAAAGCGTGAAGACAGAAGCCTGTTCCCCACTGTGCTGGATGTGGCTGGAACTCGCTGGAACCTCGCCAAGGGATTCGTCTGCAGGACAAAATTTGGACCTCTCCCTCGCCTCTCGAAGGTCCGTCCGTCCGTCTGCCCCTGCTTCTGCCTGTCTCCAGCCTTACTACAGAGAAGAACAAACCCTCGTGGGAAAGAGGACGGAGTAGTAGAGATGGGCACGGACCGAAAAAACAAAATGCTGTTTCGTCGTGTCGTCACATAACACAATGAAACGAAACGAAACGACACGAGAAAGCAGCATTTCATTACAGATGAAATGAAATGGTGTCTTTTTGTTGTTGAAATGAACCATTTTGTTCTGTCTGTAAGCCACTTGGGGGAGGGAAAAAAGTTTTTTAAAAAATCCCCAAGCTTAAAAAAAACTTTTGCCCCATCCCCCCAAACCCCACCTGCCAGCTGACTGGTGCGGGGGGGGCTTTCCCCCCCCCAGCCCAGCCCCAATCAGCTGACAGGTGGGGCTTGGGGAGGGAAAAGTTTTTAAAAAAAACACCCAGGTTTTTTTTTTTTAAAAAATTCCCCTCCGCCACTTTCCAGACCCACCAACCCCCAACCATTTCATTAGTGGTTCATTCCATACAATTTTTTTTTTTTTGGAAAAAATTCATATACAGTGGACCCTCGTATAAAAAACAGTTTGTATAACATAAAATCTGTGCAACATAAAAAATTCCGGAGATAGGAGAAACTTGCTTAACAGAGTCATCTATGGGGCGAATCCGTACAACATAAAAATGGTCGTGATTAGGGATTACTTTGTTTTCAATGCATTCCTATGGGAAATTTGTATAAAGGAAAATTTTGCTCAACAGAATTTCATTTGGAACGAATCAATTGCTTTATACAAGGTACCACTGTAAAATGAAACGAAATACATACCGGCCACGTGGCCACAGACTTACACAACACTGGCTCCTCAGCTTGAATACGGAGATGAGCACCGCCCCTAGAGTCGGACACGACTAACATGTATGTGCAGGGGGAACCTTTTTACCTTTCAAACTATTCTAAAGAGAGAAGCTGTACCCAGCTGTAAATGGATTGTAAGCTTCCTAACAGACAGAAAGGGAAACGAAATGAAACATAATTTTTTCATTTTGTGCCCATCCCTATTATGGAGAAGAGCTGACAGTCAGGGCATGCTGCAGGCACCCGAGGGGATCGTCGTTCGTCGCTTTCTCGTAACTCTTACCCCGGAGGCAAGAAGGAAGAAAAGGCCCTGAAACTTCATGGGAGGGTCCCGAAGTTTGCTTCCTGCAGAAAGCAGTGGGGCAGGATCACACCTTCCCCTGGGGCAAAGGGTGCCGGCGTTGGCAGTCTTGCCTGCCACGAATGTCCCTGGAGTAAGTGGCAAAGAGAAGGGTGTGCTGTCTGCTTAGGAGGCCTTTCCTGCACCTTCCAGGCAGTGCCAAAAATGCCTCTGTGTCTTTTCTTTAGGGTGGGCTCTGTCGTGCATTTTGGCTATAAAGGGGCCTTGTACCGGGGAGCCGGGGAGCCTCCTGGCAACGACAAATCTCCTGATAAGTCGAAGGAGACGAACCAAGAGCCTTTCGGAAGACTTTCCAGTCAGACCAGCTTAGAGGTGGGAACCAAGGTTTTGGTTCCCAGCCAGGTGGGTTGTAAGGCTAAGACCACAGAGGGTTACACTGATGCGCTCTCTCTCTGCCCCCCCAAGTGCTGTTCCGACAGAATGGCCGAGGAGTTGCTGCTGAGAAACCCCACGGGCGGTGGGGTGAAAGTACTGGCGTCTGCCAGCAACCAGGGTCCAGCTCCTAATTCAAAATACGTAGAGCTTTAGCAGGGGAAAGGCGGCATTCCTTGGGTCTATTTCTGGATCAAAAAGCAAAGCAAAAAAGATGCAGGGGTTAAATGCCTGTCCTGCAGCTAAAACTGTGTTCACAACCTGGGGTTCAAGCCCAGGTAGCAGGCTCAAGGTTCCCTCAGCTTTCCATCCTTCCGAGGTAGGTAAAATGAGGACCCAGCTTGCTGGGCAGGGGGAGAGGGGGTAATGTCTAGCCTTCATAAAAACCACCCAGAGAGTTCTTTAAGTGCTATGGGTGGTATAGAAGCAGATGAAGCTGTTTGGATGAGCAGCGAAATGTTTTTCTCAAGAAAAAGAAGTCCAGTTGCCATGACTCAACTTCCAGATAAACTCACCTGGAGGACTGAGAGTCTTCACAGACATATAAGCAGCACACTTGTTATTTCAGGACCGATCACAGCCATAGCCTATAGATGTATAAAACATGAAGGGTCCTTTACGTCAACCTTTCTAGGGGTGTTAACTCCCATCTCCTCAATAATGGCCTTATCCATGATGAGTGGAGAAGCTTTATAATCCCTTTCTGTCACCCTGTGTGTGTGTGTGTGTGTGTGTGTGTGTGTGTGTGTGTGTGTGTGTGTTGTGTCGTTACAGTTGTGACCGACTCTTCGTGACCCCATGACCATGGAGTTTTCTTGGCAGGAATACTGGAGTGGTTTGCCAGTTCCTAGTCTGAATGCCGCAGAATCGATGCTTTTGAGCTGTGGTGCTGGAGGAGTCTTGAGAGTCCCCTGGACTGCAAGGAGATCAAACCTATCCATCCTGAAAGGAATCAACCCCGAATGTTCACTGGAAGGACAGATGTTGAAGCTGAGGCTCCACTACTTTGGCCACCTCATGAGGAGAGAGGAGTCCTTGGAAAAGTCCCTGATGTTGGGAAAGATGGAAGGCAAAAGGAAAAGAGGACGGCAGAGAATGAGATGGTTGGATGGTGTCATTGATGCAACCAACATGGATTTGACCAAACTCCGGGAGGCAGTGGAAGATAGGAAGGCCTGGCGAGCTCTGGTCCATGGGGTCACGAAGAGTCGGACACGACTGAACGACTGAACAACAACAACAACAACTCCAGGCACCTACAGCACCTGGTATTCCCTGGTGGTCTCCCATCCAAGTACTAACCAGGGCCGACCCTGCTTTGCTTCCAAAATTGGGCGAGATGGGATGTGCTTAGGGCATCAAAATATACCTTCTGTCTCCCTACTCCTGTCATTATATCTCTATCCCACCCTGGTTATTTTCTCTACCTCCAAAAGCAACGAGGACGTTTCTGCCTGTGCTGAGGCTACTTGCATCAGGCTCCTGTTTCCAAGAGGAAACACCAGCAATGAAAACCTAGAGGTACGCTGGCCCTTTTACGGAAGAGATTTTTATGTAACAAGCCACACAGTGCTCAGGACTAGGTCTTTTGTTCTTTGGACAGAAATGCCTGCATTACAGATGAGGAAATTTCAGCAGATAATCTCTAAAGAAAACAGCGGAGGATAAGGGAAACCAGCCTCTTTGTGTACATGACACGTTTTTCCAACCCGAACACCCTCCCCAAGGTTTTATAATCACAGCTACGGAGGCAGTTTGTTCCGTGCAGCAATGTTCAGCACGGGGGGGGGGGGGGGATTGGTTGAAGAACCTTAACTTAGCTATGTCTGCTGCCGGAGGCATGAAGAAATCTCACCCTGAACTGCCACGAAGGCAGGATTCTGAGATTGTTAAAGACAGGTTGGACATTCTTCCATAGAACTGAAGAACCATTGAGTTGGAAGGGGTCCCTGAGGCCATCAAGTCTGAACCACTGCTCAAAGTGGGAATTCAAGCCGAAGGAGATAAGAACATAAGAACACCCTTGCTGGAACAGGCCACAGCCCATCCAGTCCAGCCTTCTGTCTCACAAAGTGGCTCACCATTTGCTTCAGGGTTATTCCCAAGCAGATGTCTTCACCTGCTACCTGCTTACGGTGAATGGCATTGAGAGATCTCCTGCCTCTCTCTCCAACCCAAAGGTTGTCCTGAGGCATCCATCATGATAGCTGTTGAGACCCTTGTTCTCCACGAACTTGTCCAATCCTTTCTTAAAGCTGTCAAGGCAGGTGTTATGTAGTGAGATACAGATAGCATTGCCGGGGAAGTGTGGGTTAATTGTTGGCAGACCAGCTGCAGATAATTGACCACTATCTTTCTGGCAGTGTCTGTATAAATGTGCATGTGTGTTCTCTTTTGCTTTTGCTTTTATCTGTTTGTCCTCGTCTTTGTGAAATAAAGCCACACTGATGGATCTCCGTGTGTCGTGAACTCACTATTCAACAGCAGGTGATGGGGCAGGCAGTTGAGATTTTGAGATGACCGTGAATGCATCCTAAAATTCCATTTGCCTTTTGTATAGCCACATCACAGTATTGGCTCATCTTCAGCTTGTGATCGACAATATCAGATGCCTTTTACCTGTGAGGTTCCTGCAACAGAAGTGGCGGCGGCGGGGGGGGGGAATCCCAGGACCCCTGGGGTCCTTTCCCATGATCACACATCAGTGGCGGGTGAACGTCTGCCTTCCACAAAAGGCTTCCCAGGTTCTTGAACAGTAACCTTACCCATGGCATGTTTTCTTTTCCATGTGGCTGTTTGGTTTTCTTTAATACCTTCCACTGTCTGGCAGTGGAATAATATGCTGCCCCAAAGGAGGGTGGTGGAATCTCCTTCTTTGGAGGTTTTTAAGCAGAGGTTGGATGGCCATCTGTCGGGAGTCCTGTGATGGGGGTTCCTGCATGGCAGGGCGTTGGACTGGATGGCCCTTGAGGTCTCTTCCAACTCTATGATCCTATGATGCTTTGATGGGGGGTTCCTGCATGATGGGGGGGTTTGGACTAGATGGCCCTTGAGGTCTTTTCCAACTCTATGATTCTATGATTCTATGATACTTTGATGGGGGGTTCCTGAGTGGCAGGGGGTAGGACTGGATGGCCCTTGAGGTCTCTTCCAACTCTATGATTCTATGATTCTTATGGGGTGACACCCTGCCTGGAACACAATACTAGACTGCACGGAGTATTTGGCTCCTGATATTTGTCCTTGGCTTGCACAGGCAGAGAAGCAGCACAGAGGTTACCCCAGCACTGCTTTGCATTCAATGGCTTCCAGAAGATGCATGCTGACTGGTCTGGACCTGCAAATGGACCCACCACCAGTGGCTGCTCTAGATGGACTGTTTCCCCCGAAGGGATTGTGGGCTTTACAGCTCCAACATCCACAACAGTTGTGTCTTCTGAAACTTGAAGGGGAGGGGTATTCTTCACAGTGGTCTTAGTGGATCCAGCTGTGGGCAGAGCTATGCTTCATTCTGGATGCCGAAGGACAACCTCCGGGTTGGAGAGAGAGGCAGGATCTCTCTCAATGCGATTTGCGGGGAATTGTAAGCAGGTGAAGACATCTGCTTGGGAATACCCTGAAGCCAATGGTGAGCCGCTGTGTGAGACAGAATGCTGGACTGGATGGGCTGTGGCCTGTCCCAGCAAGACTGTTCTCATGTTCTTATGGTCCTCTCCCTGCTATCTTACAGGAAGCAGCTCAAAACACTACTTTTTAGGGGGCCTTTCCCCCTACTCTTATTGAGCAAATTGTGCTTTCAAGGCCATTGGCTTTAACCTTTCAGCTGTTTGAATTCTTCACACTGTTTGGTCATAGGTTTCTTGTTATGCATTTTGTGTTTGTTTGTTTTTAATTACTATAATGTTGTGAATCAGGCAACGGTATTGCCCTTGCTCCAGTTGTCGGCAAAATGAGAGAAGCGCGCTACGACGGGATAGCATCACCGTCTTGCAGGCTGACGCCAACACGCTAGCACAGAAGGGCCTTCAGTTTGAGGTTGATGGCCAACGACCAAAGGGCCGGCCAAAGCAACATTGGTTTGAAACACTACAGGACAACATGAGGGGCACTCACTTACACCCGGACCAAGCCGGTGACAGAGAGAAATGGCATTGCTGATCCAGAATAACAGACTCTGCCACCACCCTGGGCCAATGCTAAAGCATATGTTGTTTTGTGAACCAGCCGGAATATTGCATGGCAGTAATGGAGGAGCATATAAATCAAAACAAATAAAAAGCAAAGCAAAAAGCAAAGTGTTCTGCTTGTATTCTGCCCCATACCACTCTGGGCGATTTACAGTTTTAATTACAGTGTGCAGGCTACACATTGCTCCCCCCCCCCCGGAAGCTGGGTACTCATTCTATCTATCTATCTATCTATCTATCTATCTATCTATCTATCTATCTATCTATCTATCTATCTATAGCAAGAACAGCAAGTACTGCCCATAACATCCGATCATCTCAGGCAGGACATTTGAGTGTGCCGTTGCTGAAGGAGGTCCGTAAATCTTTGATGAGAAATTGGGCTTTCTCAGTGGTGGCCCCTCGGCTCAGGAACCAACTTCCTCCTGAGATCTGTCTGGCACCTTCCCTCGCAGTCTTTAAGAAGCATCTAAAGATGTGGCTATTTAAAAAGGCTTTCCCTGGACATTAATCTGTTCTAATGATTGTTATTATATATTTATTGGCTTTTATCTGTAGCCCATCTTGCTCCTGTTCTATGCTGTTGTTATATATTGTTTACTAGTTACTGTGTTTTTATTTATGTACTTGTGCTTATCTGTTATATTGTATTTTACTGTTTATGGTTTGATTTCTGTTCAGTTTGCAAACTGCCCAGAGTAGCCATGTAGCTAGATAGAGTGGTATATAAATTTAATAAATAATAAATAATAAATAATAATATGTATCAGCCAGCTGGCCAGCCAATCAGCCAGCCAGCCAACAAACCAATTGTCAGTCAATCAATCAATCAATCAATCAATTTACTGCCATAGTTGCCTCACTGGGTTCTAAGGCAGGACACGTGCCCTGTGGATAAAATGCCTGCCATCAGCTAGAAGGAAGGTCAGTTGTGAAAGCAAATGAGACAAAATGTTCCCCAATGGC
The DNA here is from genome assembly GCA_037367245.1 of Phrynocephalus guinanensis. Taxonomy (NCBI): domain Eukaryota; kingdom Metazoa; phylum Chordata; class Lepidosauria; order Squamata; family Agamidae; genus Phrynocephalus; species Phrynocephalus guinanensis. The sequence goes on from CM074735.1 coordinate 138,819,236, forward strand.
ACGGGGAAAAAGGCCCACTCCTCCCCTCCCTCCCTCCCTCCTCCGACACCTTGGCTATGAGCGCCTGTTTTAAATAGAAACTGTCTGCTCCTTGGCTCTTTGCAGAGGTAATTTTCTATACATCGACAGCTTGTCCGACATTTCCCGGTGCCAAAGGAAACGGGAAGCCTGGCTCTTTCCTCCCGACATCGCGGCTGTTCCGACAAGCTGCCACTTTTGCTCATCTCGCTGCCACGAGAGGAGAAGGCGGCAGGCGGGCGCTTCCGAGCTTCTCCGACGGGTTCCTGGAGCTCCTTCTCCCACCACCTGCTGCGGCCTTGCTCCATCCAAGGAGGGAAGAGAACAGGCACCGTGTCGTCCAGCACTTTCCCACCCACAGTGGTGAGGGTTAGGAGAGTGAGAACAGACAAACAATTTTTTTTTAACCCAGTGTGTTGTTAGTCTGTGGAACTCGCTGCCCCAGGATGTGGTGATGGCATCTGGCCTGGATGCCTTCAAAAGGGGATTGGACAGATTCCTGGAGGAAGAGTCCATCACAGGTTACAAACTATGATGGAGCTGTGTCATCTCTAGGCTTAAAACCGGGGTACTTCAAGGGCCAGATGCAGGGGAGTGGTATCAGGAGACAGAAATCTAGTCTCGTGCATTCCCAGAGGCATCAGGTGGGGCCATTGTGAGATACAGGAAGCTGGACTAGATGGGCCTTTGGCCTAATCCAGCAGGGCTCTTCTTATGTTCTTATGTGGCTGTGGTTCTTGCCACTCACTGTGGGTGGAACAGTCCTGGGTCGAATGCTAAGCCACTTTTGTGGGTTGACAAGACGGAGGCCCACGCATGTCATTTGAAAGCCCAGAAGGACTTCCTCTGTAGACAGCCTGGTGAGAAAGACCGTCCTTACCTACCAGGCTTGCTTTCATGGCCAGGGAGACGACCACTGCACTCCCTGGCCACTGCTATCCAAATGCGCCATGTGGAGGAGGAAGGACAGCAGAATCCTCGCCCAGATGTGTTGGAGTTCTCGCAACCTCGCATGCTGCCTTTAATAGGTTTGGCTGGGAGGGATCCTTCCGGGCTGGCAGGACTGTCAATCAATCCAGCACTAACGAATAGAGATGGGCACGATTCAAAAAAATGGTGTTTCGTTTGTCGTTTGTCGTTTAGGGGGTCCGTTTCGGTTCGTTTTTGTTTTTCGTGAATTTTTTGAAAAAAAAAATCTTTTTCGTTTCGTTACGTAACGAAATGAAAAAACGAAAACGAAAACGAAAAATTGCTGTTTCGTTAGCATTCATTACAGTTCAATGTATTTGCCGCAACGAAAACGAAACGCACGACAAAATTTCTGTTGTTTCGGTTCGTTTCGTTTCATTTTGGAGACAAAATTCGTTTTTCATTTCGTTACGTAATGAAACGAAAAAACGAAAACGAAAAATTGCTCTTTTCGTGCCCATCTCTACTAACGAATCATTATTTGAATTCAGCGAGAACCCTGCCTCTTCTCAGTGCTTTCCTCCCTCTCTGTTGTCTGCTGGAAGTAGTCAGTGATGCTGTTGAAGTCTGCTGCTGAAAGGAGGTGTGTTTGTTAGATTTTTGTTATTCAATCTGTGCCCAAGTGCAAGTAAAGACATTTTTCTTCTTCCTCTTACTAATGTCACACAGTGCCTAACGTATATGTGTTCCATATTATAAATTTTAAAAAATTAATGACTCAGAGGGAGTTATTGAGACTGTAAGTGCCAGTTAGTGAGAAAAGGGGTGGCATACTCTGGGGGGCTTGAAGCTATTCTGCTCTGCCAATCCCTGTATTTCTGCCGTGCGGCTAAAGGAATTTAGCAAAAAAAAAAAAAAATCCAAAATCTTGCAGCAAAATAGAGCTGCTGACGTTGAACAGCCTAGGTAAGGACATTTCCATCAGCGGGCCAGTGCTGCAACGGTTAAACTGCAGTCCTGCAGCTAAGACTCTGCTCACAACCAAGGTTCAGTTCAGTCCCAGGTAGCTGGCTGGAGGTTGACTCAGCGTTCCATCCTTCTGAGGTCTGTAAATGAAGTCATAAGAACATAAGAACATAAGAAGAGCCATGCTGGATCAGGCCAAAGGCCCATCTAGTCCAGCTTCCTGTATCTCACAGCGGCCCCACCAGATGCATTTGGGAGTGCATGAGACTAGATATCTGTCTCCTGATACCACTCCCCTGCATCTGGCCCTTGAAGTACCCTGGTTTCTCCATCATGGTTTGTAACCTGTGATGGACTTTTCCTCCAGGAATCTGTCCAATCCCCTTTTGAAGGCATCCAGGCCAGATGCCATCACCACATCCGGTGGCAGGGAGTTCCATAGACTTACAACACGCTGGGTGAAACAATGTTTTCTTTTGTCAGTTCTTACTCTCCCAGCCTTCAATTTGAGTGTATGTCTCCTAGTTCTGGTATTTTGGGAGAGAGAGAAGAGCTTCCCTCTATCCACTTTACTCATGCCCTGCATTATTTTGTACGTCTCAATCATCTCCCCCCTGAGGCGCCTTTTTTCCAGCCTAAAGAGCCCCAAATGTTTTAGCCTTTCCTCATAAGGGAGGTGCCCCAGCCCAGGAATCATTTTGGTCGCTCTCTTCTGCACCTTTTCCAGTTCCACTATGTCTTTCTTGAGATGCGGTGACCAGAATTGTACACAATACTGCAAGTGGGGCCTTACTATTGTTTTGTATAATGGCATTATAAAGTCCCCAGCTCATGGAGGAGGGGGGGAGGACAGTGTAGCCTTCATAATTAGTAAGTTGTGAATTGCCTGGAGGGAGCTTTGGGCACTGTGGGTCAGTACAGAAGCAGCACGCCATGCTCTTTTGCTTTTTGCTTTGTCATGGAAGGGAGACATAAAAGAAATATGTGGCCAGGCTGATCTGGAGGGAAATTCCTGCCTCCAAATACGGTAATGAATCAGTGCCTGAGTTTAAAAGCCCAAGGAAAAAGAAAACAGGCAACTCTGTGTCAGCCTAGTTTAGCTTTCTGAAACTTCTCAATGCAAGAGCGAACCAAATGCCCCTGGAAGCATTTTGCCAAGGAAAGAAACAGAGCTGGAAACAGAAAGCTTTGTGACCAATCAAGCTGCCAACGCATCTAGCCCCGTATCACCATCACAGGGTGAAGGAAAAGGAAAGCATGGAAGACATGGGGATCGTGTTACTCTTGGACTTCAACTCCCAGATTTCTCCCAGCTAGATCAAACCTGGGCAACCCACGTTGTGGGGGTGTGTAACTTGGATGTCCGAAACCCGAACGTCGCCGAACATGGAAGGATTGTAAAACACGTTGAGCCGGCGGAAGCTTCTCTGCTTCCTCTGGGTTTAGGGAAGGTCCCTGGGCTCTGGAGGCATCAGAGTGGTGTGCAATGTTCGGCAATGGAAGATGCTGCCCCAAAGGAGGGTGGTGGAGTCTCCTTCTTTGGAGGTTTTGAAGCAGAGGCTAGATGGGCATATGTTGGGAGTATTGTGATGGGAGTTTCTGCATAGCAGGGGGTTGGACTGGATGTACCTTGAGGGCTCTTCCAACTCTATGATTCAATGATTCTATGATGCCTTTGTGGTCTCTGAATGCTCAGCATCACCCCCAGGGCCTTGCAACAGTCCTCCTCTTTGCCAAGGGTTCTTTGAGGGGGGGGCATCCCTTCCCGTCTTTGGCCTTAAATGGTCAAAACAGCCTTCAGGGCAAAGCGAGGAATTTGGCATCTTGACGTCAGCCTGTGCTTCAGGCGGGTGGGCGAGAAGCCCTGGAGGGGGTGGAGGAGGAGGGTCCACCAGAGGAGGTGGGGTGGCCGGCTGGAAAGAGGAGGGCGCAGGAGACAGACTGTCTGAGACCAGACACTCAGCACAAGTTTCACATTTTCTGGGGGGGGGGGAGAGGAGGAGCAGCGAGCTGGACCCCCCCTTCTCTACCGTTCTGCCTGCCTTTCACCCAAGACGCACCTGGTGTTGCCCTCGTGATCCCACCAGGTAAGGGGTGGGATGGATGGAGCAAGATGGGGTGGGGCAATGCGGGTGGGAGGCAGAGAAGGGGCAGAAGAGTGAGGAGGGATGGCCAGCAGACTCCTGGAGAGGATTTGAGTTGTGTAGAGGGGATGGATGCAAAGGGTGAAGGAAAAGGAAAGCATGGAAGAGCAGGAAGGGAGGGGAAAGTAAGGGCCTTTTTACACGACCCCTAAACTCCACCACAAATGGCTCCCAGCTCCGGAGCTTAAAATTGTTTACCCATCAGCTCCGGAGTTTACTGAAAATTATGTGCGACCACGCCCACCTAAGCGTGTCCCAGCGCACTTTTCATGTACCTGCTCTCCGAGAGTGAAAAATCTTGATGCAGATGTGCCGGGCTCTCCTCACTTCTTTTTGCTGTTGTTTTTTGCCTCCCGCCCCTTTAAGAGAAGGAACCAGGAAGTGACGGGGCTCCCGGCAGCTTCCACCGGCACCGGGAGGTAAGCCTTTATTCTTTTGTCCCTTTTTTTCTCCCTCCCCTCACGCAGCCAGCAGCCAGGAAGTGCGGAGGGGTGGGGACGCAAGAAGAGCGACAAACCCCTAAGATCTCTGGTCTGAATTTAAGTGACCAGTGGATCTTAGGGGTCATGTAAAAGCGCCCTAAGAGAAAGGAGGAGGAGGAAATTAAGAAGAGAAAGGGGGGAAAGGCCAGGACCAAGGCAGGCGCCGGGAGAGGATTCATCATCATCATAGAATCATGAAGTTGGAAGGCGTCCTCTAAGGCTATCTAGTCCAACCCCGTGCTCTAGGCAGGAATACCAATCCACAGACCTCTCCTAGGAGACTGTCCACATTTCTCTAGACGGCCTCTAGCAAAAAAGAGCTCACGGGTTCCCTTCAGGTTGTCATCATCATCATCATCTTGGGTAGTCGTGGGTCCTTCTGGGGAGAAAGGCGGGATAGAAGTATTTTAAATGTCAATACGTAAATGGAGCTGCAGGGCTGGAAGGGGCCCTTTGGATTCCATCATCAAGTCCAGGAGCCCCACGGGGGAATCGAACTCCCGACCTCCAGCTCTGCAGCTGGATGCTTAAACCCTTTGAGTTGCAAATGGAAAAAGTAAGACTTTGGAATGGCCACTCCTTTAGGGAGTCAGTCCATCTTATACTTTTGTGTTGCGTCGTTACAGTCGTGAGTGACAGACTCTTCGTGACCCCACGGCCATGGAGTTTTTCTTGGCAGGAATCCTGGAGTGGCTTGCCAGTTCCTACTCCAGGTGCCTACAGCACCTTGTATTCCTTGGTGGTTGCCCATCCAAGTCCTAACCAGGGCCGACACTGCTTAGCTTCCGAAATCAGGCAAGGTCGGATGTGCTCAGGGCATCTAGGCAGCTCTATCTTATACTTGGCCCTCCTCTTTTCCTGCTATCTTTCCTAGCAGGACGGCCTTGTTGAATTTCAAATGTATTTAAAAGGCTGCAGCAAGGCTAATCCCGCTGAGTTCTGCTGGAGTCCACAGACCCAATAAAGAATCCAACAGGAGAGAGATCCAGGAAAATACTGTGTTTATTGAGCCCAATAAAGAAACAGTAGGCAGACACAAGCTGAAGACAGAGCTAAAATGTCCGGCCCTGAAGACAAAGAAAAACACATTTTTATTAGTTACCCCCTTCCCTCCCCCCCCCCGAGTGGCGCCTCCCAGGGGTGGGCAGAGGCTGGTCTTCCAAGATGTCCAATCAGAGTAGTCCAGGGGCTTGTCCAGAGGCGGTCCTGGGCGGCCAGGGGATGTCCCTGGTAAGCTGGAACCGGATACCTGCCCAGGTATTACTAAGCCAAATCTGTTCTTTAATTGGGCCATCAGGGTGTGACAATGAGAAAAGGGGAACAGGGCATTGTCCTTGGGTCCAGGTAAACTTGAGAAGATTGGAAAGTCAATGGGGGCTGGAGGGAGTCAATATGGGTATCAATGGTGAGGCTGGAAAGCTGATGAGATAAGCCTGGGGCTGGTAGATGGTCCTTGGTGAGTGTTGAAGGAAAACAATAGAGAGCCCCAGGCTGTGGCTTAATCCGGAAAACAGCTGCAGAAGGTGACGTGTTGCAATTTTGATGAGGAATGGAGCCTTGCTTCTGGAAGATGCGACCTGCCTCGTGGAATCGCCATGGTGTCTTTCTTCTCGTGCCATAACCCCCTTGTCCCAGTTTGCAGGTATAGGAGCCATTAGGTAGAGTAGGAACACGTTCAAAGCACACCCAGGGAAGAAGGGTGGGAGCGAAGAGGAAGAGAAGAGAGGGAGGGAGAGAGAGAGAGAGAGAGAAAGGGGAGAGGAAAGATGGGGAGAGCCACCTTGGGTCAAGGGTTTGGGCCCACTTAGGCAGAGGCAGGAGAAACAAATTTCTGAGGGTAAGGAGGTCCCTGGTTCTTAGGGATGATTGTTTAGAATCATTCCCTTGCAAGCCAAGAGCATGAAGGAAATAATTCATCAGTCCAGGAGGAATCTCCTGAGCTGTGTCTCTGGCTAAGTTTTCAGGGTTGGGGAATAATGGAAGAAGGGGCCAGGAAGGGGTTAATCAATTTACTAGTAAGGGGCTTTTCCTATTCCTCAGTGGGAACCCCTGAAACCAGGGGAAACAGATTTCCAGGGGTTTCCGCAAGCAGGGGAAGCCCTGTCCGGCTGGCTCTGAAGTGCCGGCCGGTCTACTGCAATAGAAAGACACAGCCAAGAAGGGAAAACGTGGAAGGGGGACCGGGCTACTGCTATAGGAATGAATGGCCGGGAGAAGGTATGATTTCTCTGGAACTGCAGCTCGGGTAGAAGGCTTACCTTACCCGAGCCTCTGGAACTAAGAGTCGGGTAGGAGGAGTGGATGTACCGCTGGCACTGTTGGAGGTTTAGCCGCCTCTGTGGAACCCTGAACGGCTGGAGTTTTTGAATTTCCCAGGGGGATGGGGACGAATCTGGTTCTTTTTGGTTGGGGTGGTCTACCTAGTCAATTCAACGTAATCGGGTCCCCCGCCGTGCGCCCCCTTCCGGCCGTAATTAACAAGACATTGATTGATGGCGGGGGCGCTGATTGGTTAAGAAGACGCGCAGACGGGTTTATCTTTCTCACCCCGATGGTTTATGGAGCCTCCGCGGAAATGAACTGCCGCGGCTATCTGGATACAATGTAAACTAACAAATTAGGTGTGAATTGAAGCTTTCTGCTTGCGGAGCTCCTGCTCACTAGGCTTCTCAGCCGGCAAAAGCGGCGGTTTTTGTATTCTTCCCGATATCTCGGGAACGGAGTAGAATTTTGGGACCGGGTAAAGCGTGTCGTGCTTGTGACGGTGTGGGGCGTATCTGGGCGGTTCCGATGGTTCTCGGAACAGCTCCAATTATTATTTATTAAAATTTATTTTTCCATTATAACTCTTCAGCCTCCTCAGCATCTGCCCCTCGTAGGTAGGACAGCCTCATGCTATACTTGCCTCCAGAGGTAGTGCAGTCTTGATCTAGCACCCACCTGTTCCTCCTCCTGGCTGTCCAGGGTATCTGTAAAGCTCTCCGCCAGCACCACGCTTACGGCAAATCCGTTTTTCCCCAACCAGTTTTTTTTAAAAGTATAGTGGTACCTTGTAGAAAGGAATTAATTCATTCCAAATGAAATCCTGTTAAGCACATTTTTCTTTATACAAATTTCCCATAGGAATGCATTGAAAAAGGAGTAATCCCATTTTTATGTTGTACGGATTTGCCCCACAGGTGATTCTGTTAAGCAAATTTCCCCTATCTCCGGAATTTTTTATGTTATACAGATTTTATGTTATACAAGCTTTGTTATACGAGGGTCCACTGTATCCCGTATTCTTTCCTGCACAAGGTGATTGGGAGGCCAGAAGTGTTAGTTATGAGGGCCAGAGATTTTGCTTCTTTTCATAGCCTCAGAGTGGATGCCAGGCGGGGAGGAGGGCCAAATCGGGCACAAGGGTGGCTTCATAACGGTGGTGGTGGTGGTGGTGGGGGGGGGGGGTGGAGCTGCACCTGTTGGTTTTCTGCCCTTTGCACAGGGATAGAGGGCGGGGGCTCCAGCTGAACATAAGAGATGCAGAATGGAGAAGTGTTTCCCCTGTGGAAAAAAAGAAGTGAGCCCTTTCTAATGATCCTTAGCACTGAGTTTGCTTTTTTCATGGCTGCAGCACACTGGGCTGACACCTTCCTTGAGCTGTCCACCAGGACACCAAGGTCCCTTTCCTGGTTTGTTGAGGAGAGTTCAGACCCCATCAGTTTATAAACGTAATTGGGGATTTTTGACCCACTGTGCATCACTCTGCGCTTACTAATGTTGAAGCTCATTTGCCACGGGCTTGCCCACTCCCCCGGTGTCAAGAGATCCCTCTGCAACTCCTCACAATCTCTCTCAGGTTTTACTACCCTGTATAATTCAGTATCCTTGGCAAATTTGGCTATGTTGCTCATACTTCTAGTTCATTTACTCCAGATGGGGCCTCACCCTAGATTTATAAAGAGGCCAAATGACACTTAGGGCCTTTTCACATGACCCCTAAGAGCCGCTGGCCACTTAAATTCGGACCACAGATCTTAGGGGTTTGTCGCTGTTCCTGCGTTCCCACCCCCTCCGCACTCCTGGCTGCTGGCTGCGTGAGGGGAGGGAGAAAAAAAGGAAGAAAAGCATGCCGCTCACCTCCCTTCTGCCCTACCGGCACTGCATTCAGATCTCTTAAAGGGGCGGGGGCAAAAAAAGAACAAACAGAAGCAAGGAGAGCCGGGCAGTCACTACTGTTATATCCGCATCAGGGATTTTCACCCTCCGAGAGCAGGTACATGAAAAGTGCGCTGGGACGCGCTTAGGTGGGCGTGGTCGCACTTAATTATCTGTAAACTCCGGAGCTGGTGGGGAAACAATTTTAAGCTCCGGAGCTGGGAGCCATTTGCGGCGGAGTTTAGGGGTCGTGTACAAAGGGCCTTAGTGCTGACTTATGTTCTATACCAGTGTGGTTCCCCAGAGGTTCCTGGACTGCAGCTCCCAGAAACCCTTTTCCAGCACAGCGAGGGGTGGAGGCTTCTGGGAGTTGCAGTCCAGGAACCCCTGGGGACCCACACTGGTATAGAACCACTGTTCTTCTATACCCTTCCTAAAGATCCCTAGTGTGGAGTTGGCTCTCTATCTAACGTCCCCCCCTCCCCTCTCTCTCCATCCAGAAAAAAAGAAGCCCAGTGGCCGTGACTCCGCTTCCAGATCCCCTAGGAGAGTGAGTCTCCCAGCAGGCGGAAATCCAACCGGGGCAGCTGGGGTGGTTTGTCCGGTGAGGAGGAGGAGGGGGGGAGCGGGGGGGGGTGGAAATGCAAGGAGGCGGGATTGCTCAGGCTTTCCTGCTTGCTGGCTGGCTTGCAGGACGGGCGTCCCGGGCGGGGGCGGAGGCGGCGGGGGCGGGAGTTCCGTGCCGGGCCGCCCCCCTCCGCGCTGCCCTCCCGCTCCTCCACCGCCTCCGCTCCGGCCGCCGCTCCCCGGCGCAGGTAGACACGTGTGTGTGTGTGTGTGTGTGTATATATATATATATGGGGGGGGGGAGCCCCTCCGCCCCCTTCCCCTTCCCCGCACAGGCAAGGGGGAGGACCGGGACCAGGGCCGGGGGAGGGGGAGGCGGCAGCAGAGGGGCTGGGACACCCCCCCGCCCCCGCCCCGGGTCTCCCTTGCGTGGAAATCGAGAGGTGGTTGGTTGGTTGGGGAGGGCAGGGGTGTCCCTGGGTGGGTGCATGCATGCATGCATGCATGCATGCATACGTGCATGCGTGTGTGTGCGTATATGTGTGTGTGTGTGTGTGTTTGTGTGTAGTGATGGGGGGGGTTGGATCGCGAGGGCAGCACAAGTGGTTGGGGGGTGGTGGGAGGAACGAAGCCGGCGCCGACACGGATCTAGCTGGCGCGCATTCAGACGTGCGCCGCGCTGCAGGCGCCTCCTGGGGGGGGGTGGGTTGGTTGGGAGGCGGCGGAGGCGCTTTGGGCAGCGCTGGGCGGGCAGGGCCGAAGGAGGCGGACCTCCACCCCCCTCTTCGAGGCTGGTGGCAGCAGAAAGGGGGGGGGAGATATATATTTTTTTCTCTGCGGGCTCTGCCAGCAATTCCCCCCCCCCCTCCAATTTTTTTTTAAATGGGATGGGATGGAAAGGGAAGAAAGGAGGAACTTTGGGAAGTTCTCTGGGAGGCGGCGTTTCCCCGGCTTCGGGGCTCCAGATGTTCTTGGACTACAACTCCCAGAAGCCTCCGCCACCCGGCTGGCCTGGCCAGGGCTCCTGGGAGCTGTAGTTCAAGAGCCCCAGGAGAGGCCCAGGAATGGGAAGTTTTGCTGGAAAACAAGGGCCCCCAGCTATGGTTCGAAAGGGGTGGTTTCTGGCTTAAGGTCCCCAGGTGTTTGTGGACTACAACTCCCAGAGTCCTTTGCCAGTGGCTGGCCTGGCAAGGGTTCCTGGGAGTTGTAGTCCAAGAGGCCCAGGAATGAGAGGTTTTGTTGGAAAAAAAGGGCCCCCAGCTATTGCCTGAAAGGGGTGGTTTCTGGCTTAAGGTCCTCAGGTGTCCCCGGACTACCACTCCCAGAGGCCTTTGCCAGGGTTCCTGGGAGTTGTAGTCCTAACAGCCCTGGGAGAAGCCCAGGAATGGGACGTCTGTGAAGATTCTCAGTCATCCAGGTGCGTTTATCTGGGAGTTGAGTCATGGCTACTGGACTTCTTTTTTGAGAGATAGAAACGTTTCGCTGTTCATCCAAACAGCTTCATCGGTCGTTTGCTGGAAAAGAAGAACGCCAGCTATGGCTTGAAAGGTTTGGTTTCTGGCTTAAGTTCCCAGGTGTTTGTGGACTACAACTCCCAGAGGCCTTTGCCACTGGCTGGCCTGGCCAGGGTTCCTGGGAGTTGTAGTCCAAGAGCCCTGGGGAGAGGCCCAGGAATGGGACGTTTTGCTGGAAAACAAGGGTTCCCAGCTATGGTTTGAAAGGTTTTTTTTTTCTGGCTTAAGCTCCCCGGGTGTTCCTGGACTACAACTCCCAGAGGCCTTTGCCACTGGCTGGTCTGGCCAGGGTTCCTGGGAGTTGTAGTCCAACAGCACATGGTAGCCGCTAAGGTTGGGAATGGGCTGCCTTTTCTCATGGTCACACCCGGCACTGCTTTCCCCGGTGCGTGCAGCACCCATGCCTATCTGCAGCATGGCTTCCGGGCTGCGTAGCCAGAGCAATTGAGGGTTCGATTCCCCGCTGGCCCTCAAGGAGAGGGCCTGGGCTCCATGAAGATGCAGGGGTCCCTCCCAGCTGTGCCTTTCTCTGATTATTGCTCTTTTAGGGCAGCGGTCTTGTGGAGTTCATGGGGTATGCAGGGAGGTGGCCACAGCCGCCCTGTTCTCCCTTGTGCTGACCTGTGTGCATTGGTGACCCAAAGGAAACCCACGTTTTGGGGACTTGCAGGAATTTGGATTTTCTCCTCCCCATGGCTCCAACATTTCCAAATATTTTGCGTCTCCCCCTCTCCCGTCTTGTCCCTTCCCCCGGAGCCTGGAAATCACTGACCGGCCAGCCCTTGGGGCCACTGGGTTCCTCCCTACGGCCAACCTCTCCAGAGGTACTAGAAAACAAAGGCTCAAGAGCCCACGCTTTCCGTTGGCACCGAGCTGGGAGAAAAGACAGCGGTTCCTAGTAGGCGGGAAGAGATGAGTCACAGGTCTCCTTCCCGGTGGCATGTCTGTGGATCCTTCTGCCTGCGCTGCCCCTTATCCCCATCCCGGCCAGCTGGTTCAGTAGGTTTCCACATGGCAAAACCTGCCGAACCTGTTTCGTGGGCCACAAAAGTTGACTTGGAACGCTGTGCATATATTATGGTTTTGTGTTGGTAAAAGTGGCTCACGACAAACGGCTTTTGTGTGTCTATACCGTGCAACGGGACCGCTTGTCGTGTACCTTTCGGGCTGGCGCTACTAGAGTGGCGGTTCCTCGCGGCTGATGATGCCCTGCTGTGGTGTAGCTCCAAAAACCTGGCCGTCTAAATGTTATTTGGAACCTCGGTTCTCACCATGTTTTTTTTGCTAGGTTCGGCCACATCTGGAGAGTGGCGTCATAACCCCCCTCCCCACTCAGGCCCTTCTGTTGGTCAGCCAGACCTGACCCCATTGTCCAGCAGTTTGTATATTTCCAAGGATGAGAGGAAGGGGTGGGTGTAGCCACGGAGGGAAGGGAATGCCGTTCTGGTGGCATCATTCTTGATACAAGCGATTAAAATGGGAAAATGACAGTGTGTGTACTGGCAGGGCATGTTGCCTTTCTGTGTTATTCTACCTCACATTCCAATATTAGCTAAGCAGGGAGAAATCATTGTTTGTGCCTGTGCATGGTGAGGTTTCTTTTGGGGTCCCACGTGTGCCAAATCCAGGGGCCAGGCTGGTTGTTTATTATATTTTTAGTATCGGAGCGCTACTCAGGCCCCCCCATACATACATACACAGTGGTACCTTGTATAAAGGAATTAATTTGTTCCAAATATTTATTTATTTATTTATTTATTTATTTATTTATTTATTTATTTATGTGCTTATTAACCGCCCAATTTCCCGTGGGAACTCTGGGCGGTGTACAACACGTTGCACAAACAACAACTGTCCAAATCTACAATACCCGATCCAAATACAAATAATAACCCAAGCAAAATACAAATAACAACATAGAGTAATAATAATACAAAATAAAAATGATAATAATACCATAAAAATACAAAAATAGTCAGAATAAAATCTACGTTACACATCCAACAGCCTAACATAGACAAAATAAATAAAATGACAAAGGGCTATGGGAGTTGTGGTCCAAAACATCTGGAGGGCCAAAGTTTGGACATGCCTGCCCTAATCGCAACCATTTTTATGTTGTATGGATTCGCTCAATAGATGTTCCTGTTAAGCAAATTTCCCCTATCTCTGGAATTTTTTATGTTGTACAGATTTTATGTTATACATATGCTTTGTTATACGAGGGTCCACTGTGTACACACACACGCACACACGCACACACACACACACACACAATTTCCCATCTATAAGACTCCCTCCCAAGTATAAGACACACTCCGCTATTCTAACCCCAAACTCGAGTTTTGCAAGTGCAGTTGTCCTCTTGGCTTACTCCCCATGTATAAGACGACCCTCAAATTTTAGACAAAAATATAGTCTTATACACAGATAATCACTACACCTAATCATAATAAATAGCATGCTAAAACCAGACAAAAAGGTTCCCCCCGCACATGTGTGCTGGTCGTGTCTGACTCTAGGGGCGGTGCTCATCTCCCCATTCAAGCCGAAGAGCCAGTGTTGTGAAAGTCCGTGGCCATGTGGCTGGCATGGCTGCAAGGAAACCTTCTCGCTTTTTACGGCAGTACCTATTTATCTACTTGCATTCACATGCTTTCAAACTGTGTGGTTGGCAGGAGCTGGGGTGAACAGCGGGAGCTTGCTCCGCTGCCTGGCACCCGGGATTCGAACCGCTGAGCTGCCGACTTTGTAGCCGACAGTTTTCAGTGCTCTAGCCCGCTGAGCCACTTGAAAAACCCTGAAAGCTAAAAGCACCAGCATGAAAAAAAAATCATAAAATTGTAGATGTGTTGAACATTTGCTTTAAAACTCCCCACCCCACCCCACCTCGAAAAAGAGAGTTTTGCGGTGGTTTCTTTTTACACCCACTTTGCATGGGTGGAAGGGAGTGGTGTCCCGTTTTCCAGGTTCGTATTCCTAAATCCCTTTTCCCTGGGCGGGTGGTGGTGATGATGGTGGTGGGGAGGGCCACGCCTTCTCCTTCGTGGTATAGCAGGCACTTCTTTTGCCCCTCACCGACACACCAGCCTTTTTTGCCAGGGCGTGGGTGGCGTTGAGAGGTCTTGGCCTAAATGCACTACTAATTGCTCCAGAGTTGCATGTGTGATCTGGCAGAGATGAGACCTCTTTCTTTTTATTTTTTCTTCTTCCCAAGGACATTCCATCCCCCACCCCAAGGCTAGCTGGCATGTTTTTTTGAGAATTGTGTGTGTGTGTGTGTGTGTGTGTGTGTGTGTGTGTGTGTGTGTGTGTGTGTGTGTGTGTGTGTGTGTGTGTGTGTGTGTGTGTGTGTGTGTTCGTTCTTAACCACTCGTGCCGCAGTGGTTAAATGCCCTGTCCTGCAGGTAAAACTGTGCTCACGACCTGGGGTTCAATCCCAGGTAGCAGGCTCAAGGTTGACTCAGCCTTCCATCCTTCCAAGGCCAGTAAAATGAGTACCCAGTTTGCTGGGATGGGGGCGTAGAGAGCAATGTGTAGCCTGCATTACTGTAATTAAAAACTGTAAACCGCCCAGAGACTACTTGAAGGGGTATGGGTCGGTACATAAGCAGAACACTTCTTTATATCTATTTTTATTGCTATAAAAGCCTGTCTGTAGTGGACCCCACCACCAAGTGGGACAACCACTAAGAAAAAGAAGAAGAAAAGAAGAAGATATAAAACCCATTAAAGGCACTTTCCCTATGTCTCAAAATTGCCTTTTTCTGGTTGGTGGGTGTATATCTCTGGCTGTGTGTACTAAGTGAGGCACATCTTGGTGATAGCTGGTCCTCTTAAAAGCAATTTATTGTTTTTGAGATTTGAGAAAGTGTGGATTGTCATGTCTGCACTTTTGCTTGCTTGTTCGTAATATAATCTGGTGAGGGAGGGGAAATTTTATAATGCCTTGTAATGCTTTTCAGCAAATCATGGGCCTGGCAGAAATGATATTTCTTTCTTTATTTTAAATGTTTCTCCAAGGCAGTTTACAAATTAAAAAACAACGGGTTTTAAAAGCTCAAAACAGTAAATATGTAAATGCTAAAAATAATAATTCAACAAGTACAGTATTGTATTAAAATGCTAAATAAAATCAATATTAAAATATGTTTAAAACAACAAGACACTTGTTCATTTTAAAAAAAAGTGATTGGAGTGTTCTCTTGTATCTGGAACCCGCCTTGGTCTCTCACTAGAAGTTTTATGTCATTTCCATGGTCATTTTTTCTTATTTTGTTTCTATGATTTGTTGGTCACCAAGTAGTTTAAAGTGAAGCAAAATGTGCTCCTTATGTACCACTTTCTACGGCCTAAAAGCACTCACTCACAATTTAATTAGGCAGGCTACACATTGTATGTTGTACATGTTTTATTCAATAAATGTGAAGTTGTTCCTCTTCAATTTCTTTTAATGTGATGGACCACAAATTGAACATGAGTCAGCAGTGTGATGCGGCGGCCAGGAAAGCCAATGCAATTCTTGGTTGCATCAACAGAAGCATCGTGTCTAGATCAAGGGAAGTGATATTCTCACTCTATTCTGCTCTGGTCAGACCCCACCTGGAGTCCTGTGTACAGTTCTGTCCACTTCAGTTTAAAAAGGATGTTGACAACCTTGAGCGCGTACAGAGGAGGGCCACCAGGATGGTTGAGGGTCTGGAAGAAATATCTTACGAGGAATGGCTTAGGGAACTGGGAATGTTTAGCCTTTCAAAAAGAATGCTGAGGGGGAATATGATAGCTATGTTTAAATATTTGAAAAGATGCCATGTTGTCATTGGAAGGACAGATTTTGAAGCTGAGGCTCCAGTACTTTGGCCACCTCATGAGGAGAGAGGAGTCCTTGGAAAAGTCCCTGATGTTGGGAAAGATTGAAGGCCAAAGGAAAAGAGGACGGCAGAGAATGAGATGGTTGGACAGTGTCATTGATGCAACCAACATAGATTTGACCAAACTCCGGGAGGCAGTGGAAGATAGGAAGGCCTGGCGAGCTCTGGTCCATGGGGTCACGAAGAGTCGGACACGACTGAACGACTGAAAAACAACATGTTGAAGAGGGAAGAGGTTTGTTTTCCATGGCTTCAGAGACTAGGACTCGGGGCAGTGGTCTCAAACTACAGGAAAAGAGATTCCATTTGAATATTAGGAAGAACTTCATGACAGTTGGAGCTGTCCAGCAGTGGAATATGCTGCCCCAGAGGAGGGTGGTGGAATCTCCTTCTTTGGAGGTTTTGAAGCAGAGGCTGGATGGCCATCTGTCAGAAATACTGTGATGGGGGTTCCTGCATGGCAGGGGGTTGGACTAGATGGCCCTTGAGGTCTCTTCCAACTCTATGATTCTACTACTACTACTACTACTACTACTACTACTACTACTACTACCGCCGCTTTATATTGCAGTCTATGCCAGAGTGCATTGGAATAAACTGTAGTAATGTAAGTTTTCCAAACAGAAACGAAGCCAGGAAAAAGAAGGGAGGAATTGTACTGAAATCTGCAGACACTCAACAAGAAGTCCTAGAGATAACAAAATGTTTTTGGCAGTCTGTGTGTTTATGCCCGGGGAAACTAGGTCAGGTGCTGCAATGCATGGTTGTTTCTGCTCCGGAGGCTGGGAGAACAAGAGTGCGCTTAGGTTACTAATCCTGATAACCAAGAATGCTGCCTGATTGTTAAGATTAAAGAGCATTTAAGAGGAGCATCAAAGACACTTGAGTTGCAAGACTGCCATAATCCCAAAGAGATTAAACTCAGCGGTAAACTGCTTGTTCCGTATGCAAAAAGTCCTCGTTGCTTGCCTGTGGTGTTAACGATTTGTAGACGTGTTGTTGTACGCGTGACTGGCAGAGAGACCTCCAAATTGTGGCTTGTGTGTAGAGGAAAATTTTGTTTCTTTTGCAAAAGCAAAACAAAACGGGGAGTCATCCATGGAAACCGAACCCCCGGGGTGGGTGGTCGTGTTATTCAGGACCGATAAGGGACGGGCTACTCCACTTGGTGCCCAGTCAAAACATGGCACTTGCTGCTGGGAGAACCAGTCATGGTGGCTGACGTGGACAACTTGGAAACGTGGCTCTAAATCACAATAGGGGATCTGGGCAGCTCAGTGGGCTGGAGCACTTGGTAGTGTAGCCAGAGGTCAGGAGTTGAATTCCCACTTGGGCCCCTGGCAAGTTGTATCCTCTAACTCAGTGGTTCTCAACCTGTGGGTCCCCAGATGTTCCTGGACTGCAACTCCCAGAAGCCTCCACCACTCACTGTGCTGGCCAGGATTTCTGGGAGTTGCAGTCCAGGGAAGTCTGGGGACCCACAGGTTGAGAACCACTGCTCTAACTGTTAGAGTAATACAGCCATGGAACCATTGACCTTGAAAGGTGGCGTGTGCTCCGACACTGGAAGCTTTCAAGAGAAATTTGGACAACCACCTGGCAGATATCCTTTGATTTGTAAAACTGTGCTCACAACCGGGGGTTCAATCCCCGGTAGCCGGCTCATGGTTGACTCAGACTTCCATCCTTCCGAGGTCGGTAAATTGAGTACCCAGCTTGCTTGGGGGGCAATGTGTAGGCTGCATAATTAAACTAAACTGCCCAGAGAGTGCTTGAAGTGCTATAGGGTGGTATATGAGCAGAACACTTTGGTTTATTCCTGCATGGAGTGGGGTGGGGGGTTTAGACTCGATGGCCTTAGAGACCCCTTCTATGACAAGACAGGAAACAAAATACAGTGGCATCTTGTGTGTGTGTTGTGTCATTACAGTCGTGACCGACTCTTTGTGACCCCACATCCATGGAGTTTGTACAAAGGAATTAATTTGTTCCAAATGAAGTTATGTTAAGTAAATTTCCTATATACAAATTTCTCATAAGAAGGCATTGAACAGAGTAATCCCTACTCGCGACCATACGGATTCGCCCCATAGATCAGGGGTGTCCAAACTTTTTGCAAGGAGGGCCAGATTTGGCGAGGTGAAAATGTGTGGGGGCCAACCATTCAGCCACATTTGGCCCCCGGGCCGGAGTTTGCACAAGTCTTTATAACATGCAAGGAGGAAGGGAGGATGCTGCAGCAACACAGCCAGGGGTGGGTAGGCTGGGCAGGTGGCTGGGCGGTGGTGGACAGAGGCAGGGAGGGCAGGCAAAGCATAAAACTGCAAGCTGATGCCTCCATCCAGTATGGGGAGGAGCCCAGCTGGCGGGGATGCATGACAGGCTGAGCTGGTGGGGAGAAGAGGCCGCGAGCCACTCAAATTTTGCAAATGGGCCACATTTGGCCCCCGGGCCTGACTTTGGACATGCCTGCCATAGACGATACTGTTAAGCAAATTTCTGTTAAGCAAATTTCCCCTATCTCTGGAATTTTTGATGTTGTACAGATTTTTTTATACAAACCATTTGTTATACGAGGGTCCACTATATATATATAGTTTATTGCACAGCTGTTCTTTAGGAAGTTGTGTTGTGGAGACAAACCTAAACACCATCTGATGCTTCTGGATCAAAGCTGCTCCCGCCTGGGTTGTGATGCATGTTGGCAAAGTGGCGGATAGATCTCCAGGCCTCAGACGCGACGCGGAAAGGCTCGGTTTCCTTCCAACCGGCAAGGAAGCAGGTGGAAGGGTAGCTCAGCCCGGAGGGTGTCGTTGGTGAGATTGCACGGAGTCCAAGGTGGGAGAGAAATGGGTGGAAGGTCGATACCCCCTTTCTGGTGTACCAGGAAGAGAAATCACATGGCTGCATCTTCTTGGAAAAAAGCGAGGTGGTGCCTTCAGGGTCGGAAGTGCCGCAGCTGGATTTGAGGGAAGAAAATCAGGAATAAAAACATAGTTACTATGAATCGGGGACGGGGACTCACATCACGGGACCCATTATCATGTTGGAGTTGAGTCACACGGTGATTCAACTCTGGCTCTCCTACCCCAGTGCCTAGAATTACTTGGAACCCACACATCCCTCCCCCTTTTTTTCTCTATCTGGAGGGAAAACTTTGTTTTTAATAGGGTCTCGGACTTGGGGCTTGGGGCTCAGCATCAAAGTCTTGGATTTGGATCCAAGGACTTGCCAATACAGATGGCCACAAAAAAAAATGACACACAGTTTTGTTGTTTCGTAATGTTACAAAATGAAATGGGAAACAACAGACCGCGTGTCGTCACGAAACAAAATGATGTTTTCAGTTTGGAGGAAATCAAACTGGGGAGCTAACGGCGGATGTCGCTTCAGGCAAGGGGCTACCGCGAGATCTTGCAGCTGTTTCCCCGGCTCTCTCTCTGCACCGCCAGTCAGCTGATTTTGACAGGACAAGATATACTGGAGCGCTGCTTGCTCAATTTTCTGTTGCAGCCCCCAGCTCCCAACTGGGTTTTTGGGACTGGGGGGCTGTGGGGAGAGGGGTCGTGGTCCCTCCCCACACCCGACCAGTCTCAAAAACCCAGCTGGGAGCCAGGGGTTGCCAGAGAGAATGGTTTCCATATTTGACGCTCCAAGGGAGACTTGACACGCCTGGAAAAAGGCTATCCTACTATAATTCATTCCCAAATACCAAGTCTGGTTTTTCTGTTTGTTTTTTTCTTGTGAAGTAACTGGCTTTGAAGATACATTTATGTTCAACAGCCTGTCCGAGGTGCATAAAACCAAGGGCCCAGAATCCTGCTGGGATTTTACTTGGAAGTAAAATTGCATAAGTCGTGGCACAAATTACAGCTTGTTAGGGAGGTTCCAATTTTGCGTAATCACACAAATGGGGACTTGATAAGTTCTAAAACTGCCACTTTCCCTAAGTACTATATTTGTAATTCACAAGTACTTTGTGACTTAAGCAGTTTCACTTTTCTGGTGTAAAAACCCCAGTAGGATTCTGGCCAAGGACTTTCAGAGTGTTGAATCATCATCATCATCATCATCATCATCATCATCATCATCATCATCATCATCATCATCATCATCATCATCATCATCATGGGAAAAGGATTTGATACACTTGTTATGTTAAACGTTGGCCAAGATTTGGTCCTGCGTTCCGTTGCGTTTTTGCATTGAAGAGCAGAGAGCCAAGACTTAACATGAATCTCTCATTGCGTTTTGGGTTTTGGAATTTTTTAAATTTCATGCTGCAGGCTGCCTAGGCAACAGACAACCTTACTGGGTAGCTCGGTATCAAAACAGTATATCTAAACCGCAAATAAGTGAAGAGATTCTATTTTTCTCTGTGCAGTGTGGCTTTCCAGAGGGTGGAGCTTGTGTAGGTTGGCATCCGTGGACCCAAGGAGGTTTCTGTTACAAATAAGAGATGGTCCCCCCCCCGCCCCCCAAGCTTTCATTTTTTTTTTAATTTTAAAATAGTTCCTGTACTTCTTGTGAGGTGATCGTAGGTGTACCATAGATGGCAAGAATCCAAGTAGACTCATGGTGGAAGGGCAGCAGGGACCACTCTGGCCCTGCAGAATTCTCTGTCTGCTTTTGTTGCTGTTCCGGTTCCCGGAGGGTAGGGGGTTTGGTTTGCAAGGTCCCACGATCACTGGGTGTTGTTTCCATCATGGAACCTGGCTCGGAGGGAAAGTATTTGCAGATAAAAGAGCTCTGCCTCTTTCAGAATGTGGCCCTTGTGCCCTGTGGGTGATTTTCCTGCTGGATCATCTAGTTGAAGAACCTAAGAAGAGCCCTGATGGATCAGGCCAAAGGCCCATCTAGTCCAGCTTCCTGTATCTCACAGTGGCCCCGCCAGATGCGTTTGGGAGTGCATGAGACTAGATCTCTGTCTCCTGATACCACTCCCCTGCATCTGGCCCTTGAAGTACCCCGGTTTTAAGCCTGGAGATGACACATCTCCATCATGGTTTGTCACCTGTGTTGGACTTTTCATAAGAACATAAGTACATAAGAAGAACCCTGCTGGATCAGGCCAAGGGCCCATCTAGTCCAGCTTCCTGTATCTCACAGTGGCCCCGCCAGATGCCTCTGGGAGCACACGAGACTAGATCTCTGTCTCCTGATACCACTCCCCTGCACCTGGCCCTTGGAAGTACTCTGGTTTTAAGCCTGGAGATGACACATCTCCATCCTGGTTTGTAACTTCTCCTCTAGGAATCTGTCCAATCCCCTTTTGAAAGCATCCACCCCCCAATTCCTCTCACACGCGCGCCCTCCTTCACATTTTCTGATTATGTTTCCGACAGCCAGAACTTCCCAGGGCAAAGAGCAGGTCTGGACTTACCCCCGGTGCTCTCCTTATACAGCCTCTAGCAGCCCAAGCTAATAAGAGAGTGGTGCTGATTTGGTTGTTTCAGCTAATTGCAAGGCGCAAGGAGAGACGTGCTTTTCCACGGCAATTATCCTGGACAGAAAGGAGAAAATTGCACCTATTACCAATTTAATTCCTAACTCCTACTGGGTCTTGATCTGCAGAGCCCGAGAGACTAATGGGGTTGCCAGGAGTTCTCATAATGAATCATGTTGATTTGAAGAAGCGGTAGGGGCTTATTCCCATGCCATCCACCCCACACCTCCAGCACCTCCGGCGGGAGTATTTCTCCGCAGCAGAAATGGAGGCTGAGTTTTTGACGTGACAGGGGTGCCGGGGAGCTTGTGGCCAGTCCCTTAAAGCCAGACAATTGAGGAGGAAGGGGCGTTGGAGCGCGTCCCCTTCCCATGCAGTTGTGGGAGCCTTGCCAGCATCTGGGGAAGAGAGACAAAAACTCTTAAGAAGGAGATGTGTCCCCTCCCCACCTCTCCAATTTCTTTTTCTGGTGTGTTTCCAAATTGTTTTAAATTTATTTTAACTCACAAGCTGCTTTCATGTGACACCATGCTTGAATAATAACATAAGAACCTATGTTATGTTATGTTATGTTATGTTATGTTATGTTATGTTATGTTATGTTATGTTATGTTATGTTATAACCGCCCTGAGTCCCCAATAAATAAAAATAAAAATAAATAAGAAGAGCCCAGCTGGATCAGGCCAAAGGCCCATCTAGTCCAGCTTCCTGTATCTCACAGTGGCCCCACCAGATGCCTCTGGGAGCGCACGGGACTAGATCTCTGTCTCCTGATAATACCACTCCCCTGCATCTGGCCCTTGAGATACCCTGGTTTTAAGCATGGAGATTACACATCTCCATCATGGTTTGTATCCTGGGATGGATTTTTCCTCCAGGAATCTGTCCTATACTTTTTTGAAGACATCCAGGCCAGATGCCATCACCACATCCTGTGGTGGGGAGTTCCATAGACTAACAACGCGCTGGGTGAAAAAGTAACTTTCTTTTGTCTGTTCTCACTCTCACAGCCCTCAATTTCAGTGGATGTCCCCTAGTTGTGGTATTTTGTGAGAGGGAGAAGAGTGTCCCTCTGTCCACTTTACTCATGCCCTGCATTATTTTGTACGTCTCAATCATATCCCCCCTCAGGCGCCTTTTTTCCAGACTAAAGAGCCACAAATGTTTTAGCCTTTCCTCATAAGGGAGGTGCCCCAGCCTAGGAATCATTTTGGTCGCTCTCTTCTGCACCTTTCCCAGTTTCCCTATGTCTTTTTTGAGATGCGGTGACCAGAATTGTACACGATACTCCCAGTGCGGCCTTACTATTGTTTTGTACAATGGGTTGTACATTTATAGGGCATTGTGTTTTCACGCTTAGTGCATTGCTGGGCCACTTTGTAAGTTGCCTTCATCAACATCTGTAGCCAGTGACTTGCTTTTTTTATTTTATTCTACCAACTTTTGATGGCCCTAATTGGTTTTGCAAGATGAGAGAGGTATTTAAGGAGGGATTTTACCATTGCCCCCACTCCCTAGTAAGTTTCCATAGCTGAATTTAGATTTGAATCCAGGTCTCCTGAGTCTGCTATTCATGACACCATGCTGGCTCCAAATTTGCCTCGAGTCTTAAAGGAGAGAGACTGAAGGAGTATCAATGCAATAAATATGTCGTTAAAGCCGGCAAAATAATTCAGATATTTTTGAAATGGCCAATTGTTTATGAAGAACTGCAGATAGTTACTTTTTTTTTTTTTTTGCATTACGAGCGAGTCAGATTCTGCTGTTGGCACTGTCATTTTCCCGTTTTCTAGCTGCAGGGATTCTGCTTGTTTGTTTTGTTTTGCTTTGTTTCTTTGGATTTTCCTGTCTGAATTTCCGAAGGGCTTTGCAGCCAGGTTGCCCGGGAGATTCTCCTAGGCGGTTACTTCACGTCCTTTTTTGTTCCACAACTAGTTTTGTACTCTGACAGCGTTGGTTGCGATCTCGTGTTTTTGTCCCTGTTCCAGTGTTCCCCCGGTCGTCATGATAACTTTTTATTTATTTATTTATTTATTTATTTATTTATTTATTTATATTTTTATACTGCCCATCTTCCCAAGGAACTTGTCTCGTGACATGTGTTACCTCACAATCTTGTACCATGACAAACTGCATTTGCCTAGCTTCCTTTTCCCTTTTTTTGGGGGGGGGGGGGCTTAAAAATTCTTTTTCGATATTTCGCTTCTGAAAAGTCGCTTCTGAAAAACGACAACCCAGACACAGTTTTCTGAGAGAAATGAATGTTTTGTTGCGTGACAGTCATTACTACACGGTGTCTTATCTCAGATCAGAAAGTGGGAACAAAGAGTGACAAGGGAAAACCCTACCCCAGCACCAGGTACGGGATTGTCCCGATTAGCACCCGTTCCGTGGGCGGGCTCGAGACAAATTTCAGTAGTTGCACGACGGACGTGAAGTAACTTTTTTTGTACCACTCCTAAGCACAATACTAACAGAGACAAAATGGACATGAAGTAACCGCCCTAGTTGTTGGTGCAAACTCTGGTCACCATGCCATAAGGATCTTGGTCACACGGAGTCTCCGCCAGCCGTCTGCCTTGTGCACGCACTGGTTTGTGCCGTGCGTGTTTGTCGGGGTCTTTATGACACCCTCAGCACCTTAGCAGGACGGAAGGTGCTGCTGTCATGTTGGAAACCCGGTTCGCCCCTTAACTTGGGTTATGTAAATGTGCATTCCCTGCACATCCACACCCAATGGTCTTCCTTCAGGGTGTTTCAGGGCTGGTTGTGTGTCCGAAGTGGGCCTTGAGCAAATTGGTGTTGAGATAATAAGGCTGTGTGTGTGTGTGTGTGTGTGTGTGTGTGTGTGTTAGAAGCTGTTCTTTTCAGTGAAGGAGCCCAGGGTGTTTCAGATAGCGGGGAAAGGAAATTAAGCCAGGATGTGTTAAAAATACTTGAGCTTTTGAAAGCATTTCAGAAGAGGGTAAATGGGAATATTGTGTGGCCTGTGAAGTGTACACATAAGAAGAGAAGCAGAAGGTTTTAAATCGATGCTGCTGTTGGGTGCCGAGAGAGATCACACGGCGTCTTTTCTCCTCTGCGAATAGCTTGCCTTCAGATGTTTCTGAGGTCCGGGCAGGCTGGCGGAGATGTGAGGCTCCTCTCCTAAAGCTGGCATCAATGGCAGGCCAGGAGAACACGGTTCGGGGTTAGGATGCATCGCCTTACTCGGAGAAGCGGTTCGGCAGCTGCACAATCGACTCAAAAAGCGTTTCCTTCCCTCCTGGAGGGCTTTGAGAAAAGATCTGTCCAGCGCTGGAACCTGGGAGGAGGGCACTGAGAGAGGCGAGGCTTTGAGGCTCCATGTGTGGCCAGGAGGTAAATTCTCCTGGGCCTCCTTAGTCATAATCTGACAAGAAAGAACGGCAAACATTTGTTCTTGGTTCCTCCTGAGATGGTGAGGTATTTGGTGGCACTCAGAAGAAAAGGGGAGAATGACTGGATTTTTTTTTTAGTTACACACACACACACACACACACACACACACACACACACACACACACACACACACACACACACACACACACACACACACACAGTACAGTAGGACCCCGGTATCCACTGGGGATTGGTTCCAGGCCTTCCTGTGGATAATGAAAACCGTGGATAGGAGAGAACGCCTGCCCACCCACCTCCAAACTGCTTGTTACCTGACAGTAGCTTGCTTTATGACTGCTGTTTTGAGACAGTAGCTTGCTTTATGGCTGCTGTTTGTGACGGTAGCTTGCTTTACAGATGTTGTTTGTGACAATAGCTTGCTTTGTGGCAGCTGAATTATTTAATTTTTTCCCCTCTGCCAACCGTGGATAACTGAATCAGTGGATAATGAATCACTGGATACGGGGGTCCTACTTATGGTTTTTTTGAAGAAATTAAGCAAAGTGGGGATACAATAGTTCCTCAGTGGAAAGAACACACATGGCTAAAAATCACAGTGGAGGGTGCTTTGTTGCACAAGATAAAATGGACGCCCGTTTTGTATATACCACTTCATTAATACAAGAGCCTCGTGGGGTCTTGAAGTTCCTCACTGAAGTGTCTTTTGACGTCGGAACAGCTTTGGTGGATGACATCAAAATTACAAGTGGGTTCTTGACCTCCTTAGGAGGCGGAGGCTGATGTTATATCTCAAGGGGACAGGTTCCTTGTGGGTCATGGGTTAGAGATCGGAAGTGAGAACATTGATTTGAGAAGGTCCAGAGTTTAATCGCACCGTGACATTTGCCAGAGCCCCGGGAAGTCAGGGGATTTGAGGCATATTCTGAGAACGTGAAGGCTCGCTGGAGAAGACTGTGTCGTGTTAGGAAAAGCTGAAGGCAACAGGAAGAGTGGATGACCTGCTGTGAGGATGGATAGACTCAATAAAGAAAGCTTTGAGTTTATAGACCAAATGGCAACGGCAGCAGATAAAAGCAACATATTTGTTGCCAGGTTGGTTATATATATATTTTCTGGCAATGGAAGCCGTACACCTCCCTCCGTATTGATGGCGTGACAAGGGTGGGGATTTCCCATTCGGATTGGACCCTAAGTCATCATCAGCATGCCAGATTGAGAGGAAATGAAGTCTACCTCATTTCCACACTCTTCAGTATCTGCTGGATAGCTCAGAGTTCGATTCTGCCTGTGGGCCTCCTTGAAACGGGCTAGACTCAATTCTTTTATGAGGAAAGGCTAAAACATTTGGGGCTCTTTAGTCTGGAAAAAAAGGCGCCTGAGGGGGGAAGATGATTGAGACGTACAAAATAATGCAGGACATGAGTCAAGTGGATAGAGGGAAGCTCTTCTCCCTCTCACAAAATACCAGAACTAGGGGACATCCACTCCAATTGAGGGCGGGGAGAGTGAGAACAGACAAAAGAAAATATTTTTTACCCAGCGCGTTGTGAGTCTGTGGAACTCCCTGCCACAGGAGATGGTGATGGCATCTGGCCTGGATGCCTTCAAAAGGGCATGGGACAGATTCCTGGAGGAAAAGTCCATCCCAGGTGACAAACCATGATAGAGATGTGTCATCTCCAGGCTTTAAAAGACTAGGGTCCTTCAAGGGCCAGATGCAGGGGAGTGGTATCCGGAGACAGATATCTAGTCTTGTGTGCTCCCGGAGGCATTTAGTGGGGCCACTGTGAGATCCAGGAAGCTGGACTAAATGGGCCTTTGGCCTGATCCAGCAGGGCTCTTCTTATGTTCTTTAGGGTCCTTTCTAGTTCTGCTGTTCTAAGACGATTAATCTTCCATCTTTCTTGGCCTTGTGCTGCAGCTCACAAGGCAGTGCTGAAATCTCTTGGAGTTTTTTTTAAAAGATGTGCTGGCAAGTTTGCGTAAACCTGTGTCCTGGCCTCACCTGAAGACCCCTTGTGTGCTACATCGCGCTGAAGCGAAAAGTCTAGCTCAGTGGTTCTCAACCTCTGGGTCCTCAGATGTTCCTGGAGTGCAACTCCCAGAAATCCTGGCCAGCTCAGCTAGTGATGAAGACTTTTTCTAGGCGTTGCAGTCCAGGAACATCTGGGGACCCACAGGTTGAGAACCACTGGTCTAGCCCTACCTGCCCCTTCTAAGACCTTGTTGGACTACAAATCTCAGGCTTCTGGGAATTTTAGAGACAAGAAAATTTGGGGATCCACGGTTTGGAATCACTAGTTTGGGACTCCAGAGTGTTGGGACTATCTCTTGCTGATCAGCCTTGCCACGGTTGAGATTGGGTTCTTCCCCGCTTTCTCTGCAAGGCATATTCCAGGAGTATGAAATTCAGAGCCAGGACTTGCCGGCTTGGGTTTGCACCGGGTGCTTTGCGTCTGTCGTGTCACACCTTGGGTATTGCAGCTAGGCCCTTGGGGCCGGTCCAGCTATGAAGCCAGGGTCCCCCATGAGTAAGATCCTGCCTCCGTAGGGGCCAGTTTCAGCTGAGGGCTGTTGGTCCTCCTTTTCTTCCTGCCTCATTGGCTGAGCTAGCTCGCATGTCAGCTGGGTAGGCATCCATTGGTTGGCAGGAGGCCGGTCGGATGAGTCCCCATCCTACGCTTATGTACTCCAGGTTGCTTCTGACGAGGAGCTGCCCTCCGAATTGATGAACTCCGAAAAATCTTATCATTCAGGCTTACATAAGAACATAAGAACATAAGAAGAGCCATGCTGGATCAGGCCAAAGGCCCATCTAGTCCAGCTTCCTGTATCTCACAGTGGCCCCACCAGATGCGTTTGGGAGCGCATGAGACTAGATCTCTGTCTCCTGATCCCACTCCCCTGCATCTGGCCCTTGAAGTACCCCGGTTTTAAGCCTGGAAATTACACATCTCCATCATGGTTTGTAACCTGTGATGGACTTTTCCTCCTGGAATCTGTCCAATCCCCTTTTGAAGGCATCCAGGCCAGATGGCCATCACCACATCCTGTGGCTTGCAGACCAGAAATGGCAGCTTCCTTTCTTCAGTGAACTCACTTCCTGCTGCTGCCTTCCATTTCTCTGCCGGCCTTCCATTTTCCATCGCACTTGTGCCCTTTTCCAGAGATTGTTGCCTTTTGAAGATATATCTGAAGTGCGAAAGCTTCAGCTGAGTCATTTTGCCTTCTGGGGGAGTTTAAGCTTGATTTCATCTGGATCCCACCTATTTGTCTTCCTGGCTGTACATGATAAAGCTGGCCTCCCACGTCACCTTTCAAAGGAGTCGATTCTCTCTCTCCCCCCTTCTTTATTGCCCAGGCTTTCAGTTTGTGATTGAGCGTATCTTGGTGTCCCTGGTCTCGTTTTTGGTCCCCAGTGGCGCATCCGTACACTTGAGGATCTTTTACGATTCTTGCATTGCTGCCCTTCCAAGTCTCGTGTCTTCTTTTCTTCCTGCCTGCTGTCTCCATCCAGATTGCTCAGAGCAACACCCTAGTGTTTCAGCTGCAGCTGCTCAAGTGCCGGCGTTTTCGTACACACAGCAGAAAACACACCCTTCCTTCTGTGTTTGCTTCTTCCACGCCCACCCTTGCTGCCTTACCTGAACACATCCTGGGGATTGAAAGAGTGTTTGGGCAGAGAGCTCTAGGGGATCTGTTAGACCAGTGGTTCTCAACCGGTGGGTCCACAGATGTTCCTGGACTGCAACTCCCAGAAATCTTCATCACTCGCTGAGCTGGCCAGGATTTCTGGGAGTTGCAGTCCAGGAACATCTGCGGACCCACCGGTTGAGAACCAGTGTGCTAGATTGTTAATCCCTCCATCACAATGCAATGACTAACACCTATTCTTCTGCATAGGACAAGTTTCCTTTTCCCAACAACTTTAAAAACCCCACTTTCTTACTCAATCTATACCCCAGAGCACAGAGAGAACTCCTAGTTCCCTGAGCTTTTTGCCCTCTGAAGATGCCAGCCACGGAGTCTGGCAAAACGTCAGGAAGAAGACTTCCAGAACATGGCCAAACAGCCCGAAAAACTCACAACAGCAATCTGTTAGACTGTTTCCAGCACACAATTTGTCCAAGAAAATGCTTGACTTCTGCATTTTGGTATGCATTCAACTTTGCATGCTGTTGCCAATCAGAGGTGATACAAAGGAATAAATGAAGTCATACTGGTAGGTAGATTCATGTAAAAGACACATAATAGGTGGTCCATCATTCAGGGAAAGCTTGCCTGAAGAGGAAGGTCTTTGCCTGTTTCTGAAACAGAGATGGTACAGTCTTGGTCTCTAGTGGTGTGGATGGATGGATGGATGGATGGATGGATGTGTCTTTACCTCATCTTTCTCCTTAAGGGGACCCAAGGCAGCGTACATAATAAAAATACAGTATTAAAGCTAGGAGCAGTGAGTGTGCAAATGGATCAATAATTATAAATCCTAGAAACATAAGGAACACCAAAACGCATTCAGTGTAGTAAGGTACACCCCCCCAGCCTAGTTGGCAGCCATTTATTCAAGGAAAACCTGGCTGAAGAGAAAGGTCTTGGCCTGCTTGAAGGAGGACAGCAAAGATGGGCTCCAGCTTGGAATCCAGTGGAAGGGAGTTCCACAGTCTCTGTTGCTTTCCCCTGCTCCATGTTGTAATTCCCGTCACCTTTTAATTCTTTTAGCCCCTTGCTGGGTTCGTTGGCTTGCTATTGATTCATTATTAATTTGCTTTTTGTTTTTAAACTTTGGTTATTTGTTTGGCTTTCATATAAACGCCCAGAGTTCCTGTGGGAACATTGGTGCGGTCTACAAATGCAAAAATAAAACATACATGCATACATACATAAATGCATGCATACATACATACAGTGGACCCTTGTATAACAAACAGTTTGTATAACATAAAATCTGTACAACATAAAAAAATCCGGAGATAGGGGAAATTTGCTTAACAGAATCGCCTATGGGGCAAATCCATACAGCATAAAAATGGGATCACTCTGTTTTCAATGCATTCCTATGGGAAATTTATATAAACGAAATTTGCTTAACATAATTTCATTTGGAACGAATTAATTCCTTTATACAAGGTACCACTGTACGTACATACATACATACATACATACATACATACATACATACATACATACATACATACATACATACAAGGCAAGGAGGCACGCAGGATTCCGAGAAAGGCAGCAAAGACAAGGTTGAATAATTTTTCTCCCAGCGAGCAGCGCAGAGTTTTAGGGTATGGATTTCCCAACGATCTGCTGATGGCTAGAGTGTCCATCCATTATTAACTTAGCTGGGCCTCTGTGGAAGCTGCCAATCCATTTTTGGGATAGGGCAAATCTGGGGGTATTTTAGTCAAGCACGTGTCACCTGCTTGACGTGAGAGGCAGACGTCTTGAGCTTTGGTGGGACAGGGCATCGCCATTTCTTGGAGCTTCATTTCTCGTCCCTGGGATTGGAAACCAGTGGCGAGGGCAAAGTTCGCCTTTGAGTCAAGAGGCCTTGGGTTGCCTGCGGAGTGTTTGCTTTCATAGAGAGACTCCCTGACCTGGATGTCCTGGTTGGGGGGGGGGGGCTGCGTTCTTCACACTTCGTTACTTGCCTTGTTGCCTTCATTTTTTAAACCCCCTCGGCCGGTCGTCTCTCCTGCCTCGCCTTCAACGTGAGTGATCCCCTGCGGGCACGCAACGGTGCACTGAGTTCTTGTACATCCACTACTGACCTAACTACTGACCTGATGGCAATTTTAGTGGTGTGTTTTTAATGTATCGTATTTATTGCATCTACATGTTTTATTGTTCTAATTTTATTGTATTTTGATGTTTTAACTGTTTATTCTGATTGTGAGCCGCCCAGAGACCTTTGGGTAGTGGGCGGCATACAAGCTAAATAAATAAATAAATAAATAAATAAATAAATAAAACTGGGGGTCCTGGGGAGGGAAGATGATGAACCCAGTCACATGGTGGCTCACTCCGTTTGACCAATTTGGGAAGCACGTGCTTACTTATCGGGGGGGGGGGGGAGGGGGAATCTGTCGGCATCAGCGTGCAGGTCCTTAGACACGAAGGGTCTAAGGCTGATATTTTATGCCTGGTCTTGCCACCCGGGCCCAAGAGTTGCCTGTTTTCTCCTAGGAATTGGAGGTTGTGTGAAACCATCACAAACTGGAGACCATAATCATTTTCAGAGGGTTAGGTGCCAGCCTGGTGTCACTGCTATCCCTTTTATTTTTTATTTTTGCTTCTTCTGCTTTAGGTTTGGCAAGGTTTTAATAAGTGGGACATGCTTAGTCCTAGCGTGTCTGGAAAGGATCTTATGATTTCTCAGTGGGAGTTTCTGGCTTTTTTTTCTTCCCGCAGTTACCTCCTTGTGCAGGAATTGATGCCTAAAATTCCATCTGCTGGTTCCTGTGCAGGATGAAGATGGATAGTCCTACGCTGGTTGAGGCTGCAGTCTCCTGAGTAGGATTTTTGAACGGCTTCCTTGCCCTTGTCAATTTCAAGCCCTTATACTTGGTCAATTATCAATTGCTGCTCCTACTTCCAGGCCGGAAGATGGCAAATGATAACCTTGCGTCCCCAGATGTTCTCAGAATGAAACTTCTGGAAGTGTTCAGCATTGGCTGTGTTGGCCTGGATTTCTGGGAGTTGTAGGGTGATGATTATTATTACTACACATACAGCTAATTCAACCATCAATATTTCTATCAATAACGTCCATTGAGTGAACCATAATACCTGGTCTTAAGTATGACATGCTCTTATTGGAGCCTGTCAACAGCTAGACTTATCTCAGGAAGTTTTGGTCAATGCTGATCAGTTCCTCTGTGAGTTTCTTTAACACAACAGATGTCACATTTCCATACACAGCAAGATGAAGCTGTAAGTTAGTAATAGATGAAGTGAAGAATTCCTCTTTAGATGAAGAAGTGCCTTCTATATTGTATAGCTCTAGCTGACTACCTCCTGTCTACTCTTGTCTACTCATTTCTCTCTTAAACTGGTAGACAAGAGGGTGTGGGAGGCCCAGGGTGTTGCATTGTATATGGCCGTTGCCTCCCTGTCTGGAAAAAGGTCTTGTCTAGTTGAGAACATAACCTGGTCTTCATGACGCGCTTACGGACAATACTGGCGGCCTATGCATGGACTATAAAACAGGCTGAACTTTGCTTTCATCATTGTAAGGCTAATTACACTGGTGACAATGAGGCCTGTAATAAGACTTCCTGGGGTAGGAACTGGCAAGCCACCCCGGTATCCCTGCCAAGAACATCCCATGGTCAGAGACAAAAGGCTAAAAGATATGACGCTGGAAGATGAGCCCCTCAGGTCGGAAGGTGTCCAACATGCTACTGAGGAAGAGCGGAGGACAAGTACAAGTAGCTCCAGAGCTAATGAAGTGGCTGGGCCAAAGCCGAAAGGACGCTCAGCTGCAGACGTGCCTGGAAGAGAAAGGAAAGTCCAATGCTGCAAAGAGATATACTGCATAGGAACCTGGAATGTGAGATCTATGAACCAGGGTAAGCTGGATGTGGTCAAACGTGAGATGGAAAGAATAAACATTGACATCCTGGGCATCAGTGAACTTAAATGGACAGGAATGGGTGAATTCAGTTCAGATGACTATCACATCTACTATTGTGGGCAAGAATCCCATAGAAGAAATGGAGTAGCCTTCATAGTCAACAATAGAGTGAGAAAAGCAGTGCTGGGATACAACCTAAAAAATGATAGAATGATCTCGGTACGATTCCAAGGCAGTCCTTTGAACATCACAGTAATCCAAGTTTATGCTCCAACTACCGGTGCTGAAGAGTCTGAGATTGACCAATTTTATGAAGACTTACAAGAACTTCTAGAACTGACACCAAAGAAAGATGTTCTTCTCATCATAGGGGATTGGAATGCTAAAGTAGGGAGTCAAGTGATAAAAGGAATAACTGGCAAGTTTGGCCTTGGAGTGCCAAATGAAGCAGGGAAAAGGCTAATTGAGTTTTGTCAAGATAACAAGCTGGTCATTGCAAACACTCTTTTCCAACAACACAAAAGGCGACTCTACACATGGACATCACCAGATGGACAATACCGGAATCAGATTGACTATGTTCTCTGCAGCCAAAGATGGAGGAGATCTATACAGTCAGCAAAAACAAGACCTGGTGCTGACTGTGGCTCAGATCATCAGCTTCTTATTTCAAAATTCAAACTAAAACTGAAGAAAGTAGGGAAGATCACTGGGCCAGTCAGGTATAACCTAAGTCAAATCCCATATGAATACACAGTGGAAGTGAAGAATAGATTCAAGGAACTAGATTTGGTGGACAGAACACCTGAAGAACTATGGATGGAGGCTTGTAACATTGTACAGGAGGCTGCAATGAAAAATATTCCAAAGAAAAGAAAATGCAAGAAAGCAAAGTGGTTGTCCAACGAGGCCCTACAAATAGCGGAGGAGAGAAGGGACGCAAAATGCAAGGGAGAAAGGGAAAGATACAGAAAATTGAATGCAGACTTCCAAAGAATAGCAAGGAGAGACAGGGCGGCCTTCTTGAATGAACAGTGCAAAGAAATAGAGGAAAACAATAGAAAAGGAAAAACCAGAGATCTGTTCAAGAAAATTGGAGATATTAAAGGGGCATTTCGTGCAAAGATGGATATGATAAAGGACAAAAATGGTAGGGACCTAACTGAAGCAGAAGAGATCAAGAAGAGATGGCAAGAATATACAGAAGAATTATATCAGAAAGATCTGGACATCCCTGATAACCAAGATAGCGCAATTGCTGACCTGGAGCCAGACATCCTGGAAAGTGAAGTCAAGTGGGCCTTAGAAAGCATTGCAAACAACAAGGCCAGTGGAGGTGATGGCATTCCAATTGAACTCTTCAAAATCTTAAAAGAGGATGCTGTAAAGGTGCTGCATAAGATATGCCAGCAAATTTGGAAATCCCAGCAGTGGCCAGAGGACTGGAAAAGATCGGTCTACATTCCAATCCCAAAGAAAGGAAACGCCAAAGAATGCTCCAACTGTCGCACAATTGCACTCATTTCACATGCTAGCAAGGTTATGCTCAAAATTCTACAAGGCAGGCTTCAGCAGTATGTGGAAAGAGAACTTCCAGAACTACAAGCTGGATTTCGAAGGGGCAGAGGAACTAGAGACCAAATCGCCAACATGCACTGGATTATGGAGAAAGCCAGAGAGTTCCAGAAAAACATCTACTTCTGCTTCATTGACTATGCCAAAGCCTTCGACTGTGTAGACCACAACAAACTATGGCAAGTCCTTAAAGGAATGGGAGTGCCTGAACACCTTATCTGTCTCCTAAGAAATCTATATGTGGGACAAGCAGCAACCGTCAGAACTGGATATGGAACAACTGACTGGTTTAGAATCGGGAAAGGAGTACGACAAGGCTGTATACTGTCACCTTGCCTATTTAACTTATATGCAGAGTACATCATGAGAAAGGCCGGTGTGGATGAATCTCAAGCCGGAATTAAGATTGCCGGAAGAAATATCAACAACCTCAGATACGCAGATGATACTACTCTAATAGCAGAGAGTGAGGAAGAATTAAAGAACCTCTTAATGAGGATGAAAGAGGAGAGTGAAAAAAATGGGCTGAAGCTCAACATCAAAAAAACTAAGATCATGGCCACTGGTCCCATCACCTCCTGGCAAATAGAAGGGGAAGAAATGGAGGCAATGACAGAGTTTATTTTCTTGGGCTCCTTGATCACTGCAGATGGCGACTGCAGCAACGAAATAAAAAGACGCCTGCTTCTTGGGAGGAAAGCAATGGCAAACCTAGATAGCATCCTAAAGAGCAGAGACATCAGTTTGCCAACTAAGGTCAGGATGGTTAAAGCTATGGTTTTTCCAGTAGTGATGTATGGAAGTGAGAGCTGGACTATAAAGAAGGCTGATCGCCGCAGAATCGATGCTTTTGAGCTGTGGTGCTGGAGGAGAGTCTTGAGAGTCCCCTGGACTGCAAGGAGATCAAACCTATCCATTCTGAAAGAAATCAACCCCGAATGTTCACTGGAAGGACAGATTTTGAAGCTGAGGCTCCAGTACTTTGGCCACCTCATGAGAAGAGAGGACTCCCTGGAAAAGGCCCTGATGCTGGGAAAAATCGAAGGCAAAAGGAAAAGAGGACGACAGAGAATGAGATGGTTGGACGGTGTCATCGATGCAACCAAAATGAATTTGACAAAACTCCGGGAGGCAGTGGAGGATAGGAAGGCCTGGCGAGCTCTGGTCCATGGGGTCACGAAGAGTCGGACACGACTGAACGACTGAACAACAACAACAACATGCATGCACGACTAATTCAGGAGAATGTGACATATGTGCAAAGACCATGCATCCCACAAGCAAATTCAGCCACCGTTGTCCATTGAAATTAACGTGTTTCTTGCATGAGTGTGCTAGTAAAGGCATTGGTGTATTTGCGGTGGAATTTGCTATTTGCTGTACTTCAAGGTGCATCATCAAATTTGTGTTCCCCTATAAGTTTCTGGTTGGCTTTAGCTTAATACTGTATCTTTATGTATGTATGTATGTATGTATGTATGTATGTATGTATGTATGTATGTATGTATGTATGTATGTATGTATGTATGTATGTGTGGGTGGGTGGATGGATGGATGGATGGATGGATGGATGGATGGATCGATGGATGGATCGATGGATGGATGGATGGAAATTTTGCAGGTGGCCTCCGCAGAGAAGGCTTGGTTCTGAGTTGTTAGTTTCTGGGCCTCTCTCAAGATGGATACCCATCCCATATCCCATAATATCTCAGACTGTGAGTAGGAGGTGGGACAGAAGATTGTGAGGAGGGAGAGGCACTTGAAGGCAAGTTTTGAAATGGGACTTTGAAAACCTTGTCGCAAACTGTTGTGACCTTGGTCTAAAGCATCAAGTCTTGCTCCTCTAATGCCTTCCGAATTTCTT
This sequence comes from Phrynocephalus guinanensis, assembly GCA_037367245.1. NCBI lineage: Eukaryota > Metazoa > Chordata > Lepidosauria > Squamata > Agamidae > Phrynocephalus > Phrynocephalus guinanensis. The sequence goes on from CM074735.1 coordinate 138,854,693, forward strand.
TCAAAAGAATTGGAAACAAAGTGAAGTTGTGATGGTGTGAATGCTGATCAGTATTGGATGCTTCCTGACATGAGAAGTGTACTTCTGTCCAGTGAAGTCTTCTTAAGATGACTTAAGATGAGCAATGTTACAAAAATGTGATGGTCAGGAAATCAAAGGGGAGTGAGTTGTCTCTTTTTGGGATTTATTGGCCCGTAGGACTAGTTTCCTCCTAATCTGTTTGGGAAGGGTACCACTTGGCAAGAGAAGGCAGGGCAGGGGTGACAGCACCATGGAGAGCTCCATGCAAGCAACCTGCTTCTACCCACTTCTAGAAGAGATCCAGTTCAAAGTGGCTTTGTGGAAACGAGTCAATTTCAGCAGTGCGAACACTGAAATTGAGTCACATTTGTGGAAACAAGTCAATTTCAGCAGTGCCAACACTGTTTTAAATCACCAGAAATAAATTGATTTCCATCCAGAGCATGGGAATGCGGCCACTGGTTTAAATACGACATGCCTTGAACCTGGTTTTTTTTAAAAATGAAATGAAATTGATTCGTGTTGCCAGTGTGAACTCAGCTTCAGTGAAGGTCTTGCTTACAAGCTCCAGACTTTGAATTGCTAATTTCCGGTTCATCACCAAAAGCCATGTTCTGGTTCCTCAGTGATCAATCAGCCTTTGCCCTTCTGACCCTGAGGGCAAGACCAGGGCAAAGGCTGCCTCTTTCATCTTAGCAAGGGCAGGCATTTCCCACTAGGTCCATGAGTACGACCCGACCCGCTGTTTTGACTTGGCATCCCTCAAGAAAAGGGCTTGGGCAACAGACAGAGGGATGGGGTCCAATGATAGCTGTCTACTCATGTGTCCTTTGTGCGAGCTCACCATTTTCAGCAATGTATCGTCTCCCTGTTGACTAAGATTCCTGCATCCTCATTCTTTTCACAGAGCCGGAAGGAAGTCTCAAACCTTGTAGCTCAAGGAAGTCAAGAGGGAAATCCTCCAACTTATCAACATGCTTGTCTCTGTCCTTGCCTTGAACAGTTGCTAGAAAAGCTCCGCCGCCCTGGCCCAGCAAGACAAGAACTGGTAGGTGAATGTCATTGTGGACAAGCCTTTGATGCCACCTGCCCTCTTTTCTTTTCTTTTCTTTTCTTTTCTTTTCTTTTCTTTTCTTTCCCTCCCTCCCTCCCTCCCTCCCTCCCTCCCTTCCTTCCTTCCTTCCCTCCATTCCCTCCCTCCCTCTCTTTCTTCCTTTTTCCCTTCCTTCCTTCCTTCCTTCCTTCCTTCCTTCCTTCCCTCCTTCCTTCCTTCCCTCCTTCCTTCCTTCCTTCCCTTCCCTCCTTCCCTCCTTCCCTCCCTCCCTCCCTCCCTTTCTTTCTTTCTTTCTTTCTTTCTTTCTTTCTTCCTTCCTTCCTTCCTTCCTTCCTCCACCCTCCCATCCCTCCCTCCCTCCCTCCCTCCCTCCCTTTCTTTCTTTCTTTCTTTCTTTCTTTCTTTCTTTCTTTCTTTCTTTCTTTCTTTCTTTCTTTCTTTCTTTCTTTCTTTCTTCCTTCCCTTCCTTCCTTTCTTCTTTTCTTTCTCTTCCTTCCTTCCTTCCTTCCTTCCTTCCTTCCCAGTGAATGTATCTCTGATTTGTCCAGCTTCCTTGCCTGGAAATGCATGGATTAACTGTGTATGATAGAGCTGGGCTGTAGAACTTAAGAGCTCTGACCTTGTCAATGTATGATGTTAAGAGCGATAGCTCTATCGGCGGATCCGTAGTAGAGAGATGGACTTGGTTAGGGCAACCATCGTCTTGGTTTTGCAAGACCTGAGAGGAGCACTTCGTAAGAGGACCTTTGGGTGCCTAGTGACTGATAGGATTGCCAAGATCTGGAAGCAACTTGAGAGCTTTCCTCGAGAAGGGCCATTATTTTCATGTTGTGTTCTGTTGAATTGGCATTTTAATTAGGCCGCTGTGTGTGCGTCTGGTTGTAAATTGCCCAGAACGGCCTTCAGCCAGATGAATGGCATAAAAATGAAACGAAGAAACAAAAAACAAACAAAAATGAATGAATGAATGAACAAACAAATAAACAGATAGACAGACAGACCCACAAACAAGCCACAAAACCCAACCAGCAGTCTTAAAGAGGGCTGCATATTATTTGGCATAAGGTTTTGAGGGCTGCAACCCACACGGGTGTATGTGTGTGGGGGAGAGGTGTCTCTAGGCTAAAGTCATTTCTCATTCGTAGCTCTCACAAGCTTGTGTGCGTCTGCTTGTCTGTGCTTGGAGGTGCTTGGAGGTGCTTGTCACCCCCCAACAGACTGCTGAACACCATTCAGGGACCATTCAAGACCTATTTAAGGACCGTTTTAAGACCTTTCTGTGGGGCGTGGTGGCTCAGTGGACTAAGGCTCAGAAAAACTGTTGACTTCAAAGTCAGCAGCTTGGCGGTTCGAATCCCGGGTGCCACGCCCGGGTGGTTCGAATCCCGGGTGTGGAGCAAGCTCCTACTGTTCACCCCAGCTCCTGCCAACTTAGCAGTTCGAAAGCATGTAAAATGCAAGTAGATAAATAGGTACCGCCGTAAAAGGCGGGAAGGTAAAAACAGTGTTTCCTTGCAGCCATGCCGGCCACATGGCCATGGACTTGCGCAACACTGGCTCTTCCGGCTTGAATACGGAGATGAGCACCGCCCCTAGAGTCGGACACAACTAGCACGCATGTTCGGGGGGGAACCTTTTACCTTTTAAAGACCTTTCTATACATAACTATCCATGCCTACAGTAAAACCAACACCTTGCTTTCTGCATTTCTGTTACGTTTTCCACCGCGTTTCCCCACTCATCATCTGTTTAGCAAGGATTTACTTCTGAAGAGGTGGGCTGCAACCCACAAATACCTATGGTTGATAAAAAAAATTATTGGTTCTTCAGATATCACAAGACTAGTTGTTGCGAGTTTGTCAGGCTGTTTGGCCGTGTTCTGGAAGTTTTTCTTCCTGACGTTTCATCAGACTCTGTGGCCGGCCTCTTCAGAGGGCAAAGGAGCTCAGGGAACTAGGAGTTCTCTCTGTGCTCTGGGGGAAATATCAGAAAGTTTGGTGGAGTTTCCTTTACAAAAAGAGAGTTTAGGCCAGGGAGTCTAAGACACCAGTGTTATCGAAATACAGGCCACCTCTACACAACAGGTTATAGACTAGGAAAGCACACTTGGAAGAAATGAATAACATATGTTGGAAAACCCATGCTGTAGGTGTTTGTTATTGTGAGTTACTACATCTAATTTACACCAGCCCAAATAGGATTTTCAAGGTACAGTATGTGAGATATGTATTCTCAAAGGCTTTCACGGCTGGAATCTGATAGCTGTTGTGAGTTTTTCGGGCTGTTTGGCCGTATTCTCGAAGTTTTCTTCCTGACGTTTCACCAGACTCTGTGGCCGGCATCTTCAGACGGCAAGGAGCTCAGGAAACTAGGAGTTCTCTCTGCACTCTGGGGTACAGAGTGAGTGAGACTGTGGGGTTTTAAAAGTTGTGGGAAAGAGGAAACTTGTCCTATGCAGGACAATAGGTGTTAGTCATTGTATTGTGACGGAGGGACTAAGAAGTTTCAACCCAATCAGGGGTAGCAATGATCTTAATATGTAGTTGATGGGTTTCTGAGTTGTTGTATTGTGTGAACTGATCACCTTTGCTTAAGTCTTGGATGGGGATCATTATGGCTGGATGGGAATCACAAGACTCTTCAGGCTTTTTTTTTGTTTCATTCCATTTCATTATTATTTTGTAGTTTTAGGTGCACTAGGAGTCAGGTTGTGTTTTGAGTAGCCAAATGGAGTGGGTTTTGTTTCTTGTTTTTAATGCCATCTCAAAGGGGACTGTGTAGTGGGTGTCGTGTGCTTCTGGGATGAAGATGGGCGGGATACAAGCTTACAAATAAATAAATAAATAAATATGGTTGTTTCTAGTGCTGTGGTCAGAGGGCCTTAAAACAACCCCCCTACTCCTGAAAATAGCCAGGATTATGGAATTAAAAACGTGATACGAAGCCTGAAACAACACTGGAATGACCCAAGGATAGCCTGCCAGATCTTTTTTTTTTAAATGCATTACCCATAATTCCTCGTGGCGCAGTGGTTAAATGCCTGTACTGCAGGTAAAACTGTGCTCACGACCCGAGTTCAATCCCTGGTAGCAGGCTCAAGGTTCACTCAGCCTTCCATCCTTCCGAGGTCGGTAAAATGAGTACCCAGCTTGCTGGGGGGGCAATGTGTAGCCTGCACACTGTAATCAAAATTGTAAAACCGCCCAGAGACTACTTGTAGTGGTATGGGGCGGTATATAAGCAGAACACTTTGCTTTTGCTTTTTTGGGGGGGTCCACAGACCGTTGCAAATAGCAGTTGGAGTCCGGCTGTTTCCCCAAGAGCCATGATTTTAGAGCATCATAGAGTTGGAAGGGGCCATCGTGTCCGACACCCCCTGCTTAAGGCAGGCATCCAAATCACAGCAGATCTGACAGATGAGGGTCCAGTTTTATCGTGAAGGCCTCCAGCTGTGAAGCACTCGCCACCACCTCCCCTTGAGGTCATTGGTCCCATTGTCGGACTGCTCAAACAGTTGGGAAGTTTTTCCTGATAGTCAACCCCGAATCTGGCTTCCTGTAGCTGGAGTCCATTGGTGGGTGTCCTGCACTCTGGGATGACGGAGAACAGATGGGGCCCAGCCTTTCAAGGGTTATCCTCTCTCTTCACCCTCAGACTTCTTTTCTGAAGGCTCAACATGGCCAGTTCTGTCAGTCTTCCTCCTAAGGCTTGGTTTCCACACACACACACACACCCATCATCCTTGTAGCCCTCTTCTGAACGTGCTCTGGTTTGTTGCTATCGTTCTGGATGCAGGACTCTAGGCAAGGCCTCCCTGGTGCTGAACACAGGGTGAATTGTACTTGATGGCACTTTTACTCCTGCTAGTCATAGGTCATAAGAACCTAAGAAGAGCCCTGCTGGATCAGGCCAAAAGGCCCATCTAGTCCAGCTTCCTGGATTTCACAGTGGTCCCACCAGATGCATTTGGGAGCGCATGAGACTAGAAAATCTTAAAACACATAGAAGAACAAACTTTGCTGAGAGAAAATCAGCATGGCTTCTGCAAGGGTAAGTCTTGTCTGACAAATCTTGTAGAATTTTTTGAAAAGGTCAGCAGGCATGTAGATTTGGGTGAACCGGTAGATATAGTCTATCTGGATTTTCAAAAGGCCTTTGACACAGTCCCTCACCAGAGGCTGCTGAGAAAATTGCACAGTCAGGGGATAAGAGGGCAGGTCCTCTTATGGACTGAGAACTGGTTGAGATCCAGGAAACAAAGAGTAGGTGTCAATGGGAAATTTTCACAATGGAGAGAGGTGAAAAGCGGTGTGCCCCAGGGCTCTGTTCTGGGACCGGTGCTTTTCAATCTGTTCATAAATGACCTGGAGACAGGGATAAGCAGTGAGGTGGCCAAGTTTGCAGATGACACAAAACTTTTCCGTGTGGTAAAAACCAGAGAAGATTGTGAAGAGCTTCTGAAGGATTTCTCCAAACTGGGGGAATGGGCTACGAAATGGCAAATGCGTTTTAATGTAGCCAAATGTAAAGTAATGCATATTGGGGCGAATAATCAAAACTTTATCTATCAACTCATGGGCTCTCAGCTATCCGTGACAGATCAGGAAAGAGATCTTGGTGTGTTGGTGGACAGCTCCATGAAGGTGTCTCCCCAATGTGTGGCAGCGGTGAAGAAGGCCAATTCCATGCTAGGGATTATCAAAAATGGGATTGAAAATAAAACAGCCAACATTATAATGCCATTATACAAAACGATAGTAAGGCCCCACCTGGAGTATTGTGTACAATTCTGGTCACCACATCTCAAAAAAAGACATAGTGGAACTGGAAAAGGTGCAGAAGAGAGTGACCAAAATGATTACTGGGCTGGGGCACCTCCCTTATGAGGAAAGGCTAAAACATTTGGGGCTCTTTAGTCTGGAAAAAAGGCGCCTGAGGGGGGATATGATTGAGACGTACAAAATAATGCAGGGCATGAGTAAAGTGGATAGAGGGAAGCTCTTCTCCCTCTCACAAAATACCAGAACTGGGGGACATACACTCAAATTGAGGGCTGGGAGAGTAAGAACTGACAAAAGAAAATATTTTTTCACCCAGCGTGTTGTTAGTCTATGGAACTCCCTGCCACAGGATGTGGTGATGGCATCTGGCTTGGATGCCTTCAAAAGGGGATTGGACAGATTCCTGGAGGAAAGGTCCATCACAGGTTACAAACCATGATGGAGATGTGTAATCTCCAGGCTTAAAACCAGGGTACTTCAAGGGCCAGATGCAGGGGAGTGGTATCAGGAGACAGATATCTAGTCTCATGCGCTTCCAAAAGCATCTGGTGGGGCCACTGTGAGATACAGGAAGCTGGACTAGATGGGCCTTTGGCCTGATCCAGCATGGCTTTTCTTATGTTCTTATGTTATCTCTGTCTCCTGATACCACTTCCCTGCATCTGGCCCTTGAAGTACCCCTGCTTTAAGCCTAGAGATTACACATCTCCCTCATGGTTTGTAACCTGTGATGGACTTTTCCTCCAGGAATCTGTCCAATCCCCTTTTGAAGGCCTCCAGGCCAGATGCCATCACCACCTCCTGTGGCAGGGAGTTCCATAGACTAACAACGCGCTGTGTTAAAAAAAATCTTTTGTGTGTTCTTACTCTCCCAGCCCTCAATTTGAGTGGACGTCCCCTAGTTCTGGTATTTTGTGAGAGGGAGAAGAGCCTCCCTCTATCCACTTGACTCATGCCCTGCATTATTTTGTGCATAATTTGGAAATCAGTCATCTCTGGAAGCTGCACTCGGGAAGTTACGTCTTGTGATGGATTCCGGTCTCAGGAATGGAGTGTGGTTTCCGTTCAGGAGGAAAAAGGGAGATGTTTCAGGAGAAAAAAAGGAGACTTTTTGGCTCCAGTTGGTTAAGAGGAATGACATGAGAGGGGAGCAAATTGTCTTCTGAGGATGTCCAGGCCTTGGGCTTAACGGGAATCCCCCACGCTGAGAAGAATGCAGGAGAACAGTGCTCTGGAATGGCTGTTCTTGAAGAACTGTTTTTGACGCCCTCTTCATGCTAAGGATGTGGGATTTTAGCCTTATCAAGGAGTGAACCCAGGCAGGAAACGAAGGAAGACTCCTTGTCTGCAGTGTAGAGTCAAGATGTCAAATTTCCAGAAACGTTGGCGGTGCGAGGGTGTGGGGTACAGAAAACAAACTGTTTCTTTACTTCATTTTTTCCATTTTCTTCCCTCGGCCATCCGCCTTCCCCCATGGCTTCAAACTCCCTGGAAATTTTACATCTCTAATGCAAATGCATTGTCATCTCTTGGTGATCTCCATTATCAGACACTGTGTCGGCTTTCCATATTGTTTATCTTCCGATTGCATTGAATTGAAAGAGGCATACGTTGCTCTCAAAGATGTGACAGCGTTATCCTCTCAACATCAACCCTGTGAGATGGGAAGGGCTGTCAAAATTAGGCTAGCCTGATGTCACCCAGTGGGACTCATAGCTGGAGTTCACTTCTCCCGACTTCTCCCAGTGGAGGTCTCGACCTACTAGCCACGGACATCGCTTACTTCAGTCTGGACTGCCAGACTCGGGTTCAAGGTGTCTCAGGACTTGGGCTTGGAGGATTCTGGGAAGGTGTGACCGATGTCCCTCCAGCCCTCCAGCTGTTGCTGCGAAAGATGAATTCATCCCAGACCTGCAAAACTTAAGGGCTGAGCACCTTCCACTAGACCAGCGTGGGTGAACCTATGGCACGGGTGTGAAAGGTGGCACTCGGAGCCCTTGCTGCAGGCACCCAACATCGCCCCTTCAGAGCTACCTGGATTCTGGTTAAATTGCTGCATTGGCACTTTGTGAAAAATTAGTGGGTTTTGAATCACAGTTTAGGCACTCGGACTCTAAAAGGTTCGCCATCACTGCGCTAGACCATGTTCCTGGCCCTGCCACAGCTGACCATGTAGATGTGTTTGCCTTAAAATGGGAAATACAAAGTTCAGTGGGAAAAAGCGGCTCCAGATTTACGTAAAAGGCACAGAAGTAGAGCTGGGGAAGGAGGGGAAGGATAAATTACGGCGGTCCTGGCCGATGCCACCTGGTTACCTCTGATCTCACCTGTTTTGAGAAGCTAAGTCAGGGTTGGTGACTTCCAGGTGTCTCCGGAGAATACAAGGAAAGTCAGGCCAGAGTTTGAAAGTATTTAGGGAGACGGGAGCAAGGAGCTGGCCGAATGCAAGGTGGCTTCCTACTTCCCCATATATGGTGTCCTTTTGGGGATCAGACGGAGCCGTCGGTGAGGTTGGCCAGTTCGTGCAGAGGCAGGCAGGGCACCTCTTGGAAGGCTTACCGAGGGGGTTGTTTTTCTTCTCATGCTGCTGGCTTCTTGGGCAGTGTTCTTTCCACCTGGAGCCAGCACGTGATTTGTCCATGCGTGTGTCTGTGTGCAATGTGGGGATCAGTTGTTCCGACCGAGAAAATCCCAGTCATGCACGGCTCCCAACTTGGGTTTCCACGCTCTCCCGTCTCCCTGTGAAACATGAACAAGGTGGTGCATTTTTCTCCCCGTCTCTCCTCCCCGGCATCATCCCGGTCGCTGCCTTCCGCCCCCAGATTCCCTCTGCTGTTGTGCTGAGCCCCAAGCCGGGTGATAGATATCACAAAGACAGTTTCTGAACAGATCTTGGCCATATATGGCCAAAAGGCTCCTGCTCATTGCCTCCTGAACCGACAAGTTTTCTTGTTTGAAAGGAAACAGGAATCGTCTCTCGCCCTCTCAGCTTCTGCGGCAAACTCCTCCTAGGAAAGGCCAGAATGTGGATTTCTCTATTGTTGATGTGCTCAAGTCTTGCAAGGTACCTTTAACCCTGGCGGAGTGACCTTCCCCTCAATCTGTCCTTCAAAAGAAAAGAAAAAAGGTTGGGAGGGTTAGGAAAGTGTTTTGCACCCCAAGAGTTGGGGAAAGAACATAAGAACCTAAGAACCTAAGAAGAGCCCTGCTGGATCAGGCCAAAGGCCCATCTAGTCCAGCTTCCTGGATCTCACAGTGACCCCGCCAAATGTGTCTGGGAGTGCACGGGACTAGATGTCTGTCTCCTGATCCCACTCCCCTGCATCTGGCCCTTGAAGTACCCTGGTTTTAAGCCTGGAGATGAGACATCTCCATCATGGTTCGTCACCTGTGATGGACTTTTCCTCCAGGAATCTGTCCAATTCCCTTTGGAAGGCCTCCAGGTCAGATGCCATCACCATATCCTGTGGCAGGGAGTTCCACAGACTAACAACATGTTAGCATGGAATTGGCCTTCTTCACCGCTCTAGATCTCCAGAGGCTTCATCAGTGGGGGACTCATTTTGGGCCAGGAATCCCCTTTTATGGGGTAGCGGGGAGGATGTAGTATGTTTTTCAACTATTTTGGGCAGAAGGGGGATCTAGGGAGGGGTTGCATCTAAGCAGGGGCAAGGAACCTTTTTTATATTTTGGGAATCACATTCACTTGTGGGTGGGCTAGTACATTTGCCTCCAGCTCTACTTTTTATTTATTTATTTATTTATTTATTTATTTATTTATTTATTTATTTATTTATTTATTTATTTATTCGTCTGCTTTCCAAAGTACCCAGACAAATCAAAAAGCCTTCCCCACCAAGGCCATAGCTAACGGCCCATACTTTCTAGGTTTCAGCACAGCTTAGGCCATTGTTCACCTTAAGGCTATGGATACTATTGTCTCCCTAACGAGCCTATTCAGGCCATTGTTCATCTTATGGGCCTAATTCAGACCAGGGTGACAAGAGGTCAAAGCTGACTGACTATATAAGATGGAGGACTCGCACTAGCTGTATTCAGACTGATGAAGCTGTTTGGATGAGCAGCGAAACGTTTCTGTCTCTCAAAAAGAAGTCCAGTAGCCATGACTCAACTTCCAGATAAGTTTATATACCACACCTCATTTCCCATAGGGAACTCTGGGCGGTTTACAAACAGAGCGATACAAACAATTTAAATATGTCTGTGAAGATTCTCAGTCATCCAGGTGAGTTTATCTGGAAGTTGAGTCATGGCTACTGGACTTCTTTTTTGAGAGATAGAAACGTTTCGCTGTTCATCCAAACAGCTTCATCGGTCTGAATACAGCTAGTGCAAATCCTCCATCTCATAGGCAGCTTTGACCTCTTGTCACCCTGGTCTGAATTAAGCTCATAAGATGAACAATGGCCTGAATAGGCTCGTTAGGGAGACAATAGTATCCTTAGCCTTAAGGTGAACAATGGTCAAATAAGGTGCTGAAGCCTCTCAAGAATGGATCCTTAGCTATGGCCTTGGTGGGGAAGGCTTTTTGATTTGCCTGGGGACTTTGGAAAGCACCCCTGATAAGTAGCAGATGATAGACCATGCCGGAGCCCACCACCTCTCTTGAGGGAGGGGTTTTCAATGCTCACAATTTAAACAATTTAAACCCTAATTTAAACCACCACAACAAGTAATACTCAACAAAGAAAGGGGAGGAAAAAGAAAACAGAAGGAGAGAATCCAGCAAGAGGCCTTCCGGAACTAGCAAAACCAATAAGTGACAAGGAACACACAATAAGCATTAGCGATTGCTAAGATTCATCCTTCCTTTGGGGTAAAGGTAAAGGTAAAGTTTCCCCCAGCACATGCTTGATGATTTTGTCCGACTCTAGGGGCGGTGCTCATATCAAATAGCCAGCATTATGCAAGTCCTTAGCCATGAAACTGGCAGGGCCAAATGCATTTCTGTGTACAGAACACAGTTTACCTTCCCACTTTTTTTTTACGGTGGTACCTATCCATCTACTTGCATTGACATGCTTTTGAACTGCTAGGTTGGCAGGAGCTGGGGTGAACAGTGGGAGCTGCCTCCGCTGCATGGCAGCACCGGGGATTCGAACCGCCGAGCGGCTGACTTTGCAGCCAACCGTTTCGGCGCTCTAGCCCGCTGAGCCACCATGCCCCTTTGGGGAGGGAGTTGCAAACAAAGGGTCCTAGGTTAAACTGAGCCCGTACTCTTTTTAGAAGCAAAAGTGATTAAACCGTGGCTGCCGTATTGTGGGGGGTACCACGAGAAGGCAACATTCCCTGGACAAAAACAAACAAACAAACAAACAATGCAGCGGGGGAAAGTTGAATGCAGCAGCAGAAGAGGAAGGTGGGAGGTGAGGTGGATGGACTCCATAAAAGAACCCACAACTTGGAGTTTCGAAGAAGGCCTGAGCAGGGCTGTTAACTTCATAAAGGGACCTTTTTATCGGGCAGCTATAAATCAGAGGTGACTTGATAGCACCGAGTAACAGCTATCCAGTCGTTCCCAGTGCAATGCAAGGAAAGAAGGGTGGTTGGATGATGGGGCCCTCTTTACCTGGTCGTCTTTCGGTGGGGCTCCTTCGGGTTGCAACTGCCTGGGGCTCTGGTTTCCTTTCAGCAAAGAGGGGATTGGGAGCGGTGGTGGAGGGAGGGAGCTTTGTGACCCTTCCTCTTCCGATCCCTCCCTTCAAGGTGCCGCCGCTCTGGATCGGAGCTCCGTTGCCTTCTCTGTTTGCAGCGAGCACTTATGCTTGCAGCGCCTAGGGCAGGGGTCCTCAAAGTTTTCAAACAACGGGCCGGTCCACCACGCCCCAGACACCACGGAGGGCCGGACCACAGTCCAAAAAAAGAAAAAAAAAGGCCGACATGGAAAAAGGGGGGGGGGGAGGGAGAGGCAAGTGGGCAGAGCCCCCCACGATTGGCCCATGATCATTGTGTCTCCAGGGCCCCAGCAATGCCTCCTGCTCCAGATCACCACCCTGAGGTGCCACCGCTGGGATCCCTCTGCTACGCCTCCTCCTCCTCCTCCTCCTCCTCCTCCTCCTCCTCCTCCAGTGGCAGCGACTGGAGTGACTCTCCAAAGCAGGGGGTGGGTTGGGGTTGCAATTGGTCCTGGGGGCCGGATTCAGGACCTTGGGGGGCTGCATCCGGCCCCGGGGCCTTAGGTTGAGGACCCCTGGCCTAGGGCAATGCTGGCAAACTTATGGCACGGGTGCCAAAGGTGGCACTCGGAGCCCTTTCTGTGGGCACCCGACATGGCCCCTTCACAGCCATGGCACTTCTCCCTCCGCTCGGAGCATGCCACTGTGCTCTGTGCAGAGAGCCAGGCGAAGGGGAGGCAGCGGTTTGTGGGCTCCTTCATAGCCCTAGTTTACTCTCCAGCCGTGCTGCTCCGGGCATCCCAAAAGCGGTGTGGCTGGAGAGTAAACGGGGGCTACGAAGGAGCCCACAAACCACTGCCTCCCCTTCGCCTGGCTCTCTGCACGGTGTTGTTTCAAGACCACCGTGAGGGTGCTGTGGCCGCGGGATATTAAAAAAGACTGCTCTTCGATCCTCGCTTTCCCCAAAGGGTAGCATTTGTAAGCCAGGGCACCACTCTATCCAGTTTAAATTGCTCTATTGGCGCTTTGCGAAAAAAAGTTTTGAATCACAGTTTAGGCACTCGGTCTCGAAAAGGTTCGCCATCGCTGGCCTAGGGAGACCGGGACGTTAGACGTTCCCCTACCGCAAAACACTTTCTAGTGGGCAAGGTTGCGGTGGTCAGCATGAAGGGGGTTCCTCAACAGGCGAGGCGGTGCACAGGGTTTGCACACCCCAGTCGTGGGAACCAATTGAGGGTGGGTGAGGCCAGGGAGGATCAGCTGCTAGTTTTCCTTTGACCCGCTGACTTGTTCTGACGTGCTTCCATCACATACCTGAGTGCCTCAAGCTCACTCTGGAGAAGGCGCCTGATGCAGCAGCAGATCCGGGTCCAACCCGGGGGGAGCGGGCCCCTCCGTGCGCCCAGAACGCTTCACAGCTTCCACGGAAAGGAGGAGATTTAAAAAGAAATGGCGAGCATTTATTTCTAGCTTGGCCAATGTGTCCTTTAGCGACAGTTTGGGATGATCCAGGGAATTGGCCACCAGACAGCATCCGTGCACACACACACCCACCCACCCACCCACACACCCACACCCACCCACACACACACACCGGAGACATACACTGCCCGTACACTACACACACACACACACACACACACACACACACACACACACACCGGAGACATACACTGCCCGTACACTGACTCCTCATCAGCCAGGAAGTTAATGAAAACCTCTCGTTCGCCGCCTCGGGTTGTATCACGAAACGTGGCTTGGATCCAGATGTTTCCCCTTGCGCCTCTGTTTTGTTCGCAGCTGCTGGGTGAGTCCCTGGCTTATCAGATGGGGAGGCAGGGCCTGCCGTGGAGAGGGAGTCTGGCTTCGTGGTCGAGCACCTGCTCTGTCTTCGGAAGGTTGCCGGTTCAAGCCCAGGCAACATCTCTGGGTCAGTGGCTTCCAGGTGGTGCTGGGTGGGGGGGGGGAATGAAATGCTCGCCCACCTTGCTTGATATTCTAAAGACACACACCTGCCCACTGAGGTTTGGCAGGCTGGCGTTGAATCTGTGCAAATTAGCAAAGTACGACCTGGGCTAGGGTTTTCCGTGCAGCGTTGGCACGATAAAGGCAGAGCGAAATGATCTGAAGCAGGAGGAAACAAGCAAAAACTTGCTTTAGGAGCAGAGTCCGAGATGTCACATCAGGGATCCTGATGGTGACACGGAGAGGTTCTGTACCTTCCTGGATCCCTGTGGCCGGGGAGGGAAAGGCCTGGAAGTGTGTGTGTGTGTGTGTGTGTGTGTGTGTGTGTGTGTGTGTGTGTGTGTGTGTGTGTGTGTGTGTGTGTGTGTGTGTGTGTGTGTGTGTGGAGCAACTTCTGGTTGGAAGAAACTGGGGCCTTGGAAGGGTCGGACTACAGTTCCCATCAGCCCCCACCTCATGCAGTCAGAGGTCGGGAATTTTGGGAGCGATGGCCCAGAACCTGCAGAGCCAATGGGGTGGCTCCCCCCTCCCCGATCAGAAACAAAGGCAGGCACCAGAGAGATTGGAGGCCAAGCAAAGACCACCAGAAATGGAAGCAACTCTGACCCGTTTCAGTAAGGTGGATGCTGGTCAGGGGTGGTTGATTCTGCCTACATTTTCAGCCTCCCATGAGCCCACCTGGTTGGGGGCGTTCTGTGTGTAGGTGTCCCCCGCTACACACACACACACAATGGCCAGGAGGAGGGCCGGCGGGCCTCCACCCTTTGGGGAGCCAGGGCATCCGGTGCTCCTGAAAAGACTCGGAGCGTGACCGTGGCCAGTGCACTCCCGGCTGGACGTCCCATTGTCCTGGGTGCTTCCTGAGCTTTTCCGGGATCTCCCAAGAGAGAGAGAGAGAGAGAGAGAGAAAGAGAGAGCAGCCTTGTCACTTCGCCTGCCTTTTCTCCCCCCCCCTTTTTTTTTTGCCCGGAAGCTGCTTTTGCCAAGGCCTGCCCTGCCCGTGTAGCGGAAAGCCAAACCGGGAGTTAATCATTGACCCAGGACGGGGGAAAGTCTGTTTTCCCGAGAAACACCACGGAAGGGTGCATTTTCTCTCCCATCCAACCCCCCCCCCCCGACATCCTTTTGGAGTGGGGATGTCCATATTTGGACATTTTTGAGCCGTCCACTCATCTATTGGAAGGGGAGGGGAGGTGACTCAGGGCCTGGTGCATGCAAACCTTGGGATTCCTGTCGTCAGGATACAGGGTGGTTTTTTTCCCCCTACCCCCCTTCACCCCCTCTTTCTTTCTTGCTCTCTCTCTCTCTCTTTTTTCCTTTTCCCCCTTCCTGACCGGTTGTGGTCAGTTTTGGAGTCTTCTCGCGCCCGGAGCTGCTTCCAGATTTGTTCGGCCGGAGCATCCCCCTCGGGCAGGGAGAGAGGAGCCGCACGGGTGTAAGTATAGCCTCCTTATTGGCGTAGCGAATGGGGTGGCGGCGGCGGCAGCCGTGGCGGTGGTTTGTTGGGTCCAGAAGCTTATAGATTAAACCAGGCATGACCTGGCCTGGCTTTCACCCTGTCTGAACGGCTGGGACCTGCTTTGAAGGAATGTGATGGAATGCACTCGGAAGCTTGCAATGTTCCTTTTTTATTTTTATGAGTGGCCTATGAAGGTATCGCCTGTAATAACCTATTTTTGCAATCACAGAGGGATGGGTTTGGGGTTCCCAGCACCACCGTGCCTCTCCTCCCCCCCCCCCCGGTGACACACTCCAGCCTGAGCACCTGGGAGCTTTCTCGCCACAAGTGGCAGGCACCTAACCTGACAGCCTGCATCCCAGAATTTGGAAAAGTTCCTTTTTGGGGGGGACAGGCACCTTGATAATCCACCCCCCCTCCCCAGCCCCACAGGCTGTCTGGATTCTCCTGGGGCTGAGAATATATATATATTCCGGAGATAGGGGAAATTCGCTTAACAGAACCGCCTCTGGGGCGAATCCGTACAACATAAAAATGGTCGCGATTAGGGATTACTCTGTTTTCAATGCATTCCTATGGGGAAATTTGTACCAAGGAAAATTTGCTTAACATAATTTCATTTGGAATGAATTAATTCCTTTATACAAGGTACCACTGTGTATATTCTCCAGCCCATAAAAGCAGGTTTCCCTTCCATTGGGGGTTCGGGGTCAGTCTTGGGAAGGCACGTAACAGCTTTTTAGGGTAACCGCCGGGCTTTTTCCCCCATTTGGAATTGCACCTCCCCATTTAAGGCTGCCTTCAACCCGACGGCCGATGTATTTCGTGAGTCAATATTTAGTTCTGCTTCGTTGGAGAATTGAGGGAACGGTTTCGGTCTGCTCCTCCTGGCTTGCCTCGTCAGTGGGATGGGGCCCTGGTTTTGTCTTCTCTGATCTTTGCTTATTGTTTGAGCGCCCTGTATTAAGATCCCCGATGATGGCATTCTGAAACTGGCCAGATTCTCTTTCCCCCTGATATTTCCCCCCCAAAAGGAGAGGGCTTTTCAGCACACAAGATGAGAAACGGTTCTGCACCTTGGCTGATGTTAGCAAAGGAAAATATATGGGCATAACCTCTACGTTATTATTATTATTATTATTATTATTATTATTATTATTATTATTATTATTATTATTATTATTATTATTATTATTATTATTATTATTATTATTATTATTATTATTATTATTATTATCAATCAATCAATCAATCAATCAATCAATCAATTAATTAATTAAATTATCACACAGCAGACAAGATAACTACGGTGGATTTTGTATTACCAATCACTGATCGAATGCTTCCCAAGCGTTTTGGACTGTATGTCGCAGCTTTGCTACCAAAAAAGGACTTCCGAACGGTGGTTTGGGGCATCTCTGAAGTCGTTCACACAGGCCTATCATTCCTGGATAGCACTTACAGGCATGCAGTTGCAGGGTAGCTTTTCAGGGAATTAAAGCAGCTGTGTTGATGAAGTGATAGGCTGCAGATGACTGTAGCGCCTCCATTGACAGATTGCAGTCTATTCCCACAGTGCCAGCTTCTCCAGAAGGAGGGCCTGCAGCCTCTCTAGGCTTTTTATGAGCACTTGGCTAGCCAGTGGAGGCGACCTAAACCTGCCAAGCATGTCCAAACTTTAGCCCTCCTGATATTTTGGACTACAACTCCCAGAATTCTAAGCTTAAACTGCCGCTGACAAAGGACTGTGGGAGTTGCAGTCCAAAACATCTGGAGGGATGAAGTTTGGACATGCCTGAAGGGGCCTGTATGCTGGGAACCTCCCTCACCGTTTGAATGTCAGCCTTGCAGAGAAGGAGGAGACATTTAGGAAGCAAGGGGATGCAGGAAACACGGACAAAAACCTATATGGCAGGAAAAATGTGGCAGGCAGGCTTTCAAAAGCACCCTTCCCGCAATTCCCTAGAGGGACACTGAGCAAATCGGGTCACACTTATTTAGACTTTTCAGTGCTGTCTGTCTGTCCTTCCTTCCTTCCTTCCTTCCTTCCTTCCTTCCTTCCTTCCTTCCTTCCTTCCTTCCTTCCTTCCTGAGTGTTACACAGTTTAAAATTATGAAATATGTGAAACAGGCATTAGAATGCTAAAATCATCATACTTTTTTAAAAAATTAGAAGCATTGTACCTACCGTTTGCTAGATCTTCTTTCGTACACATGGTGGGGCATAGATTGCATCCACTTAAGTACTGCATGGATTGAATTTCCCTACAGTCACTGAAACTTTGTCCTGAATCCAAGTGGTCCCATTTTACTGGATTATTCTCTTATCGTCTCACTCCACTTTGAAGTCTCTTAAGTGACAACCAGGTGGTCCAGCCAGAGGCTTGTGCTGGTGGCGGGAGACACTCTTCTGCATCCATCCATCCAGCAAATCTTTTCTGGGACCCCCATCTTTGTTTTTCAGAGGGGGGCGGGGGGCTTCTGCAGACATCCAGGGCTTTGTAGAAGGTAGCCTGCAACAGGGATGAAATTTAGGAAAAAGTGAACATTTTTTCAAGGGTATTAGAAGACCTCTAATTTGAACACTTTGCATGCTGACGTGAAAGGCAGTCCATCTCCTTTTCTTTTATTTCTCCCCCTTCCCCGCCCCCCAAAAAGAGGATTGGAAAAGAGGAATTTGTGGAGAAGCTCTTAAAAGGCAGCGAGGTTTTTCTGAAAAGGGGTGACTAATAAGATGATGAGGTTGATGATAGTGCCTAACGGCGACATGCCCTGTGTTAATGGAGCCAGGGAGAGCGGTGGAGGAGGTGCTATTAAAAGTCATCAAAATCGTACAGATGGTAGGAGATAATCAACGTAGACGGTGAGGGATAAATATCCCAATTTTCAGTCATGCTAGGATGAGTACGATGGCACCAGATCTGACTGGTTTAGGGTGTACAGCACTTATTTTGTTAGTGATTCTGCGGCATCAGGCAGCCTGGAGCTTACACGTTCTGCAGAAGAACCAGCAAACTCTTGATATGCGTTGCAATTGATTGATTGATTGATTGATTGATTGATTGATTGATTGATTGATTGGGGATGAAGCTGTAGAAGTTATAAGAAGCCCCCAAATTTGGGTGGGAGAAGATTGGAGGGCTAGATCAGGACCCAGGAGAGCTAGACTTGGGCATCCTATTTCATATGATCCAGTCCAAGGAAGGGGGAGTGGAACGGCTTTTTGGCTGGGCAGTGGTGCCCAGTGGACGCTGCAGCTCTTTCCCAAACCATGCAGGTTGGCCATCCTTGGATGTGGCCCTGCCAAGATGACACAACAGTCCAAACTTTATTTATTTATTCATGTATTTATTTTATTTACAATTTTTTTAGCCGCCCTACTACCATGAGGTCTCTGGGCGGCATACAAGTGTTAAAAATGACAAAACAATAAAATTATTAAAACTATAAAATACAATACAATTAAAACAACATACAATGCCAATTATAAATTATACAACCGTGCTGCTCGTGTGTCCAACAGAATAATCTATTTAAAATGCTGGCCAAACAGGAAGGTTTTTGCCTGGCGCTGAAAAGCCAAAAGTGTTGGCGCCAGGCAGATCTCCATAGGGAGGGCATTCCAAAATTGGGGGGCAACTGCTGAGAAGGCCCTGCTTCGACATGCCTCCTGGCCTGACCTTAGAGTACAGGCAGGCTCCTATGGAAGAAGGCGGTCCTTTAGGTAGCCAGTTCCTAAGCCATTTAGGACTTTATGGGTAAGCCAGTCAGTCAGACACCTTTACTGGCATAAATTTATAGGTAAGCAAAATAAGAAAGAATCCCCTGACAGTCCCGAGCTGGGCAGCTACCTCAACAACAGCAGAAAAGTTGACTTATCAAATTAAAATATAGAGAGGGGAAATCAAACACGATACATTTATGAAAACCTGGAAGCCTTTATTAACATATGGACTTAGCACAAGAAACAAAGAATATGTTATGGGGAATAATTTTGACTGCAGGAATGTACAATTTTTAAATAATTAATTTATTTTTTGTGTGTGTGTCATAATTAAATATGTTAGAAGATGAATCGGTGGGTGCCTATAGAGATGGATATTGGACTCACCGAATGTATATATAAGGAGATGCTATTGTACTAAATTCTTGACTTGCCTTGTAAATCAATATTTTTATAATGAAAAAAAAATTAAAAAACGACAACAACAGCTACAGAAATGCCAGCACTCAAGTTAGTGATCTGGGATGGTGATTAGCTTCCAGAGTGTGAACCTAAGAACCTAAGAAGAGCCGTGCTGGATCAGGCCAAAGGCCCATCCAGTCCAGCTTCCTGGATCTCACAGTGGCCCCACCAGATGCATCTGGGAGCGCATGAGACTAGATATCTGTCTCCTGATACCACTCCCCTGCATCTGGCCTTTGAAGTACCCTGGTTTTAAGCCTGGAGATCACACATCTCCATCATGGTTTGTAACCTGTGATGGACTTTTCCTCTGTCCAATCCCCTTTTGAAGGCATCCAGACCAGATACCATCACCACCTCCTGTGGCAGGGAGTTCCACAGACTAACAACACGCTTGTGTGCCTTGAGTGACTTTCGAACCAAAGAAGCACTTGGCTGCATGCATGCTTCCTATCTTTTCTGGGCAATTGATATTTCCTATTAAGTGGCCAAGAGCAACTGTTAGTGGCGTGGTAATCAGTGGCGCCCGCAATTACCTCCTCTTCTAATTGTAGGCATGATGACAGCAATTTTTACACCTCTCTGTGGTTCTGATTATTAGGCCCCCTTTTGTGTGAGGTGGCCCAAGCTACTACCAAGGTCTTTAAGCTGTAGGGAGACAATGCATATTTTATTAACCCATGGCTATTGCAAGCCTCCAATGCAAGTGTTTTGGGAGGTGGTATTGGCTGAGTAACTCAGGCAGTCCCCCCCCCTTAATAACTTTGGGAATAGTTTTTGTGGCAAAACCCATTAATCTTTCCAGACATGTTAAGTCAATTTGATACTCGGGGTACGTATTGGTGCTCCAAAATTGGTATACATTTATTCTCCAAAATGTTTTTTCTTTGCCTGTGCAATGCTGGCAAACCGTTTGTTGGTATAAATCAGGGCTGTTCAACTTTGAACAGGCCAAGGTCTACTTTTTCTGGCCCAAAGTACCTGAGGGCTACTACACTAAAACCTCTAGTTACGAATTTTATCTGTTCTGAGCACATGCTCCTAAGTAAAAACTTTTGTAAGTAGAGCAGCATTTCCCCATAGGAATGCATTGAAAACCATTTAATCTGTTCTGGAGGGAAATATTTCAATGCACCATGGCCCTTGAACTGCCCCTCTCGGCTGAGACAGGGAGGGGTGGAGAACATATCCCCTCACTTTTTTATTGATGGCTGGCAGGCTACTTTTGAACCCTTTGTGGGCTACCAGTAGCCCACGGTCTACCTGTTGGACAGGCCTAGTATAAATGAAAGGTTTTTAAATTTGTGAGAGGGGTGTTGTTGGTGTATGGAGTACGCATTGCAGAAATTGCATAGTTTATCATGGTAAATTCTTTCGGGGGAAATCACATGCATTGGGTGGGGTGTTTGTATCTTTTCAGTCAATCAGCCAGTCCCTCTGAGCATGCTCTATTTTGACGCTTGCCTCCTGGGTGGGAAAGAGCTCGACTTTTGAGCAGAGATGTTTTGGGCGATTATTAAAAGCCTCAACCGAGGACGTTCCCGTCTCACACTCAGTGTTGGGGGAGCAAAATCTCACCAGGCTGAATGAGCTCTCAGCAGACTGACGTAATGTGTTGCAACCGCGTGTCCCATGGACAAGGGTAAATACAGTCTGATTTCTTTTATCCCTGTTTCCTGATTCGAGCCAAACCTCCCCTCGTGACACGGTGCTTGGGTGTTGGTGGTTGGGACAAAAGACAGCCAAGGTGTGGCGGTGATTGTATGGGTTAGCAAATAGACTGGGAGAGGTCCACGAAGGAGAACGGTTCTATTGACTCACATCAGTTAAGATCATTTACTTCTGTTTTGTTGGCTCTTGGTGGGGGAGGGATGCTACTGCCTTCATGCCTCATGGGTCTGTCCCCTGGAAATACCCCTCCAGCCACTTTTGGAAACAGGAAGCTCAGTATGGGTATCATTCAACTGCAGACTGCAGGGAGATAAGAGAGCACTTTTCAAATACTTGCAAGGATGTCATGCAAAGAAGCAGGGAGGATGTGTTCTTGACCAATCAAGAATTCATAGAATCATAGAATTATAGAGTTGGAAGAGACCTCAAGGGCCATCCAGTCCAATCCCCTGCCATGCTGGAACCCCCACCACAGTATTTCTGACAGATGGCCATCCAGCCACAGCTTAAAAACCACCAAAGAAGGAGACTCCACCACCCTCCTTTCGGGCAGCATCTTCCACTTATGTCGGACAGCCCTAACTGTCATGAAGTTCTTCCTAATGTTCAAATGGAATCTCTTTTCCTGTAGTTTGAAACCACTGCCCTGCATCCTAGTCTCTGAAGTCATGGAAAACAAAACAGTCCCTTCTTCAATATGACATCATCCTTTCAAATATTTAAACATACCTATCATATCCCCTCTCAGTCTTCTTTTAGAGAGGCTAAACATTCCCAGTTCCCTAAGCCGTTCCTCATAAGACATTTCTTCCAGACCTTCAACCATCCTGGTCGCCCTCCTCTGCACCCGCTCGAGGTTGTCAACATCCTTTTAAAATTGAGGCGCACAGAACTGGACACAGTACTTCAGGTGGGGTCTGACCAGAGCAGAATAGAGTGGTACTATCACGTCCCTTGATCTAGACACTATGGTTCTGTTGATGCAACCAAGAATCAAGAATGGGCTCAAGCTACAGTGAAGCCAGATTTAGGCTGAATACCAGGAAAAACTTCCTAACTGTTAGAGCAGTACAACAATGGAATCAATTACTTTAATAGGTGGTGAGTGCTCCAACACCGGAGGCTTTCAACAGAAATTTAGATAACCAACTGGCAGATACCCTTGGATTTATATTCCTGCCTCGAGTGGGTTGATGGCCTTCCAGCATAATGATTCTATCATTTTATGAGTCAACACATCTCTGTGTGGCTACGGGTATATATTGGAGTGCTGAAAATAATAATACAGTGGACCCTCGTATAACAAGCAGTTTGTTTAACAGAAAATCCACTTCAAGGAAAAATTTCTGGAGATGGGGGAAATCACTTAACAGAATCGCCTATGGGGCAAATCCGTACAACAGAAAAACAGTCGCGATTAGGGATTAATTCATTTTCAATGCATTCCTATGGGAAATTTGTACAAAGGAAAATTTGCTTAACATAATTTCATTTGGAACGAATTAATTCCTTTATACAAGGCACCAGTGTATATTAGTCTTTCTCCCATCTTTCCACCCCAGTTGCAGACACCAAGATGTGCATCTAGCATTGTCGGGTAGGATGCTGCTGAGTTGTTATTGTAAACTGCCCAGAGTTGCCTTTGGACTAGATGGTGCGGTATATAAATCCAATAAAACAAACGAAATAAATAAATAAGATGTCATGTTCTGTACTGAACACTTGTAAATGTCCTGGAAGTTCTCTGGTTCAGAAGATGACCTAAAGAGCAATGCAGACGGATGATGTGGCATGTTAGAATTTCATTGGGTTCTGCCTGAAATCCCTTGATATCCAGCAGAAAACATTGAAAGGTCAAGTGATCTGTAGAAACGGCTGTACCTGATCCAAGGAAGCCGGCAAAAAGAGAACAAAGCATGTGGTGATCTGTCACTTTTGCTTTCCTTATGTTTCACTCTCGCCCCCATTTCGCATTGGATTGTTGGAGTTTGTGCACGTTTTTGGTACACATTTTTCTTCCGAGTTACATTTTGATGCGTGTCTTTTTGCGCTGGCGATGTTTTTGGCCTCATTCTGTGCGCTTGTCGACGACATCTTTCAAGCGTTCACATTTGCACTTTTGCACACCTGTGAATTTTGTTTCTGCTGAAACACATGGCACACCTTGAAAATGGGTACTTTTCGAAGGACTATCTCCTAGCATTAGAGATTCCTATATACACTACGTACTTGGCGGGAGATATGAGCCCAGTCATTAGATCTTGCATTCATTCCTGGGCAGATCATGAAAATTCTGTTCTGAAAGACTCATGAAGTCCCTGAGATGTCATAAGAACATAAGAACCTAAGAGGAGCCCTGCTGGGTCAAGCCAAGGGCCCATCTGCTCCAGCTTCGTGGATCTCTCAGTTGGCGCCACGAGATGCCTTTGGGAGCACAAGAGGCAACCAGATCCCTGTCTCCTGATGCCACTCCCCTGCATCCTACACTTTGAGTTATCCTCCTTTTAAGCCTGGAGAGAACATGCATCCCCATCATGGCTTGTAACCTGTGATGGACTTTTCCTCCAGACATCAGTCCAGTCCCCTTTGAAAGGACTCTAGGCCAGATGCCATCACCACATCCTGTGGCAGGGAGTTCCACAGATTAACAACACATGTTCAGATAGTGAGGGAAGTACATTGGACAAGTTACCTTTTTGCGTTGCAGTTCCCACTATCCTACCATCTGCATGACCAGTGCATGTGTGAATGGTCTTTCATTTTCTTTTAAAAACAGAACACATACACATATATTTGAATTTGGAATTTTATATATATTTTCCTTTGCTCTTCTAGTCCAGTTTTCTTTAATCCAACTTGGCACAGCTCTTAGGGTTCAATGTGGAACCATTTGCGTTCGAAGTGATCGTGCTAACCTGGCCTAGGCTCCCTTCCCAAGGTGGTCTCGTCTCTGGCAGGGCCTCTGACAGTTGGAGTAGCCAGTTCCAGGTGGGATGGTCCAAAGGTCTGCCTAAGCTTAGGCAGCTTCTAGGACTTCATAGAATCATAGGATCGTTTTGGATTTGGAATAGGGCCCTTGAAGGCCATCCAGTCCATTCCCGGCTCAAGGCAGGCATCCCAATCAAAGCAGTTCAGACAGACCGTCTTGAAGGTCTCCGGTGTTGAAGAAGCTACCACTTCTCGAGGCCATTGGTTCCATTGTTGTACTGCTCGAACAGTCAGAAAGTTTTTCCTGATATTCAACCGAAAACTGGCTTTCGGTCACTTGAGGCCCTTGTTGTGTGCATTCTGGATTGATCAAGAACAGATCCTGCTCCTCCTTCTGCATGACAACCTTTCGACTATTTGAAAAACGGTATCCTGTCTCCCCACAGTCTCCCTTTCTCGAGGCTAAATATCCCCAATTCTTTCAGTCTTTCCTCCGAGGGCTTTGGATTCCAACCCCCTGGTCATCTTTGCTGCCTTCTTCTCTCAGCTTGTTCCAATTTGTCAGCCCCCTTCTTGAAGTGTGGCGTCCAGAAGTGGACCCAGGATTCTAGATGAGGCCTAACTTGTTCTAAATAGAGGGGGATCTAGTTTCTTGCCGGATTTGGAGACTATAATTCTATTAATACAGTAGGACCCCCGTATCCACTGATTCGTTATCCACAATTAAGTTATCCACGGTTGGCAGGGAGAAAAATTAAATAAATAATTCAGCCGCCGCAAAGCAAGCTACTGTCACAAACAGCAAGCTGTAAAGCAAGCTACTGTCAACGCAAGGCATCCGTAAAGCAATCTACTGTCACAAAAACAGAAGTTTTGGGGCTTTTTGGTGTTCTCTCTTATCCAAGGTTTTCATTATCCATGGGAAGGCCTGGAACCAATCCCCAGCGGATACTGGGGTCCTACTGTACACCCTAAAAAGCAGTTGCCTTTTTTGTGGCCACATCACACTGTTGGCTTGTGATCTAGGACGGTTCCAAGATTCTTCTCACTTGTAGTATTGCTGAACCAAGTGTCCCCCGTCTGGTAACTATGCATTTGGTTTCTTTGCACGCATACCGTTAAATTTCATTCTGTTGGTTTCAGCCCAGTGCTCCATCCTATCAAGTTCTTGACCCCGTTTGTTCCTTAGTTGACCTCCCACAACAATAGTGACGGGGCCGGTTTAGAGGAGTAGTGCCAGCCTACCTAGTCAGGAAGGCATTTTGTGATCTGCTGAATGCCGTCTGAATTTATCGGGTGCCTACCCGACTGTTGGTTGCCTTATTCTGTGTGTTTTATTTGGAAGCTGGCTTTACTTTCGTTGTTAACGGAAGCCAGTTTGATAACTCGGTTAAAAACAGGACACAAATAACTACTAACAAATAAATGGTAAACAGGAAAAAAAAATGACACTACTCACTCCTGTCTAATACCTATACAGTGGTGCCTTGTATAAAGGAATTAATTCGTTCCAAATGAAATTATGTTAAGCGAATTTTCCTTTATACAAATTCCCATAGGAATTCATTGAAAATGGAGTAATCCCATTTTTATGTTGTACAGATTTTAGGATATACAAACTGTTTGTTATACAAGGGTCCACTGTAGTTTTGCTTCTCTGTGTTCAGCACATTTGACGTCTGGAGGTTTGTGGCCGGTCTAAGTTCATTGGGGAGAGCTTGGTTATCAAATACCAAGGACCAGGAGTTAAGCCGTGTGTGTGTGTGTGTGTGTGTGTGTGTGTGTGTGTGTGTGTGTGTGTGTGTGTGTGTGTGTGTGTGTGTGTGTGTGTGTGTGTGAGTGAGTGAGAGAGAGAGACAGGAGTCGTGGGTGGAGATCTGCAGATTGCTGTCATAATGCATCCTTCCCAAATGAACCATAGTTGCGCATGGCGGTTCTGGAATGCAAGCATTACTTATTTATTCCTTTATGACTGAGAGCCCCATAAAAGTATATGGCACTTAGCAAACGCAAAGAGGCCAAAAGCCACTCTTTCTGGGAAATGTACAGCCTCGAGGTAGAGTAGAGACATATCAGCCAGGTGGGGGGAAAAAGCTCCTATTGCCACAGTGTGTCTGGAGGGTGGATTAGTGGGGTTTAGGCAGATAAAGAAGAGATGGGTTGGCTTTAGAGACCAAGGACAAGCCTTGCGTCCAAACCCACCCTTCCCCGTTTTGGTTTGGGAGGCCCCTTTGGGGATTTGGAGTGTGTCCTGGATCATTCCAGAGTACAGCAGGACCCCAGTATCCGCTGGGGATTGGTCCCAAGCCTTCCCGTGGATAATGAAAACCGTGGATAAGAGAAAATGCCAAAATGTTCCCCAAAACGGCTGTTTTGTGATAGTAACTTGCTTTACAGGTGCTGTTTTGCAACAGTAGCTTGCTTTATGGCTGCTCGTTGTGACAGTAGCTTGCTTTGTGGATGCTGAATTATTTATTTATTTATCCTCTGCCAACCGTGGATAACTGAATCAGTGGATATATACAGGGGTCCTAGTATAGTTGTTTGCCCATTCAGTTGCAGATGAGCCCCAGATCTTAAGTGACTTATGAGTCGGACCATGCATTGGCTGGCCAACATGGAACATCTTTTTTGTTCTTGCATGATTGTGTTTTACAAGCTGCAAAAGACACTTGTTTCGTTCACAAACCAGAGTTGCATGCAGAGTGTTCTGCACAAAGTTAAAAAAAATGAGGTGAAGAAACACCCGGCTCCTGGGTGCCTTGAACCTTCGACCAGCATCTCAGAAGAGGGTTGGGACATCCTCGGAGTACGGCCACAGCATTGTGAAACAAGCAGACTGGTGTAAAATCCCAAGTGCAGGAAGAATTATATTTCCCATCCTCCTCTTTGTGGCTTCCCTGATTGCTTGACTTGCCCTCGTTTCTTGCCTTTGATCAGTGCTGAAATCGGAACAATTGAGCACTGGTTAAAAACGTGAAAACGAAAACTTCCAAAGAGATATTTAAAACTTTGAAGAAAGGATTTGAAACATTGTCTCAAGTAACCCCCAACACCAAAAAATATTAGAGAATCAAGTCCCTTCAGAAAAGTTGTTGGGCTGCAGCCTCTGTCACCCATTGTGTCGTTCCTCACACTAACCAGGTCCAGTGGGATCCAGTGCATCTGGAGATTTCCCTGGTCTTAGAGGGAGTCCCAAGCAGCTTCCACTAAATAAAAACAAGTCAGAGATCACATTTTGTGGTGTGGCTAAAATAACCTGGGAGCTGGTGGTTCCCTTGGGTTCTTCTTCAGGGGAAAAGACAGGATAAAAATTGTTTTAACTGACTAATCAATAGTCGTGGTAAATCCGTGCAACATCTTGTCAACATCTTTGACACTGAAGAGAATGCTATGTTTGGTTAGATTCTTTACGTGCAGGTTGGTCAACCAGTAGCTGCCTGGGGCTCTTACAGAGGAATTTCTCCCAGCTTTTCCTGGAGGCTCTGGGGCTTGAACCTGCATGCAAGTGAGAGGTGCTTTACTACCGTGCTACACTCTTTTCTCCACCATCATGGAAAGGCTGCTGGAAAGCCCTTGGCGATCGAATAGACAGGCCCCGAGACAGGATTAGACAGCAGCATCTACACACTGTTCTAGGCGGGACTGTAGCTCCTTCATAAGAACATAGA
Source organism: Phrynocephalus guinanensis (assembly GCA_037367245.1). NCBI lineage: Eukaryota > Metazoa > Chordata > Lepidosauria > Squamata > Agamidae > Phrynocephalus > Phrynocephalus guinanensis. The sequence goes on from CM074735.1 coordinate 138,882,065, forward strand.
ACATAAGAACATAAGAACATAAGAAGAGCCATGCTGGATCAGGCCAAAGGCCCATCTAGTCCAGCTTCCTGTATCTCACAGCGGCCCCACCAGATGCGTTTGGGAGCGCATGAGACTAGATATCTGTCTCCTGATACCACTCCCCTGCATCTGGCCCTTGAAGTACCCTGGTTTAAAGCCTAGAGATTACACATCTCCATCATGGTTTGTAACCCGTGATGGACTTTTCCTCTAGGAATCTGTCCAATCCCCTTTTGAAGGCATCCAGGCCAGATGCCATCACCACCTCCTGTGGCAGGGAGTTCCATAGACTTACAACACGCTGGGTGAAAAAATATTTTCTTTTGTCAGTTCTTACTCTCCCAGCACTCAATTTGAGTGTATGTCCCCTAGTTCTGGTATTTTGAGAGAGGGAGAAGAGCTTCCCTCTATCCACTTTACTCATACCCTGCATTATTTTGTATGTCTCAATCATATCCCCCCTCAAGCGCCTTTTTTCCAGACTAAAGAGGCCCAATTGTTTTAGCCTTCACAGAGCATCGATGTTAAGCTAAGAGGCACTGATTTTATACGACTTGGTATTAAAACCAGAGGTGTGTACCCTTAAGAGTGCGGCAGCTGGGCACATTATTCGGAGTTGTAGCCCATAAGAATCAAAGCTGCATTGAACCCTTAGAAGTTGACCTGGACACATCTGGTGGGGCCACTGTGAGAGACAGGAAGCTGGACTAGATGGGCCTTTGGCCTGATCCCGCAGGGCTCTTCTTAAGTGCACATATGCACGAAACGTCACATTAAAATATGAAAGTTAGTCTTTAAGGGGCCACATGTTTGTGTCTTTTGTTTTGTTTTGTTTTGTTTTGTTTTGTTTTTCTTTAATTTTTGCCTGAAATTCTTATGTTCTTATCCATTTCTGCGAGCCAAACCAAATGCTCAGACTTGTCCACCGAGGTCCACCAGGTGCCCCGGAGATGATGTTGATAATGTTCTCCTCTAGTTTTCTTTTTCTCTCAGTGACTTCTTCCCAGAGGCCTCCTGCCTCCTGCCTCCTGCCTCCTCCTATTGTACAGTTAGCATTTCTGGTGCCACCCATGGAATGGTTTTCCATCAAGGTGAATATGACCAGCTCTCTTTGAAGGCCATCCCGGTTGCGTAGGTATCACCTTGTACGAATTATTTCCAAACTTCAGCTCCTATTAGTAGCAGCAAATGTGTCCGTGCTCTCTTTCTGTGCACGTTCGAGTAGCTTCTGCCTTACAGCAAACATTGTAGAGTGTTTTGAGATACTCGAGATGTGCAAATAATGGTTTAATAGCGTAAGCCTCACCCTGTCAATTTCCGTGGCTGGACTGGCATTTGAACCAAGGTAACCTGAGTGGTAGCTCTACTCTCATTCCATTTTTCACGCGCTGACGTGCGTGTTGCAGCCAGCGTTAAAAGTTTTCTTTATCACTTCTCGGCCCGTGACGGCTGCAGAACGCCAACGCATAGCAAGATAAGACAGTCATTGAAAGCAGATGACAGGCAGTCTTTGAAAACCAAGAACTGCTCTGAAAGCCAAAGCTCAAACCAGCTTCACACACTGACAACCATACACAGTATTGTTGAGGTTGGTCATCAAAGCAAAGCAAAAAAGCAAAGTGTTCTACTTATATACTGCCCCATACCACTTCAAGTGGTCTCTGGACGGTTTACAGTTATAATTACAGTAATGCAGGCTACACATTGCCTTCCCTGGCAAGCTGGGTCCTCATTTTACTGACCTCAGAAGGATGGAAGGCTGAGTCAACCATGAACCGGCTACCTGGGATTGAACCCCAGGTCGTGAGCACAGTTTTAGCTGCTGGACAGGCATGAGGCTACTTGAGTCATGGCTACTGGACTTCTTTTTTGAGAGATGAAGCTGTTTGGATGAACAGCGAAACGTTTCTATCTCTCAAAAAAGAAGTCCAGTAGCCATGACTCAACTCCCAGTTAAACGAACCTGGATGACTGAGAATCTTCACAGATGAGGCTACTTAAATATCCTGGGTTGTGTTCCCCCCCCCTCTCCAATCCTTGTATCACAGCAGACTCCTCAGATGTTTTAGGCTTGGTAAAGGTAAAGGTTTCCCCTTGCACGTGTGTGCTAGTCACGTCCGACTCCAGGGGGAGCGCTCATCTCCGTATTCAAGCTGAAGAGCCAGTGTTGTGCAAGTCCTTGGCCACGTGGCCAGCATGGCTGCACGGAAACCCTGTTCAAGGAAGGCAGCCTGATTTCCTTTGGGAGGGAGTTCCAAGACCTTCGATGCCTGGCCCTCACTGCCATAGTCTCAGGATGCTAGGACGTGCCAAGGGGACCTCTGCAGAAGATGCCGGCTTCTAGACAGGCAGATGTGTGGGTTTGTGTGTGATCAGATTCCCCCAGCTTCAAAAGGCAAGAGAGCTCTGTAGGTCCAAACCAGCACCGCGAATCGAGCTTGGATGCCACTTGGACAGGGTTGCCCCATGGGTTCATGGCTGGTGCCCGAGTGTCTCTGAAGCGTATCCCAGACAAGCATGTGGCTGCAGCGGCCCCCATTCTGCACCAGCTGTAGGGGCCGTCGCCATGCAGTGCCATATATTCTCCTTTAACAGAAGGGATGCCCCGAATTTCAGGCCTGGGGAGTGTTTGTTCTAGGGAAACCCAAAGCCTTGAACAGCACGTGCCGCGTCTGGTGTTAACGGTTTGTCACCGTGTTCTTGGCCAAGGGCCGGGTGCCTGCTGTTCCCTCTCAGGGTCTCTGGGCAAAAATAAACAGTGGCAACCGATGACACTTGTGGCTGTGCACCCCCTGCCTCCAAATATTACTTGGAATCTCCAGGGAAAAGTCAAAACATTGCTCAGAGCGCAAGGCGAATCTTTTCTCATGTTTTGGGGCTTTTCTGCTTGCTTAGAATATTCACACATCGGCATGAGGATTTTCAACAGATCAAACATTTTTCAATTCTGTGGGTTCTTATTGAGCCTCTGTGTTGAATTGATTGATTGATTGATGGATGGATGGATGGATGGATGGATGGATGGATGGATGGATGGATGGATGGATTTTAGTTATTGTTCCACATTCTTCTTGGAAACGGATGGAACCCCCCCCAGTGGGTGACAATGTTTTCAGGTTTCAATAACGACGTTTAGTGGAAGGAAGGTGGGATTCTCAGTGGCTTAAATAAAGTAACTCTAAATGTGCAGCCTTTTCTTCCCGAACGCAACTGGAGAATCTTTCCAAAAAAAGAACGCATATGCCAGGGACCAATTTTTGTGAATGATATTTGAGGAAGGCTGCCTCCTGGGCAGAGACCTTTTTTGTAATTTCCCCAGGCATTTATAAAACTCCCTAGTGACTGTTTTCCTGTTTTCAGTGTTGCCTTTTTTACTCTGCTGCTTGCGGATCTTCCTGTTTTAATCATAAGGACATAAGACCCTAAGAAAAGAACCATGCTGGATCAGGCCAAAGGCCCGTCTAGTCCAGCTTCCTGGATCTCACAGCGGCCCCACCAGATGTGTTTGGGAGCGCATGAGACTAGATATCTGTCTTCCTGATACCACTCCCCTGCATCTGGCCCTTGAAGTACCCTGGTTTAAACCCTGGAGGTTACACATCTCCATCATGGTTTGTAACCTGTGATGGACTTTTCCTCCAGGAATCTGTCCAATCCCCTTTTGAAGGCATCCGGGCCAGATGCCATCACCACATTGTGTGGCAGGGAGTTCCATAGACTAACAACACACTGGGTGAAAAAATATTTTCTTTTGCCTGTTCTCACTCTCCCAGCCCTCAATTTGAGTGTATGTCCCCTAGTTCTGGTATTTTGGGAGAGGGAAAAGAGCATCCCTCTATCCACTTTACTCATGCCCTGCATTGTTTTGTACGTCTCAATCATATCCCCCCTCAGGGTGGATAATTAATTAATTAGGGTAGGTTTTACATTTCTTTATTTGCCATATTTATATTTTACTCGTTTTTATATCTCAGACTGGTGGACTATTGTATTTTAGGATTTAAAAGATAATTTTAAGGTGTCACGTGTTTTTGTCTTTTTCTGTTCTGTTTCTTTGGACGTTGCCTCTTTTTTCAATGTGCCTTAAAATGCAAGTGTAGAAAAAAACCCAAGAGTGAGTAAGATAGTAAGAAATGTAAAACAAAAAATGATATTCTGACTAAGAATGTCTAGAATGTTAGAAGATATTTAAAATCCAGAAGCCTACATACACCTTTTCTCTCTCTCTCTTGTTCCTTCCCTTGCCTGAACATTTAGTTTCCTCAGAAAACCAGTAGCGCCGCTGGGTTACTCCCCCCCAAAAGCTCTTTAATTTTCCTCGAATGAACCTTTTCCTGTCTGAGACAGTTAATCCATCACATGAGCAAGATTCTGAGGGTTTAGAAGCTGCCAAGGAAAGAGAGAGAGAGAGAGAGAGAGAGAGAGAGAGAGAGAGAGAGAGAGAGAGAGAGGAACAGGTGGGCATGCATATCTATATATATATCCAACTTAATTCAGGTCCTCTCCCCCCCCCCCAATGTGTTGTCCAGTCAATCCTGTCTTGCGCAACCCCTTTCAGGGTTTTCTAGGTAGAAAGTACTCAAGAGTCTTTTCCCATTTTCTTCTTCCGAGGCCTAAAACACTGAGCGATCCAGCCAGTGCAATTAAGTCTATCAAAGGGCTTGTAATCATTTACATGCCTTACTTAAGCCAAATAAAGTATAGTTGTTGTGAGATTTTTTTTCTGGAAGAACACAGCCAAGCAGCCCAAAAAACTCTCAACAACTATCAGATCCTGGCCATGAAAGCCTTTGAGGAAACAAATAAAGTATGTTAGAATTCCTTCCTTCCTTCCTTCCTTCCTTCCTTCCTTCCTTCCTTCCTTCCTTCCTTCCTTCTATATTCAACTCCTTCCTTCCATTTTTCCATCTTTCCTCTCTATATTCAACTCCTTTCTTTCTTTCTTTCTTTCTTTCTTTCTTTCTTTCTTTCTTTCTTTCTTTCTTTCTTTCTTTCTTTCTTTCTTTCTTTCCTCCTCCCTCCCTTTTTTCTTTCCTTCCTTCCTTCCTTCCATCCTCCTCTCTCCCTCCCTCCCTCCCTCCCTTTCTTTCTTTCTTTCTTCCTTCCTTCCTTCCTTCCTTCCTTCCTTTCTCCCTCCCTTTCTTTCTTTCTTCCAATCTATTCTTGTGTGTGTATGTGTGTGTGTGTGCATGCGTGCATGCGTGCGTGCGTGTGTGTGTCCTGCCATTCTTTTCTGGTGATGAAAGTTCTGGATGCCTTGGCCAGAATTCATAACTTGGACCCAGAGGGGACTGGGCTCCCTTGGGGCCTGTCCTCCCTAAGAGGCCGTTTACAGCTGTTAGCAAAGGATCCCAGGGGCAATCTTTTAGTTTCCCAGCAGCTTTGCCTGTTTCAGAACAAATTAGCAAACAGAGGTAATAATTCCAGGGAATTGCCGAAGGTCACTTACACAACAGCGGGGAAAGAGGCAGCATCCGCCCCAGGTGTCGTGGGGTCAGGCTCAGGTTGTGAAAAGCCAGGTTTTCATATTAAACCCCTTATTCTCGTGGATATAAAGGGGAAACCTGGATTACTTGGTGTTTTGGGGTGAGGGAGATGACTTGGCTGCTGGACGCTGCCCTTTAGACCGAAAACCGACAGGGCATCACTGGTGCATGTTGCCACTGACCCGAAACCCTTTAGAATCATTGAACCATCAAGTTGGAAGGGAGCCTCTAAAGGCATCCAGTCCAACCCCGCTGCTCAAGGCAGGCATCCAAATCAAAGCCGATCAGACAGAGGGTTGTCCAATTTCCTCCAACCTCCGGGTCGGAGAGGTAGGCAGGAGATCTCTCAATGCCATCTGCAAGGAATCGTAAGCAGCTGAAGACATCTGCTTGGGAATACCCTGAAGCAAGTGGTGAGCCACAGTGTGTGACAGAAGGCTGGACTGGGTGGGCTGTGGCCTGATCCAGCAGGGCTGTTCTTACGTTCTTGTGTTCTTATGTTCCTCTCGAAGGCCTCAAGCCTTGGAGTGCTCACTGCCTCTCAAGGTCACTGGTTCCATTGTCGTACTACTCTAACAGTTAGGAAGTTTTTCCTCATAGCTGAAATCTGGGTTCTTGTAACTATGGCCCAGTGTGGCATGTCCTGCACTTTGGGTTTATTTATTTATTTATTTATTTATTTATTTATTTATTTATTTATTTATTTATGTACTTATTACTCTCCCAATTTTCCCGTAGGGAACTCTGGGCGGTGTACAGCACATCACCAAAAGCGACTACCCAACAATAAAGCACGATACGTAAACAGACACAAGACATCATGAAAAATACACCACATAGTAAAATAGACCCTAAAATGATTGCAAAGAGATCCTGCTTCTCTTCTTTCAAGACTTCAAAGAGTCCTCTCTTATTGCCCCTCAGTCTTCTTTCCTGAACTTGCCCAGTTTCTTCCATCTTTCTTCAGAGGGCTTGGTTTCCACCACCCTCGCCGTCCTGGTTGCCCTCCTTGACACTTTGCTGGCCCCGCCACACCATCAATCTGCGTAGGCCCTGGTTGTTTAAGTTGCTCCACATTGTGCTACTCGTGGATTCTCCCCCCCCCCCCCGCCGCTTGATGAGGTCCTTCAAGGCCCTTGACCGTATTTATCTACCTCTCTGGAGACAAGCTTTCTGGGGATGCTGATTTCACTTTCCACCGGGACTTGGCACCTGCCCACACTGCCCAAAGTACCAAAACTTGGTTCAATGACCATGGGATTACTGTGCCTGGTTGGCCAGCAAACTCACCTGACCTGAACCCCATATAGAGAATCTATGGGGCACTGCCAAGAGAAAGATGAGGGACATGGGACTGAACAATGCAGTGGAGCCGAAGGCCGCTACTGAAGCATCCTGGTCTTCCAAAACACTTCAGCAGTGCCACAGGCTGATAGCATCCATGCCACGCTGTATTGAGGCAGTAATGGATGCAAAAGGGGTCCAAACCAAGTACATAGGCATGTTTATACTTCTCAGAGGTCTGATATTGTTCTATTTCCAATCCTTGTGTTATTGATGCCTAATTTTCTGAGATTGTGAATTTGGGGTTTTCATAAGCTGTACGCCATAACCATTAAAATCATTCCAAAGTAAAGCTTGACATATCTCGCTCTGCATGTAATGAATCTCATATATTAGTTTCACCTTTTGAGTTGATTTACTTAAATAAATGAACATTTGCATGATATTCTAATTTTTCGAGTTTCACCTGTAGTTCCTTGAGCTCCTTGCCCTCTGAAGCTCCTTGCCACGGAGACTGGCAAAACATCGGGAAGAAAAACTTCCAGCACATGGCCAAACAGCCCCAAAAAACTCACAACAGATATTATTATTTTTATTTTCAAAGGAAGAAATTATCTGCTTGTCACAACCCCTGGGTGAAATGGTGCACTTCAAGGGCCAGATTCTCTGGGGAGGTCACAGAGCTAGGCGAAAAGACAGTTCCTTGTGCAAAAAACAAAAAAACAAAAAACAAAAAAAAAGTCCAGGCAAAAGATTGAGGAGGCTCAGAGGGCACTATTAATTCGGTTTGTTTCTTTCAGCACACAAGAGGGTTTGTGTGTGTGTGTAACACTTTTAAATTTGACTTGGCTTTCGATATCCGTCGATGAACCTTGGAAACTCAAATTTTGCAAAACGACTCTTTTCTCACGGTTACATAAAAGATATCACAAACCATCCTAACAACCGCGGTGCTGCAGTCTGTGCACCCAGGACCTCGGCAAAAGCTCTGAGACAGAAGCTGTTTGTAGAATTGTCAAGTCCAAGTGTTCTTTGATCAAATAACAAATAAAAATCCCAAACCTCTTCCTCCACTGGGTTTGGGTATCTATAACATAGAACAGTGGCGGTGAACGTTCGGCACTCCAGATGTTTTGGGCCACAACTCCCACAGTCCTTTGTCATTGGAAATCTAGGCTCAGAATTCTGGAAGTTGTAGTCCAAATCACCTGAAGTGGTGAAGGTTTGCCACCACTGACATAGAAGGATCAGCACCATACCTGGAGCCCTAGAATAAAATAGCAATTCAGTTGCATGTACATGAATGCACGACGTGTGCAGTCACCCCTCCAAAAGAAACATTCAGGAATTATACCTGGATCAAGTGGGCAAAGTCCTTAGTGGTCCCAAGTAGTAACAGCAGCACTAACCTCTTAATCTCTCCTGCTCTTTCTGATCTAAACCTCTTACTCTGTTTTTCTCCCACACCTTTAAGCTGAACTGAAACTTCATAGGGGTTACATGTGCATTTTCACAGGAAACTGAAACATCAGGCTGGTATGGGGGGAAAATCTCCACAATAAGCCTGGAAGTTGAGTCATGCCAACTGGACTTCTTTTTCTTGATAGAAATGTTTCGCTGCTCGTCCAAACAGCTTCAAACGTTTCGCTGCTCATCCAAACAACTTCATCAGTCTGATGAAGCTGTTTGGATGAGCAGCGAAACGTTTCTATCTCTTAAGAAAAAGAAGTTCAGTAGCCATGACTCAACGTCCAGATAAACTCACCTGGATGACTGAGAATCTTGACAGACATACTCCACAATAAGTCTTGGCTTTGGAAATTGTCAAGAAAGGGACAGAGTTCCGGCACGTTTTATAGCCCTACTTTAGCTGATGATTTCCAGCATCGGCTGAGGGGTGGATTAGGTGACCCTTAGGAAACATTCCAACTCTGCAGTTTTGTGACCCTAAGTGGCAAGATTCACTCTTGAACCTTCTGCACACAGAGCGTCTTCTCACCATCTGTATGGATTGTTGGGACATAAACTCAGCCTAAAAGGAACAGAAGTGGCCGTTGATCAATGGACTAGTGGCCAGACTCCCGTCTCAGCCATGAACTCCGTCGGTGGCCTGGAACATAAGAACATAAGACCCTAAGGAGAGCCCTGCTGGATCAGGCCAAAGGCCCATCTAGTCCAGCTTCCTGGATCTCACAGTGGCCCCACCAGAAGCTCTCAGGAGCTTCCCACTGTCTCTTAGTCCGTCCCTGGTAATAAGGACGGGCGGATGCTGATGTGTCTGCTAGATTTAAAAAAAAAAAACCACACCAAGGAAAATAAATATGACTAATCCCGCGTGATATATGAAGCACTTCAGCCTTCAATATCAATGGCTTTGTAATCCTGATGACTGCGCGTGGTTGTGAAATGTAGACAAGTGAAGAAAAAGGCCAATTATCGATCCATTCCTGGACAGGAAAAAAATATTGATTTTTTTTTTTAAAGTCCGACGCTGGAGGAGAGCTTTGTGAATACCCTCCTGGACCATTAGGAAAAAGATGATATCCTTATTATGCGTATTATTAAAACATTGCATTTCCTACTGACAGGCCTTTCTTTTTGAAATGTAAGCATTAGCCAGAAAGAAAAATGAAAGAAAAGAGGGAAAGAATGATTCGTTTGCGACGTGGTGCTGGAGGAGACTTTTTGCAGATACTCTGGACTGCTAGAAAGATCATCGCATAGCTCTTAAATGAAGTCAAGCCTAACTTTTCCCTGGAGAAAGTTCACCCTGTTCCCATTTGGGCACCGGGTGAAGTGACTTAATGGCATTTAAGAAGAACTTCAACCTTCTGATTTCTTCTTCTTCTTTTTACATTACACAGAGGGGGAGTCCTGCTGTATTTTCTGACCCTCATGGGGGCACCACCATGTACTGGTGTACTAAAAACATTTGTTGGGAGAAGGCGTCCAGAAGGGTGTGCAATACAAATTCTATTGTCACTTCCAGTTCAAAATAATACAAATATTTCTGCCCTCCCTGCCTCCACAAACTGGGAAAGCAACGTAAGATATGAAAGACAATTACTGTATTTATTGATTGTCAAGAAGACCTAGTGTGAATCGACTTTTTGGACAGTTTTCTGTCCCAGTAACAAAACAGCGTCCCCTGGGAGAAGTCTCACCCAAGGAAGGGTCTACAGAAATAAACCCTGTTGTTTATACAAACAACATTCCTACAAATCTTGTGCTATCTGCTGGTTTTAAGGCAGCTTCTTATGCTTCTATGTTGTATTCTAAGTATAGCCATGTTGTCCTCCAGGGTCCTCAAATTCAGGGCCGGTCCTGCCATTAGGTATAGTGCCTGCAGACGTTGGGTCTCACGGGGACGTAGTTCAAAGGTGCCAAAACAGCTGCAAATTCAGCAGCTCGGCAGTTCGAATCCCGGATGCCACGCAGCAGAGTGAGCTCCTGCTGTTAACCCCAGCTCCTGCCAGCCTAGCAGTTAGAAAGCATGTAAAATGCAAGTAGATAAATAGGTACCGCTGTAAAAAGCAGGAAGGTAAAACAGTGTTTCCATGCAGTCATGCCGGCCACATGGCCATGGACTTGCACAACACTGGCTCTTCGGCTTGAAAACGGAGATGAGCACCGTCCCTAGAGTCGGACACAACTAGCACACATGTGCGAGGGGAACCTTTACCTTTACCTTTACACTTTGCGTGGAAGAACAGTGCAAAGCACAGTTTCTCTGGCTGCATCATTATTTGGGTCTGGGCATTTCTGGAAAGAAACATAGGATTATGAAGTTGGCAGGGGCCTCTAAGACCATCCAGTCCAACACCCTGCTCATGGCAGGAATGAACATCAAAGGATATCTGCCAGGCAGTTGTCCAAATATCCCTTGAAAGCCTCCTTTGTTAGAGCACTCACCACTTCTCATGGTAAGGGCTTCCATTGTCATACAACTCTCACAATTAGGAAGTTTTTTTGGGGGGGGGGGCATCCAACCAAAAATCTTGCTTTTTATAGTTTGAGGCCATAATTCCACGTCCTGCATTCTGAGGTGTCATCCCTGGATGCCTCGTGGTCAGCCCTTTCTAGCTGTCTGCAACAGGTCTCTCCATTCCTACTTATCAAGTCATTAGTTATCCGTTCCCCCTTGGCCATTCTGGGATAGGATCACATGTGTGCCTCTGCAATCGTGTGTTTACTGAGTCTTCTTCTACCTTTTGGGTGGCCAAGCCATCAGTCCTGTGCCTTCCACACAGAAGTATTTTCAGATCATGCCCCTCAAGATGCCTTTACTTGAAGAATACAGTTGTACCTTGAGTTAAGAAATTAATCCGTTCTGAATGCATTTTCTTAACTCGAAATGTTCTTATCTCAAAACACGGTTTCCCATAGGAATGCATTTGTAAATGGATTAATTTGTTCTGAAGGCTAGAAAAGAGACAAAAACAACTGTTTTTTTTTAAAATGCAAAACTGGTTGCTCTCCGAGCCACTCTGAAGGAGACATTTCAGAGCTGCTCCTGTTTTCATGGAATCATGCAATCATAGAATCATGAAGGGCTCTCTATGGCCATCAAGCCTAACCCCATGCTCAAGGCAGGAAAGCAATCAAAAGATCTTCCAGGTGGTTGCCCACATTTCTCTTGAGTGCCTGCAGCGCTGGAGTACTCGCACCACCTCCCAAGGTCATGGGTCCCGTTGCTGTACTGCTCTAACAGTTAAGAAGATTTTCTTGATATTCAGCCTAATTCTGGCTTCCTGTAGCTTGAACCTTGCTCTCTGGGAGGTTGAAGTTGCTACCCCTTCTCTGTATGTCTGTGAAGATTCTCAGTCATCCAGGTGCGTTTATCTGGGAGTTGAGTCATGGCTACTGGACTTCTTTTTTGAGAGATAGAAACGTTTCGCTGTTCATCCAAACAGCTTCATCGGTCTGAATACAGCTAGTGCAAGAGACCTTCTTATAGTCAGCTTGACCTCTTGTCCCCTGGTCTGATTGGCTCATAAGATGAACAAAGCCTGAATAGGCTCGTTAGGGAGACATTAGTGTCCATGGCCTTAAGGTAAACAATGGCCTAAGGTGCTGAAACCCATCAAGAATGGGTCGTTAGCTGTCAAGAATGGGTCGTTAGCTGTGACCTAGTGGTGAAGGCTCCTTGATTTGCCTGGGTACTGTGGAAAGTACAGCCTGGTAAGTAGCAGCTAGACTATGCCGGAGCCCCCCACCTCTGTTGAGGGAGGGATTTTCAATGCTGACATGAATGGCTTCCCTTACTCCTCTCTCAAACCATCTCTCTTCTTTGTCTAATATGTGTACATCCTCTTCTCTGTAGGATGGCCTTTCAAGTCTTTGAAAAGGTGCTATCTTGTTTCCTCTAAGTCAGGCATGTCCAAAGTCAGGCCCGGGGGCCAAATGCGGCCCATTTACTAATTTTGATTGGCCCGCAGCCTCTTCTCCCCACTGGCTCAGCCTGTCATGCATCCCCAGCAGCTGGCCTCTCCCCATACCGGATGGAGACGTCAGCTTACAGTTTTACGGTTTGCCTGCCCTCCCTACCTCTCTACGTCCCCCAGCCACCTGCTCAGCCTACCTGCCCATGTCTCCGTTGCTGCAGCATCCCCCCCCCGCCTCCTTGCATGTTGTAGGGGCTTGTCCAAAGTCTGGCCCAGGGGCCAAATGGGGCTGAATGGTCGGCCCCCAACCTTTTTCACCTCGCCAAATCTGGCCCTCCTTGCAAAAAGGTTGGACACCCCTGCTCTAAGTCTTCTTTTCGCCAAGTCTAAACAGGGCCTTTTGGTCTGTCCCTGCACTTTGAGACAGTTTGCTGGCCGGGGGTGGGTGGGTGGGTGGGGGACACGACCAGCACGCACGTGCTGGGGGAACCTTTTGCCTTTACCTCGTTGCTTGGACAGCAGCGTGCAAGTGATACAATGACCTCAAACATCTCCACCACTTGGGGAAGGAACAAGGCTGGCTACTCAGTCCCCTCCTGACACATCTACCCATCATCCTTGGAGGCTGGGGGAGGGAGGGGGCTCACATCGGATTCCTGGGGTTACTCCCTCCAAACTTCGGCCCTCCAGATGTTTTGGACCAGAACTCCCACAGTCCTTTGCCATTGGAAATACAGGCTTGGAATTCTGGGACTTGTGGTCCAGAACATTTGGAGGGCCGTAGTTTGGACATGCCTGCCCTAAACAAAACATGATCACCAGCCGGTCTCTCCCGAGATCACCAGCAGCCTCTCGACAGCTGGCCTCTTCCTCTCCTGAAGGCAAACATCTCCTTGGCTGCATACATGCACACACAAAGAGAGAGAGAGAGAGAGAGAGAGAGAGAGAGAGAGAGAGAGAGAGAGAGAGAGAGACAGAGAGAGAGAGACAGAGAGAGAGAGAGAGAGAGAGAGAGAGACAGAGAGAGAGAGAGAGAGAGACACCCTGCCACCCCAAGGCTCCTGGCCATTGTTGTTCTCAGAGATCAAAACCTGTTAAGTAGGAATTAAGAGGAAATAAAAGACAAGCAGCTGCTTCCCGCCTGGATGCAGACAGACATTCCTGGCTGGCCGAAAGGAAGGGACCTCCACCACCCGCCTTGCCAGGAGACATCAGCCCCGAACATTTCAAGAGAGACGCACCAGGGAGTAAAAGCAAAAAGCACCGGCCCCTTCCCTCCCTCCCCACTTTGTGTGCCATCTTCCGTAGCCTCTCACCCCCCCCTTTTTCTCCCCAGCTTCTGTCGCTCTGTGCTCTCAGTGAGATATTTTTAAACCTCTCGCCACCGCTCATAACTGCGAGAGTATCAGCCCAAATACCTCCCACGGAGGGAGAGTTATATATAGATCGGAGCACAGCCAGGAAGCACAAGATGAGATGTACAGCATGCAGCCGACGGCAGGTCAAGAATCCGAGGCGTCAGAACTTAAGAAGCGCTCGGCAGGGTTCAAGCCCGAAGGCACGGAGAAAGGGGGGCCCCGGGCAGGCAGCTCAGAAGCAGGATGGGAAGGCAGCCCATGCACCTGCTGATCGACAGCACGTAGTAGGGGATCCCTCAAAAATACAGCCCCGTGGCTTTGTACCTAGCATGGCTAGGTTCTCGCAACAGACCGGTGGTACTGAACCTAGCCTAGCGCAGCCTCTTCCAAATGCTCAGAAATCCAGAGGTTCTCCTGGAGAAACAGACCTACTAGCTCCCTGCCGATACTACTAATAATTCAGAGAGCCAGAGATCTTTATTGTATCTCCCCTGCTTTTCTAGCCTCCTCGTTTTGCCCTGTGGCGTGTGTGTGTGTGTGTGTGTGTGTGTGTGTGTGTGTGTGTGTGTGTGTGTGTGTGTGTGTGTGTTGGGGGGGGGGACCTCTCCTGAAGACATCTGTGCGATTCTTGTGGGAAGTCGGATTCTGGGGCATTGGGAGGTGGCAGCTCATTCATTACGTCAAGGGTGCTTTCTTTTATCCGACCTACTTGAGTTTTTTTTAAGAGCGCTTCTTGGGCATCAGAGGAAGGCAGCGTCCACGACACACCTTGTGTGTTTAGCACAGGAAGGCTTAGAATGATAGATTCCCAGAATGATGGAGCTACAAGGAGACCCTAAGGCCCTTGGAGTCCATCCGCCGGCGTAAGGCAGGGATCCAAATCGAAGCAGATCTGATGGATGTTTGTCCAATTTTCTCTTGAACGCCTCCAGTGGTGGAGTGTTCACCACCTCCTGAGGTTGTCGATTCCGTTGTTGTACTGCTCTTACAGTTGGGAAGTTCTTCCTGATGCTCAATCAAAATCTGGCTTCCTGTATTTTGTTGTTTGTCCTGCACTCTGGGCTGATGGAAAACAGATTCGGCCCCTCTTCTGTAGGACAGGCTTTCAAAAGTTTGAAAAATGCTGTCATCTCTTTATGTCATATTGAAGAGGGAACAGGTTTGTTTTTCCATGGCTTCAGAGACTAGGACTCAGGGCAATGGTTTCAAACTACAGGAGAAGAGATTCAATTTAAACATTAGGAGGAATTTCATGCCAGTTAGAGCTGTTCGGCAGTGGAAGATGCTGCCACAAAGGAGGGTGGTGGAGTCTCCTTCTCTGGAGGTTTTTAAGCAGAGGCTGGATGGCCATCTGTCGGAAATATTGTGATGGGGGTTCCTGCATGGCAGGGGGTTGGACTGGATGGCCCTTGAGGTCTCTTCCAACTCTAGGATTCTATGATTCTTCTTTTCTCCAAGCTAAACAGGCCCAGCTCTTTCTGTTTTTCCTCACAGGACTTGGTTTCCACCACCACCCCGCCCCCAATCACCCTTGTCGCCCTCCTCTGAACTTTTCCAGTTTGATGACATCCTTCTTGAAATGCGGTGTCCAGAACTGGTTGGTCCAGACCTGAGTGGCCAAAAGCCAGGAATCTCCAAAATGTATCTTGCTGGAGAGCCTAGCATTGTTTCTCCTGGTTAGTGTTGACAACACTGGGCTAGATTCCTGGGCTGGGGCACCTCCCTGATGAGGAAAGGCTAAAACATTTGGGGCTCTTTAGTCTGGAAAAAAGGCGCCTGAGGGAGGATATGATTGTGACGTACAAAATAATGCAGGGCATGAGTAAAGTGGATAGAGGGAAGCTCTTTTCCCTCTCCCAAAATACCAGAACTAGGGGACATGCACTCAAATTGAGGGCTGGGAGAGTAAGAACAGACAAAAGAAAATATTTTTTCACCCAGCGCGTTGTTAGTCTGTGGAACTCCCTTCCACAGGATGTGGAGATGGCCTCTGGCCTGGATGCCTTCAAAAGGGGATTGGACAGATTCCTGGAGGAAAAGTCCATCCCAGGTGACAAACCATGATGGAGATGTGTCATCTCCAGGCTTTAAAAACCAGGGTACTTCAAGGACCAGATGCAGGGGAGTGCTATCAGGAGACAGAGATCTAGTCTCATGCGCTCCCAGACGCATCTGGTGGGGCCACTGTGAGATACAGGAAGCTGGACTAGACGGGCCTTTGGCCTGATCCAGCATGGCTCTTGTTGTGTTCTTATGTTCTTATGACACTTTTTAAGCGGAAGGCTTTGACATTTCTCTGGGGCCCAGTTTGGATCGCGATCGAATTCATTCCAGATTGGCTTCCAATCTGGGCTGACGGAACAAATTTAGGCCACCACAGTGGAAGACTCCGGAGTCCCCTGAGGACAAACCTGAAGGGTTTTGAATCCCTCGTTCGCAACTGGATCCGGCCTACTCCACCGTCGGCATGCCGAGGAGAGAGCAGCGGAGGCAAAAGAAACACATCACAAAAGAAGGAACGAAAGGATAGAGCCGCATCAGTTGAGGCTTTTGAAGAAGACCTTGGAAGATGAGAAAGAAGGTGGAGACAAGGGAGAAGGTCTCGAACTCAGCCACCCCCTTGGTGGCGGGCAGCAGCTGCCTGGCATAGCGTACATTCTCCCGGAGGTTGTGAGGCCCCGTCGCCTGGCCTGGTAGAGGTTGCAGGATGGCGCTGGCCACCCTGTGATGGCAGTTTTATGTCCCCTGATCTCGGGTCTCTAATGTAGCAGATACTTGATGATGATGACAACGGCTCCTTTCCCCAGTGCCCTGTTCCTCTGGGCAGGATAAGGGCTTGTTCTGTCTAACCAGTTGGCGCAGCTGGTCAACAAGACTCTGGGCTCCAGGGCTTCCACTTAGCTTTGTCAATGGGACCCTAGACCTTCCATCCCCGGGAGAGCTGTCACCCTTTCGAGAGCTGTCACCCTTTCAGCATCATCTTTCCCCATTGTGTGTCTTGCTGGAGATCCTCTCTAGAGATGCGTCTGACCTTGTTCCCTTCTGTCTTCCACTGACTCTCGGAGTTTGGTCAAATCCATGTTGGTTGCATCAATGATGCCCTCCAACCATCTCATTCTCTGCCATCCCCTTTTCCTTTTGCCTTCCATCTTTCCCAACATCGGGGACTTTTCCTAGGATTCCTCTCTCCTCCTGAGGTGGCCAAAGTATAGGAACCTCAGCTTCAAAATTGGCTGGTGGAGGCAGACTTTTTATTTATTTATTTATTTATTTATTTATTTATTTATTTATTTATTTATTTATTTATTTATTTTTACAACTTATATGCCGCCCACTACCCAAAGGCCTCTGGGCGGCTTACAATCAAAAATTAAAACAGTTAAAACATCAGATATCAATAAATAATTAAAACAATAATAAAACCCTTACACTAAAATCGTTACACTAAAATTGCCATCCGAGGACCCACAGTCTATATTGTATCAATTAAAAAACTTCTGGAACAGGAAGGTTTTTACCTGGCGCCGAAATGTCATCAACGTTGGCACCAGGCGGATCTCAATCGGGAGGGCATTCCATAGCCTGGGGGTGACTGCTGAGAAGGCCCTGTTCCTACAAGCCATCCCTCTCGCCTCCTTGAGGGATGGCTCTTTCAGGAGGGCCCCCTGGCTCGATCTTAATTGCCGGGTAGGTTCGTATGGAAGGAGGCGGTCCTTCAGGTATCTAGGTCCTAAGCCATTTAGGGCTTTATATGTCAAAACAAGCACTTTGAATTGGGCTCGGGCAGCAACTGGTAACCAATGAAGGTTATACAGAATCGGCGTGATGTGTTCCTTGGTGGCCCTACCCCTCACCAGCCATGCAGCACGATTCTGAACTAGTTGCAATCGCCGAACCATCTTCAAAGGCAGCCCCACGTAAAGCGCGTTGCTTGCTGTGCATCTGCTTTTCTCCTCAAAGACCAAGGTTCTAGGGAAGAATAGCAGATCTCTTGGCTGGTGGAGGAAGTTCCTTTTCTCGCTGTTGGCTGGAGGCGAAGGAACTCACCAGGCCTTGAACATTTCTTCTTGGAATTCCGTTGCATTGAGACATCCGAAACCAAGGAGAACAAGGAATTTAGCAAGGACTTGGTTCCATGGTATAATGTGCAGAACAGGGCCTTTGGGCTGGCTGGACACTATGAAACTAGCAGTCGATTCTGAGTACAGCAAATCACTTAATTCTGGTTTGCAGAAGCCCATCCAGTAATTGCAGAGGAGTTTCCACTTAGTCTTCAGAATTATGCTCCGTAAGTCGACCGCTGAAAATTCTCAGAGCGTTTGGAAGTTTTACCATCACTGCCTGCCTTCTGGAATTTCCGTAATACCTCTATTTTTGGGTAGATTAGGCAATCTCTTTCAGAGGGCTGGCTCCATTTTTATTTGATTTTTATGTTTTTGGAAGGCTCCGGACCAGTTCTAAATTTGTAACATGCACACCATCTTTCAAATTGCTTGTTTTCAGGGAGAGGGCTGGGGGCTGGCGGGGGGGGGGGGGGAGACGATTATTACCTTAATGGCTAGATTTCGCAGTTGTTTCCTCTCTGCCATATTAGTTTGCGCCCAAACCACTTCTGTTTCTGCCGAGGGGCTTAGCCCATTCCTGTCATTCTGAAGCTCCAACCCTACTTTTTTGAAAAGTAACCCTGGATGTTGGGATGGGAGGAGGACTTATTTAATGGACAGGTTTCAGCAAATTTCTTCTTTTATCCATTCATTGGTGTCCAACTCTTGGTCCCTCTGTGCACCCATGCTCTCCACCATGCCTTTCTATCTCCGCAGCTTCTTTTAGCTCCATCAGGGTCACTCCAGAGTCCCTTCTGATGGAGTCAAGCCAGGGAGTCCTTGGATGGCCCCTTCCTTCCACTGGCCAATCTGCACATAATACATAATACAGTAATTGTCTTTTTGACTGATTCGGCTCGCGGAACATGACCGAAGGATGGCTGTTTTTGTTTGGCCATCTTGGATTTCATAGTATCATAGAATCATAGACTTGGAAGAGACCTCAAGGGCCATCCAGTCCAACCCCCTGCCATGCAGGAACCACCATCACAGGACTCTCGATAGATGACCATCCAGCCTCTGCTTAAAAACCTCCAAAGAAGGAGATTCCACCACCCTCCTTTGGGGCAGCATCTTCCACTTATGCCGAACAGCTCTAACCATCAGGAAGTTCTTCCTAATGTTCCAATAGAATCTCTTTTCCTGCACTTTGAAACCATTGTCCCGAGTCCTAGAAGCCATGGAAAACAAACCAGTCCCTTCTTCAGTATGACACCTGTGAAAGGGATCTGGGAGTCTTGGTGGAGCACAGATTGAACATGAGTCAGCACTGTGATGCGGCGGCCAGGAAAGCCAATGCGATTCTTGGTTGCATCAACAGAAGCATCGTGTCTAGATCAAGAGAAGTAATAGTACCACTCTATTCTGCTCTGGTCAGACCCCACCTGGAGTACTGTGTCCAGTTCTGTGCTCCTCAATTTAAAAAGGATGTTGACAATCTTGAACGCGTCCAGAGGAGGGCAACCCAGATGATTGAGGGTCTGGAAGAAATGTCTTACGAGGAGCGGCTTAGGGAACTGGGAATGTTTAGACTCTCTAAAAGAAGGCGGAGGGGGGATATGATAGCTATGTTTAAATATTTCAAAGGATGATGTCACATTGAAGAGGGAACAGGTTTGTTTTCCATGGCTTCCGAGACTAGGACTCGGGGCAATGGTTTCAAACTACAGGAAAAGAGATTCCATTTGAACATGAGGAAGAACTTCATGACAGAGCTACGTTCGGTCGGACTCTGTCTAGGTCTAGGACTTCCCTGATTGTCATTCTCGCTGTCCATGGTACTTGTAGTGGTCATCTCCAGCACCACAGGTCGATTTCAGCAAACCAGACTTGCGTTATGTGCTGTTCTCAGAATAGGCGGGCAAGCTCAGCAACGTTCAGTCAACTTCGAAGTGCTATGCTGCCACAAGGATGGAATGAATACTTGCCAAGTTCCTTGTCCGCATGAGTTCCAGCGGTCTTGACAGAGCTGATAAAGACTTGATACTTGTTGCATTTTTGCATTGGTTTATGAAGACTTGTAGAGAAAAACAGTTTCTTGTCCTCCTTTTGCCTGGCAGTGGGCGATCTCATGGGACTTGAACATTCCTCATTAGTTATTATGTTGAGACACCCTAAGTCAAAGGGGTAAGGTCCCAAAAAATTATGCATTATTTACCTCTCTGGATCAGAGATGGAGAATCAAATAGACCGCGCCCCCAGATCATCTTAGACTAAAAGACCCAGCCGCATGGACCAACAGTTGCACTAGGCAGGATTTCTGGAACTGTAGTCCAAAAACATCTGGGGAACCAAGCTTGAGAACGACTGCCGTATACAGATCTGTATGTTGATAAAAGAATTTGGAAGTTGAGTCATGGCAACTGGACTTCTTTTTCTTGAGAGATTGAAACGTTTCGCTGCTCATCCAAACAGCTTCATCATTTTGAGGAAGGTTAGTGGCGAGTCCTCCATTTTGTAGTTCACACATAGAGGACTCACCACTAACCTTCCTCAGACTGACAAAGCTGCTTGGATGAGCAGCGAAACGTTTCAATCTCTCAAGAAAAAAAGTCCAGTTGCCAAGACTCAGCTTCCAGATAAACTCACCTGGATGACTGAGAATCTTCACAGACATGTGGATAAAAGAACATGGATGCTTTTTATGCAAAGCCTGGCATACATGAACTACACACAACAGGGAAACTTTTCTCTCCCTGAGATCCAAACAGCCATGTGAGTTGCCTGACTGTATTTATTTATTTTTACAACTCATATGCCGCCCAGAGACCTTTGGGTAGTGGGCGGCATATAAGTTGTAAAAATAAATAAATGAGAAACAAATAAAATAAATGGCGGCTAGTGATGGGCAAACAGATTTGGAGAACAACTTCTGCATAGCTTGAGAAGTTAACAAAAGGTGCGTCATCTGAAGAACTGACTTCCAAGGCAGGTCCCCTGTGGATCTTTCTGTTGGGTTCCATACAGCTGAGTTCCTTCCAGATAACTGGACCAGGCTGTAGACTGGAGTCTACAGTAGCTGCTCTGGGAAACGGACACAGCCCCCTAGGAATATCTCCTGCGCAGGCCCGCTGACACGGCACGGAGGATCAGGCCCTTGCCGTTTATAAATATATATGCTGGCATAGCCTACAAGCTAAATGGGAGACATTAAAGAGCTAGGAATCGGATCCCTGACTTTGCTGCACTTTTCAGCTAGTACACATCTAAAGTGACAACACAACTCAAGGATGCTTTTCCCCTAAGCGTCTCTCAAGTGTCCGGGAAGGCATGACGGAAGAGTCTGTTGTGTTAAAAGAGCAAGTGATGAGTCGCCTGGATGGCCGGTCGGGCGTTTCTTGTCTGCCCTGCGGATCCTTCGCAAATGCAAACATCCCTCCTGATTTGCAAAGGCATTTCTCGGCTCGCCGGCCGTACAAACTGCAATGACGATGGGGTACACTCTGAGCTTGGCTGTTCGGTTCATGGAAAACAGGCTCGGGTTTCGGTATGCCTGCCCTCTCGTTAAACACATGGCTGGCCTTTTGGGAAGCCGGTCTGACTCAGGAGAAAGGGTAGCTGTGGATTCATGTCTTGGGGAGAGGGTTTCTCTGCAAGAGGCCACATGCTTCGGGCCCAGTGCTGTCCCTGGGATCGGCTCATAGAATCATAGAATCATAGAGTTGGAAGAGACCTCAAGGACCATCTAGTCCAGTGGTTCTCCACCTGTGGGTCCCCAGATGTTCCTAGACTGCAACTCCCAGAAATCCCTTCCAGCACAGTGAGTGATGAAGACTTCTGGGAGTTGCAGTCCAGGAACTTCTGGGGACCCACAGGTTGAGAACCACTGATCTAGTCCAACCCCCTGCCCTGCAGGAACCCCCCTCACAGGACTCCCGACAGATGGCCATCCAGCCTCTGCTTAAAAACCTCCAAAGAAGGAGACACCACCACTTTCCGTGGCAGCATATTCCATTACCGAACAGCTCTGTCATGAAATTATTCCTAATCTTTAAAGTGAATCTCTTTTCCTGTAGTTTGATCCAATCCAGGAGCAGGGGGCTGGATGAGATCCACCCCTGGCTGAGATCTCAGTGAGCTACTTTTGGCTAACGCAGACCGTGCCGGAGATGATGGACCAAATTGTTTGTGGCTTCCTGATTGCATTCAGCAGATGGCATTGGTTTGGAGTTTATTTGGGTTTTGCTGGTTGGCTCTCTTGTTTTACTGGACCCTGACCAGAGGTTGTCTGGTTTTAACTGCACAAAAATCAAAGAAATAAGGAAACGGATAAAAGCAGGAACGTATGACACTGCTGTCTGTTAAGTTCTACCCTGAGTTCATCTGACTTAGTATTGTCAAGTCTGGCTTTCTACTAGAGTCAGAAGCAGGACTCCTTTGTAGCCCTAGCCGGAAAATGCAGGTTGGTCAGTTTGTCCGTCTGTCTGCCCATCTGGCAGCATAGCCACTCTAGGTGGCTACAGGGTATAAGCACAACATGAGGAAAGTAAAAGTAAAATAGACATAGTTGAATACACCTAACATCCCCTGCCTGAAAACATCCTCGTATCTAAAATTAGTGCACTTATCACCAGGAACATCACCCTCTCACAAAATACCAGAACTAGGGGACATCCACTCAAACTGAGGGTTGGGAGAGTGAGAACAGACAAAATATGTTTTTAAACCCTGTGCGTTGTTAGTCTGTGGAACTCCCTGCCACAGGAGGTGGTGATGGCAACTGGCGTGGATTCCTTCAAAACGGGATTGAACTGATTCCTGGAGGAAAAGTCCATCTCAGGTGACAAACCATGATGGAGATGTGTCATCTCCAGGCTTAAAACCGGGGTACCTCAAGGACCAGATGCAGGGGAGTGGTATCACGAGACAGATATCTAGTCTCATGCGCTCCCTAAGGCATCTGGTGGGATCACTGTGAGATACAGGAAGCTGGACTAAATGGGCCTTTGGCCTGATCCAGCATGTCTTTTCTTATGTTGTTATGAACAGTAGACATATATCTCTTCCAAAGATGACCCCTAACCCTTCCAAAACAACACAATCTCTAGTTCAGGTAGCTGGCCTTCACCTTTCATTAATACCGAGGTCGGAAAATCTTTCTGTATTTCAAAAAGCTGATTGGCTTTTAATAATCCTTTTTAAAAATTGATATCCTATGTTCGTTTATTGTTAACTTCAGTTTCCGAACCTTCGTTATGCCATTGTTATTGGTACATTTCTTTAAATATTGTTTTCCAAAATTTTGGTACAACGCCACACTCCCACCACATAGAGAAGCAAGTGCCTGTTGTTTGCTTTACTATTGTCCTTTAATTATGTATACTGTTTTGGGTTCTTTTAAAAAGAAAGGTGGGGTTAAAATATTTTCCATAAATAAATAACATGCCTGTTCCCCATCTCCAGCGTATTTTAAGGTAAAGGTAAAGGTTTCCCCCTGCACATGCATGCTAGTTGTGTCCGACTCTAGGGGCAGTGCTGTTCTCCATTTTCAAGCCGAAGAGCCAGTGTTGTGCAAGTCCGTGGCCATGTGGCCGGCATGGTTGCAAGGAAACACTGTTTTACCTTCCTGCTTTTTACAGCAATGCCTATTTATCTACTTGCATTTACATGCTTTTGAACTGCTAAGTTGGCAGGAGGTGGGGTTATCAGCGGGAGCTCGCTCTGCTGTGTGGCACCCGGGATTCGAACCGCCAAGCTGCCAACTTTGCAGCTGACAGTTTTCAGAGCCTTAGTCTGCTGATTTTCGAGCATCATAAAAACTCAGATCTGTGGAGCCTTCTACAGTGTTGCCAACATGGGCTGGCAACAATTTTTTCCCCGGTCCTGCCTGGGAATCCTCTTTGGTCACTGTCTCATCCAAATGCAGGCTCAGGGTTGGCCATGCTTGCAAACAGGCCTTGTAAAGAAGATTTACATCCTGAGTAGGTTAGATTACTGTAGGCCAGTGGTGGCGAACCTTCAGCCCTCCCGATGTTTTGGACCACAACTCCCAGAATTCCGAGCCTGGACTCCCAAAGGATTGTGGGAGTTGTGGTCCAAAACATCTGGAATGCCGAAGGTTCGCCACCTTTGCTCTAGGCTGTCTGATCTTTTCTTAACTCCAGTGGTGTGGAGTGTTATCAGCAGTTGTTTATCTGGCACAGAAATTGGCCTGCATAGGATCTATTCCACGCATGTGCACACACGAACAAATTGCTAGTTCTCAGTCTTATGGCCCGTGTCACCCAGGAGTTATGCTTCCCTTGTCACGTCAGCAGGGTTGACTTTTATCCCGGTTGTCCTCCTGATATCCCGATGAACTTTTGCAACGGAGAAACTTTTTGGCACCTTGCTATTTTAGCATAAAAAGGTCTTTTCATTTCTTTTTATGGAATTGTTTTTAACTGTGTTTTTAACTTTTTTTTAAAAAAAACATTGTTTGAGGGGTAATTGTACGGTTAGTAGCCTCAAGGGCAATTTCTCTGGCAGAACAGTGGAGTATGCATTTAAATAATCTGCAAGCCATTTCAAATCCGCCGTGGTGCTCCTAACAGATCCCATTGTTCACACAATTTTACACGCAACATTTTAATAATTTCATCCAACTTTTTGGGCAAGGAATTTGGAGTCTATGCTGGACGATTCTGTGTTGTGGTGAACTGGCTGCTGGGATGCCTATTTTTCTTTTATAAATATAAAAAGAAAAACAAAGAAAGCGGCGTGGCCATTGTACAGAATGCAGAGAGGAGCGGAAGTGACATATTGATGAGACCGCAACAAATTCATTCTCAGAAGTGAGCTTTTAACCCTCACCTGCCTTCATTTGGCTGCACTCCAGTGGACTTTGTGTGTATCATAGAAAAATCACAGACGTTCCCAAATTTATGGCCAAGTGTGCAGAGTGGTCTTCTCTTATAAGAACATAAGAACAGCCTTGCTGGGACAGGCCACGGCCCATCCAGTCCAGCATTCTGTCTCACACACAACGGCTCACCATTTGCTTCAGGGTATTCCCAAGCAGATGTCTTCACCTGCTTACGATTCCCCGCAAATGGCATTGAGAGATATCCTGCCTCTCTCTGCAACCCGGAGGTTGCCCTTAGGTATCCATCATGATAGCCTTTGATACCCTTGTTCTCCATGAACTTGTCCAGTCCTTTCTTAAAGCGGTCAAGGCTGACAGCTGTCACCCACCCCTTCTTCTGGCAGGGAGTTCCACAGGCCAGTGATCCTCTGGGTGAAAAAGGTTTTCCTCTTATTTGTTTGAGGTCTAGCACCCAAAAGTTTCATGGAGCACCCCCTGGTTCTAGTCTTGTGCGATAGGGAAAACAGCTTTTCCTTACCTACTTTGTCCACACCGTGTATGATTTCATAAACCTCTTAGGCGCCATCGTTCAATAGCGAAGAGGCCCAGGCATTGCAGCCTCAGATGGTAAGGAAAGTGTTCCAGTCCCCTAATCATTCTGGTGGCCCTCCTCTGCCCTTTTTCCATGGAGTGAACCTCCCTGTTCCTGCAGTGGAGCTAAATGACTACCTGACCGTACCCAACCTCTCCAAAAAAATCTATCAGAAATGCAAACCTCTGGCTCTCACTGCCACCTACAGATTGTGTATGTGTAAGCATCTGCTTGTGCATGTTCCGTGCCAACAAGTCACACACCAACTTATGAGCCTTATGGCACAGTGTTTCAAGTGCTGTCCTGCAGCCAAAACTATGCTCACAACCCGGGGTTCGATCCCAGGGAGCCAGCATGAGGTTCACTCAACCTTCCATGCTTAAAGCATGCTGAATAATGAGGGGTGTAGTCTCAAAAGAATGGGTTTCAGATGCCTCCTCTGGTGCTTTGAATTGGAGGGTTTCCTTATAAAGGTCTCATTCGCCCTCACCATTTATACCTCTTAATCACTCTTTTAACTATCTCACTCACCTGGAACAGTCTATTAGAAAACCAAGGATGCTGATTTTGTACTGCCCCGTAGAGCGTAAACCAGGCATGTCTAAACTTTGGCCCTCCTGATGTTTTGGACCACAACTCCCAGAATTCTAAGCTTAGATTGCCAATGGCAAAGGACTGTGGGAATTGCGGTCCAAAACATCAGGAGGGCCAAAGTTTGGACATGGCTGGCGTAAACCATTCTCTGGGTCGCTTACACAGGCTGTCCCTTGCCCCTCTCTCCCAGCAAGCTGGGCACTCAGTTTACCAACCTCAGAAGGATGGAAGGTTGAGTGAACCTCATGCTGGCTACCTGGGATTGAACCCCGGGTTGTGAGCATCCATGCTTCAAGTGCCGTGTTTGGAGAACTCATGACTTTTAGCAAACGGTTCTGGGAGGAAAGTGTTGACTTTTCTGGGGGTTATTGATGGTGGCGGGGGTGGGGGGTGGGGAGAGGAATGAATCTTCGGACTTATTTAGGCTTGTTTCTGGGAGTAATGAGGACCCTTTGGAAGGGAGAGAGCTGGAATAGAGGTGGTGCCAATGAAAAAAGTGGACATCATTTGTGTTAGCAAAAATGGAGATCAATTTAACACTCTGCAGGGGGCAAGGTGCTTTGCAATAATGGGCTCATTTGAAAATCAGTTTTCTTTCTTTCATTCCCCCCCCCCCCCGCCCCCTTGCAATATCCTGTCTATATTAGGCTCCGACAGAGTGAGAAGATGAGCCAGGCTTTATAAAACTCCCATTTTCCCCCAGACTAAACTTAGGGCCTTTTCACACGACCCCTAAGATCCGCTGGTCCCTTAAATTCGGACCAAAGATCTTAGGGGTTCGTTGCCCTTCCTTCCTCCCCACCAGAGAAAGAGGGGGGGGAAATGCAGCTCACCTGGAGGAGCTTCCAGGAGCTCCGTTTCTCTTCCGTTTCTCTTCCGTTTCTCTTCTGCTTGCTTTTTTCCCTCCCACCTCTTCTCTTAAAGGGGCAGGAGGCAAAAAAAACACAAGCAGAAGCCAGGAGAGCCCCGCACTGACCAGATTAAATCCGGACCTGGGGATTTTCACCCACCTCAAGCAGGTACAAGAAAGTGCAGCTGGGTCGCGCTTAGGTGGGCGGGGTCGCACTTAATTGTCTGCAAAGTCCGGAGCTGGTGGGAAAACACTTGTAAGGTCCGGACCTTGCAGCCATTTCCTGCGGAGCTTAGGGGTCATGTATAAAGGCTCTTACAGGCTGGCAAAATATGTCCTGCCTAAGGCGGCTCAACTCTTTAATCGTGTGGTGCTCAAGCAGTGCTTTTGAATCCAGACTTGGGTCTTGCGCCATGTTGCACTGAAATCGGTGGGCCTTTTTTTCTTTTCCAGACCTGTCCTCGTCTTTGGACGCACCCTCTGTTTTCCAAACCATCCACCTCCCTCTTTGAACCAGGAGATCCAGAACAAAGCAGACAGGCACCCGTCCAGGTAAACGCTTACCTGTGCTGAAGCAGGGCAGCGAAACAACGGCAACCTCCTTGGCAATGCACACGTAGCACACAAAAAAAACCTGCGTTGTGATTGTTCACGGTATGGGGATTTGGTTGAGGTATCGGACTGAAGTTGGGAATGTGTGTGAGCGTTGCGTCGTGACAGTCGTGGCCGACGCTTCGTGACTCCCATGTCCATGGAGTTTTTCTTGGCAGGAATACTGGAGTGGTTTCGCCAGTTCCTACTCCAGGCGCCTACAACTCCTGGTCTTCCCTGGTGGTCTCCCATCCAAGTACTAACCAGGGCCGACCCTGCTTAGCTTCCCAAATCAGGCGAGATGGGATGTGCTTAGGGCAGGGATGTGACATGCGTGCCAAAGGTGGCACGCAGAGAGCTTTCAGCATGACTGTGGCCGCCACCAATGCCCCTGCCCCTGCCCCTGCCACCCCTGCCCCCTGCCCCCTCCAACCCGCCTCCACCGCCCCTCCGCCACTGCCATTGCCGCCATCCCTGCGCCCCGCCGCCAATGACCGACCCTGCCTCCACCGACCCCACCTCCACCGCCGTCCCTGCCCCCTGCCGCCGCCAATGACCGCCCCCCGCCCCCGCCACCCTTGCTGCCCTCGCCCCCAACCCTGCCCCCCACTGCCGCCGATCCCGACTCCCTCCCGCCAGCACTCAGTGGCAAAAAGGTTCGCCATCCCTGGCTTAGGGCATCTAGAAACCTGGGTTCAAATTGCCTTTAAAGGCTTCAAGGCCACTTTTATTTTTTTGGTCCTGTGCCAGTCTTGCAAACCACACCGCGCAGGCTGACTGTGTAAATAAAATTGGGTGTGATTGAATGAATAAAAAAAACAGATGTCATAGCAGGCACAAGTCTGCGGAATTTGTTCTGTATTTATTCATTTATTGGTTGCAGTTCCATCTTTCCAATTTTTCCCGCAGTGAGTTCAGCAGGGTGTATATGGCTCTCCCTCATGGCACCCTGGATGTGCTTGATCGCATCTGATTTAGAAGCTAAGCAGGGTCTGACCTGGATGGACAATGGCTATGGAGAATAGGATTCCTTTGATGGAGGCGATAGAGTGTTTTATATGGAACACCCTCCCGAGTGAGACCCGCCTGGCGCCAACATTGATGACATTTTGGCGCCAGGTAAAAAACCTTCCTGCTCCAGAAGTTTTTTTAACTGACATAACGTAGATTGTAGGTCCTGATGGCAATTCTAGTGTGTTGTTTTATTTTTTTTTTAATTTTTTAATTTTTTATTGACATTTTAATGTTTTAATTTGTCTATTTTCATTGTAAGCTGTCCAGAGACTTTTGGGTAGTAGGCAGCATGTAAGCTGAATGAATAAATGAATGCCTGAATAAATAAATAAATAAATAAATAAATAAATAAATAAATATGCAGAGGATCCTACCTGGTTTGCTGTCCAGGTAGGGTAAAGAAATAATCCCTCCTGAAGACGGGGTGGGGGTGGGGTGCCTTTGCTGCCAGCCGCAGTTGGTGGACCATGTGTGTCTAACACAACCGAAGACAACGTCCTATTTAGAAACCACCGTACTGGCCTCAGTGCTCCTGATCTCAACTGTCTTGGGAAGCTAATCAAGGTCAGACCTCCTTAGTACAGTACTTGAGAAACTACTGGGTCTGGGAAAGAAATCTCTGAGAGCTGCTGCCAGTTAGTGTTCACAATATAAGGTTAGGCTGACCAGCGATCTGACTTGGTACACCGCTGGTTATGCATCAACAGGAGCATCGTGTCTAGAATCAAGGGAAGGGATAGTGCCACTCTATTCTGCTCTGGTCAGACCCCACCTGGAGTACTGTTTCCAGTTCTGTGCACCTCAATTTAAAAAGGATGTTGACAACCTCGAGCGGGTGCAGAGGAGGGCGACCAGGATGGTTGAAGGTCTGGAGGAAATGTCTTATGAGGAACGGCTTAGGGAACTGGGAATGTTCAGCCTCTCTAAAAGAAGGCTGAGAGAGGGGATATGATAGCTATGTTTAAATATTTGAAAGGATGTCATATTGGAGAGGGAACAGGTTTGTTTTCCATGGCTTCAGAGACTAGGACTCGGGGCAATGGTTTCAAACTACAGGCAAAGAGATTCCATTTGAACATTAGGAAGAACTTCATGACAGTTAGAGCTGTTCGGCAGTGGAAGATGCTGCCACGGAGGGTGGTGGAGTCTCCTTCTTTGGTGGTTTTTAAGCAGACGCTGGGTGGCCAGCTGTCAGAAATATTGTGAAGGGGTTCCTGCATGGCAGGGGGTTGGACTAGATGGCCCTTGAGGTCTCTTCCAACTCTATTATTCTATGATTTTATGATTTTATGATTTTATGATTCTATGTATGTATGTATGTATGTATGTATGTATGTATGTATGTATGTATGTATGTATGTATGTATGTATGTATGTATGTATGTATGCATTTAGTTATTTAGTTATTTAGTTATTTAGTTATTTAGTTATTTAGTTATTTATATACCGCCTATCTAGCAACAAAGGCCACTCTGGGTGGTTTACTCTCCTGATCACTGTTTTCTCCTTGCAACCACCCACCAGGCTGAGGGAGGACAACAAACAGAGGATTGTCCAGCGAGTTTGCGTCATTCATTAGGGACTTTAACCCAAATCTCTCACGTCCCTGCCCGCTAGACAGAGCCCTGCACCCCTGGCTGTCAGAGAGGTCCTCCTGGTGCAAAAACCGAATCCCTTGCTTTTAAGATTAAAAATGAAGTAAAATAAAGATAGGGTGGGCAGCAGAAAACTGAGCGACGCCCCAGAGGGTGGTTGAGTCTCCTTCTTTGGAGGAGGTTTTTAAGCAGAGGCTGGATGGCCATCTGTCGGAAATACTGTGATGGGGGTTGCTGCATGGCAGGGGGTTGGACTGGATGGCCCTTGAGGTCTCTTCCAACTCTATGATTCTATGATTCTATGACGCCCAACTGCGCGTAATCCTTGCACGTTTCTCTAGCATTCTACTTTCTCATCTTTGCTCCATCTCTTCCTTTCACTCGGTGCCCTCCCAGCATCGCACAGCTTGGCCTTGAGTTGCCGCTGGCGTTGATCCCTGGCTGGGGAAGGGGAACCACAGGGAAGGTCACGAAGCAAGTGCTTCGAGCAGGCAAAGTGGCTGGTTCCGCCCTTCTGTTGGTCTCTTGGCCCTGAGCATCTCGGGCTGTGTTTGAGAAGGTAAATAATGCATGCAGGATGTGCCGGCTGAAATTCCAGAAGAGGAGCTGACGTGACACCTTTGGGTGATCCGTCCTTTTGGTTCTCTGCCGCTGATCCTTTGGAAAAGAATCACTTTCCGGGTTTGGAGGAAGCATGCATGGGATTTCTATGGGGGCTCGTTTTGTTGTCCCTGCTGCTTAGTGTAAGGTTTTTATTATGGTTTTTTATTATTGTTTTAATTATTTATCGATATTTGATGTTTTAACTGTTTTAATTCTTTGATTGTAAGCCGCCCAGAGACCTTTGGGTAGTGGGCGGCATATAAGCTGTAAAAATAAATAAATAAATAAATAAATAAATAAATAAATAAATAAATAAATAAGGGTAGAGGAAGCACCCTCATGATCAAAAGGGGGACCCCCCGGGGGTGCATCCATTCCCTGGCCCCCTTTCTCCTCTGACACCCCTGGGTCTGTTGCAGTTCTAAGCTGGGTGCGTCCCTCTTGGTGGGTCATGGCAACAGAAAGAGGGTGAGAAACAGCTGTGGGTCCAACCAAGAGATGTAATAATAATAATAATAATTTATTTAATAATTTAATAATATTATTTAACCTTCTTTTATGTGAACCGCCCTGAGTTCCCGCTCGGGAAGTAGGAGCGGTATATAAATCTGAAAATAAATAAATAAATAAATAAATAAATAAATAAATAAATAAATAAATAAATAAATAATAAAAATAAATAAATAAATAAATAAATAAATAAATAAATAAATAAATAAATAACTTTATTTTTATGCTGCCTTTCTCCCCGGAGGGACCCAAGGCGGCTTCCAACAAATTCATAAAAAATACAATAAAAACAGTACAATGTAAAAACCATGTAATAACTACGGAGACCATTTGGGACCGAATGCTGGCTCCTCTGAGGGAGTAACCGGGAGGAATCTCATTGAAAACCACCGGGCAGCAGACTGAATAGGGGAGCAGGGAGTCCCACGGCAAACTATGCCGCAACAGATGCTGCTCGCTGCGTCCCATCTTCCTCTCAGCGCTAGGGGAGCAGCACCGCTCTCTCTCTCTTCCCTGGCAAAGCTGCCGGGGTCCGTTAGGTCCATCTCTTTCCTTGATGCTTTTTCTGGACACACAAAGAGCCAGTGGCTTCGTAGCCGTTGACTTCCGGATGTAATGCTTTAGTCGAGAAAGGCTACCTGTCCATTCTGGGTCTCCCCCCCCCTCCAAGACCCTGACGGCTGAGCGGCATGCTTTTTAAAAAGGGGGAGCATCGTCAACAGAGGACTCCCCCCCCCCCCGCTTTGTGTCCGGAGCTGAGTTGGTACGGGGCTTCTCTGACTCCGTCCATCCCTTTGGCGGGCTAGGAAATTTGAGCAGATGGGGGCAAGGCGCAGCACGCGGGCTGTTACCTAATCCTGCTTAGCCTGAAAGGAACCCTTCCAAGAGGGTGTCTGCAACAGGCCCAAAGCGCTAAGAGGCTCAGGCCTCCCTCCTGCCAAGACCCCAGAAGGCAATGTGTGTGTGTGTGTGTGTGTGTGTGTGTGTGTGTGTGTGTGTGTGTGTGTGTGTGTGTGTGTGTGTGTGTGTTGTTAAGTGACAAAGAACCGCTTCAGGATTTGAGACCTTTAAGCTTAGGGAAAAAAAAGGGAGGGGACCTTTTGCTATCAAGTTGTGCCACTGAATAGAGATGGGCACGACTTAGCGGTATTTCCGTTTCCGTTTCCGTTACTCGGTTCCGTTACTCTACGGAAACGGTAACGGGAATTACTCCCCCAGACTTCGAGCTCGAACCGACGAACGAACAATTTTGGTCTGATTTGTCGTGCTCGTTCCTTGCATCGCGAGATCGCGCGATGCCACGCGGCACAGAAAAAAAGTTTCTAAAAGTTAAAAAAACCCGGTTCCCGGCCAAAAAGCAGGCGGAAAAATGCCTGCCGTGCCTCAGGGCACCTACCAGAGGGGTTGTTTCTGGAGGTCCCCGGCCTCCCCCCTCATCCCCCGTCCTGGGCTGCTCTGGTGGGACTCGCCACAGGCTCGCAGCCAGCAAAAAGCCCAGTCTCGCCGGCCGCCGGCCGCCACAATTAAAGCGCAAGCAAGCGGCACGGACGGCACAGGAAAAAACTTTTAAACTCTCCCCCCACCCATTCCCGGGCCAAAAAAGCAGGCGGAAAAATGCCTGCTTGACTAAGGGCGCAGGGCACCTACCGGAGGGGTGGTTTCTGGAGGGGGGGTCCCGCCTCCCCCCCGTCCTGGGCAGCCGGACTCGCGAGTCGCCATGCCATGCGGTGCGGGCGGGGGATCCAAAATGGGGCGGCGAATGCAATATTGTTTTTGAAATCGTGGTCCAAAAACACACAAGCACAACAGAAACACGCGAAAATTTATAAACTGCCAGATTTTTCACAGTAGCAGTGGGTTTTTCTTGCAACAAAATGTCTCTCCTCTCCTCCTCTGTCCTCCATTGATTTTATTTTATTTTATTTTATTTGCACCTGCGCAGTGCGCAATGATGGGCTGGCCGAGTGGCCAGCCATGTGGGAGTGGACGACCATGCAAATTTTTGGAGCCATCCCACCAGTCGCATGGCCACTTGGCCATGGAACTTTTGGGATGTGCCAAAAAGCCCCCTAAAACCTGCCCTAGCCCCCTAACCCTAACCCTAATCCTTGACTCCATTCCTTACCCATACGTCACAGACTGTCTTCTTAGTGGGTCAGAGAGGCACCCAGAGGTGCAACCCACTAGCCCACCGTAACCTTACCCGTCACTAGCCTAACCCTAGCCCTTGCACTAACCCACCTTAACCCTAAGCCAGATCTACTTGCATTGCACTACACGCAAGTACAATTCCCTTCTTTGTGAGACATGGTGGTGCGAGAGCCTTAGGCATCACCTATGGCTCTGGGTTCACTGCCATCACTAGTCTCACTGTCTGCAACTGGTATGCATATCCATATGGCTATGCATGCATTTTGCAGCAGCAGGTGAGGAGGGGAGACCCCCATGTTGAGGGGTCTCTTGGAGCCTGCTTCCCTTTCCTAGTGGGTGAGGATAGGAGGCACCCACGGGTGCCTCCAGGAGCCCGCTTTCCCTTTATAGCGGGCCAGAGGAGGCACCCACCCCAGATAGGTGCCTCCAGGAGCCCGCTACCCCCCAAAAAAACCAGTACTAACGAAAACGAAAAAACGAACCAACTAATTTTTGCGAATTTTCGCGAAAAATGGAAACGACCCGAAACGGAACCGGCCCGACTAACGACAACTCGAAATTTTTTTTTTCAAGTCGTGCCGATCTCTAGTGCCTGGCATTGAGAGAGAGAGAGAGAGAGAGAGAGAGAGAGAGATAGAGAGAGAGAGAGAGAGATTCAGCCACCTCATAAGGTCTAATATCTCTACCAGATGGGAATAGAGCCCTCTATCGTAACATATAATAATAATAATAATATTTACAGTGGTGCCTTGTATAAAGGAATTAATTCGTTCCAAATGAAATTCTGTTCAGCAAATTTTCCTTTATACAAATTTTCCACATAGGAATGTATTGAAAACGGAGTAATCCCTAATCGCAACCATTTTTATGTTGTACGGATTCACCCCATAGGTGATTCTGTTAAACAAATTTCCCTTATCTCCAGAATTTTTTATGTTGCACAGATTTTATGTTCTACAAACCGTTTGTTATACGAGGGTCCACTGTATTTAGATTGTGCTGTATATCAAGTTTCATGCCAATAAAAAACTGCAACTCCCAGAAGTCTTCTTCACTAGCTGAGCTGGCCAAGATTTCTGGAGTTACAGTCCAGGAACATCTGGGGACCCACCGGTTGAGCACCACTGGGCTAGATGTTGCCTACGGAGTGAATCCAGTGTTCCCGCATCTCACCTCCAGGGAACACGGATTTTTCCCTGTGTGATAACATTGCACTGAAATTTAAAAACAAACAAACCATCGGCACCCTTCCCAAGGAGACCACATTCTCTGCATCTGAAGGTGAGATGGTCCCCGGATTTGGAGTAGGTTCTTTTCCAGTGTTCCAGGCCAGTTGGAACACTCGGTGGGCAAGTTCTGCAGCTGTGGACCTGGAGGTCAGGAGTTTGATTCCTTGCCCCACTGGGACTCCGGGGAGAAAGAGCCAGCCTGGGTGGCCTTGGGGACAAGCTGCACATTAGTCCCTGAGCTGCCTCCAGGGGAGAAAAGGGGAATAGGAAGCCACTTCTGAATGCCTGGGAAGGATTGCTGTGAATCAGAAAGAGTGCGCTGCTTCTGTGGTGACCCATAGAGATTAAAGCACTTGGTGGGCAGTGTACAATTTTGATTATTTTATTTTATTTTATTTTATTTATTTTTACAACTTATATGCCGCCCACTACCCAAAGGACTCTGGGCTACGCATTAGTCCAGCTGCCAAGGTGCCCCAAGCACATCCGATCTCGCCTGATTTGGGAAGCTAAGCAGGGTCGGCCCTGGTTAGTACTTGGATGGGGGACCATCTGACCTGGATGCCTTCAAAAGGGGATTGGACAGATTCCTGGAGGAAAAGTCCATCACAGGTTACAAACCATGATGGAGATGTGTCACCTCCAGGGTTTAAACCAGGGTACTTCAAGGGCCAGATGCAGGAGAGTGGTATCAGGAGACAGATATCTAGTCTCATGCACTCCCAGAGGCATCTGGTGGGGCCGCTGTGAGATACAGGAAGCTGGAGTAGATGGGCCTTTGGCCTGATCCAGCATGGCTCTTCTTATGTTCTTATGTTCTTATGTTCTTATGTTCTTATGACCATCAGGGAATACCAGGTGCTGTAGGTGCCTGCAGAAGGAACTGGCAAGCCACTCCAGTGTTCCTGCCAAGAAAACTCCATGGACATGGTCCAGACAGATGAAGCTGTTTGGATGAATAGCGAAACGTTTCTATCTCTCAAAAAAGAAGTCCAGTAGCCATGACTCAACTTCCAGATAAACTCACCTGGATGACTGAGAATCTTCACAGGTCCATGGACATGGGGTCACAAAGAGTCGGTCATGGCTATAATGACCCAACACACACACACACACACACACACACACACACACACACACACACACACACACACACACACACACACACACACACACAAGTCAACACCCACCCACCCCAGTAATCGGGATACACAATTTACCAATCTCAGAAGGAAGGAAGACTGAACTAGCCTTGAGCCAGTCACCTTGTCTTGAAACCAGGCTGTGAGCTTTGGGTGCGTCACAGATGCAAAAGGAAGGATGCAAAAATAAGAAAAGAGGGGGAATTTGCATAAGATGGTTGGGCGGCTGATTCTGATGTGCAAGAGTATTGTGCTATTTTTTTTTTTTTGTATAATGTGATGCATCTCCCTTGGTGGTGCAAAATAGTAAACAAGGCAGCCGGTGTGTCACCTGAGTCTGCATCCAGATGCGACTAACTGTGGATGATGGGTAGTTTTGTAGTGCCTGCTCTCTTAGTCTTGAAGTTAGACTGGCCTGCAGGAGCAGGCCTCGAAACCACTGTTGCCTTCCCGGGAATCCCGGCAGATGGAGGGCGGTCTTCTGTAAAAGTACATGCACGCTCACTTTAAGGTCGGGAGGTTCAGACTGGGGCGCTGGGGTGGGTGGGATTGCAGAGGCAACATCACTCTGTTTTGGTCCCGTTTGATTATAAGCCAGGCCAAGTCTTACGTCCGTTGATGCGCCCTGGGCGATTAGATGAGCGAGGAAGCGACCAGCCCGCAGCGCGAGGCGAAATCAATTGCGGAAGCCGCCTCAAACCTCTCATTACGGCTCATCCCGCTTACAGCAGCGATAGGTGGTGTAATTGTGAGAGGAAATTAATCAGAGAGCCCAACCTGATGGCCTCCCTGTTTTTACTGGAACGGCGGAAGGTAATTAGCAGGTTTGACAGTCTCCTGGGCTCAAGGTGCGATTAGGTGTGTGACGTAAACGGCTCTTTCTCCTCCCCCCCCCGGCACATCCGTCCAGGGGCAAATTTGGAAGTATAGGTTAGCTGGGAGATTTTCACCTCGCCGGGAGGGCAAAGACAAAATAGGTCCCCGGCTTCTCCCCAGCAGCCCAAAATTGAATTCCGGCTGGTTCACCTTGGCTTTGTGAAATTGTATTTTCTTGTGAATCATTCCTTTAATGCGATACCAGGAACACGGGGAAGAGTGAGACAAGGAAAGAGAAATGGAACTTTTTAAAATAACAGCCAGGCCTGGACCAAAAGCTTTCGGTAGCACAAGAGCCACCTTCCAGACACGTCTAAAAGTTGGATTATCTGCGGTCGCCTTTTCGTCGCCTCCATAGCCGAGAGAGAAGTGGGCCGTACGATCTATCTATCTATCTATCTATCTATCTATCTATCTATCTATCTATCTATCTATCTATCTATCTATCTATCTATCTATCTATCTATCTATCTATCTATCTTCAGTTCCTTCCTTCCTTCCTTCCTTCCTTCCTTCCTTCCTTCCTTCCTTCATCTATCTATCTATCTATCTCTCTATCTATCTCTCTATCTCTCTATCTATCTATCTATCTATCTATCTATCTATCTATCTATCTATCATCTATCTATCTATCTATCTTCAGTTCCTTCCTTCCTTCCTTCCTTCCTTCCTTCCTTCCTTCCTTCCTTCCTTCCTTCCTATCTATCTATCTATCTATCTATCTATCTATCTATCTATCTATCTATCTATCTATCTATCTATCTATCTATCTATCTATCTATCTTCAGTTCCTTCCTTCCTTCCTTCCTTCCTTCCCTTCCTTCCTTCCTTCATCTATCTATCTATCTATCTATCTATCTATCTATCTATCTATCTATCTATCTATCTATCTATCTATCTATCTATCTATCTATCTTCAGTTCCTTCCTTCCTTCCTTCCTTCCTTCCTTCCTTCCTTCCCTTCCTTCCTTCCTTCCTTCATCTATCTATCTATCTATCTATCTATCTATCTATCTATCTATCTATCTATCTATCTATCTATCTATCTATCTATCTATCTATCTATCTATCTATCTCCAGTTCCTTCCTTCCTATCTATCTATCTATCTATCTATCTATCTATCTATCTATCTATCTATCTATCTATCTATCTATCTATCTATCTATCTATCTCCAGTTCCTTCCTTCCTTCCTTCCTTCCTATCTATCTATCTATCTATCTATCTATCTATCTATCTATCTATCTATCTATCTATCTATCTATCTATCTATCTATCTATCTATCTATCTATCTATCTATCTATCTATCTATCTATCTATCTTCAGTTCCTTCCTTCCTTCTTTCCTTCCTTCCTTCCTTCCTTCCTTCCTTCCCTTCCTTCCTTCCTTCATCTATCTATCTATCTATCTATCTATCTATCTATCTATCTATCTATCTATCTATCTATCTATCTATCTATCTATCTATCTATCCAGTGGTACCTTGTGTAAAGGAATTAATTCGTTCGAAATGAAATTTTGTTAAGCAAAATTTCCTTTATACAAATTTCCCATAGGAATGCTTTGAAAACAGAGTAATCCCTAATCGCGACCATTTTTATGTTGTATGGATTCATCCCATAGGCGATTCTGTTAAGCAAATTTCCCCTATCTCCAGAATTTTTTATGTTGTATAGATGTTATACAAACCGTTTGTTATACAAGGGTCCACTGTATCTCTCTCTCTCTCTCTCTCTCTCTCTCTCTCTCTCCCTCTCCCTCTCCCTCTCCCTCTCTCAATATATACAGTGATACCTCTGATAGCGGATTTAATTCGTTCTCAGATGCCATTTGTTATCTGAAAAATTTGTTATCTGAAACGTGGTTTCCCATTTAAATGAATAGGAAACTGATTAATTCGTTCCACAGATTCGAAAAAAGGCAAAAAAGCTGTGGGGGGTTTCCAGACCTCTTTATAAAGTGCACTTTAAAGGTCTGCACTGCTGGAACACCCCTCCAGAACACCTCCCCTGCAGTGCAATGCAAACATGGACAAGAGAAACCAGCAAGACTACCCCAGCCTGTTCCCACCCAAAGTGCAATGGGCAAAAAATGTAAACAAACAAACATAAGCAGGAAGAAAAATCCAGCGCTCACTCTCCCAGCCCTCAATTTGAGTGGATGTCCCCCTAGTTCTGGTATTTTGTGAGAGGGAGAAGAGCGTCCCTCTATCCACTTGACTCATGCCCTGCATTACTTTGTACGTCTCAATCATAAGAACCTAAGAAGAGCCCTGCTGGATCAGGCCAAAGGCCCATCAAGTCCAGCTTCCTCTATCTCACAGTGGCCCCACCAGATGCATCTGGGACCACACGAGACTAGATATCTGTCTCCTGATACCACTCCCCTGCATGGGGAGGCATGGGGTGAGTTAGTGTGTGTGTGTTTTTAAAGACATATTGATTTTCCATATAATTAAGTGGTATGCTTAAAATGCCACATCCATAAATACGCATAAGATTCTTTGATTCCAATTTTCAGGTAAGATTAGCTTATTATTGAGTGCTCCATCTGTTATGTGTTACATTTCCATCCTCTGAGGGATATTAGCGTAATTGGGGTTCTTAAGAAACAATATATATATATATAAATCCAGTTGTCAAGCAGTTACTTTCCCTGGCAATTTTTCATTCCAGCCCTTCACTTAATATCCCACATGGCTTATTTATTAGCTTGCTAAATTTGGGAAGGTAAATTATTAGTTTAGAGGAGAGAGAGAGAGAGAGAGAGAGAGAGTTGGCAGTGAGGTGCAGCCTCTGCCAAGCCAAAAGCTAACTCAGCCTCCTTAAGTAGGTTCTGCTTTACACAATACTGCATTTATTATTATTATTATTATTATTATTATTATTATTATTATTATTATTATTATTATTATTATTATTATTATTATTATTATTAGAACAGGTGCGTCTTGTGAACAAGCTCCGTCCTCTGCTTAATTTTTATTTTCTTAAATCGTGCAACTTCTCAACGGCTTTTTCAGATATCAATTGGCAAATCAATTGGCTTTTTGGGGGATGTCTTAAGGTGACCTCTGTTACTGGGGGAATATATGAACGGATGGACCGCTGTGTTAACCAGACAGCTCTCTGCTAGGGGGTGGGGGTGGGGTTGGAAGCACGGTACCCCCCAGGCCATCTCAGTTTCATATATGATTCTGTGATATCTAACTGGGCTGGGGGGCCTCCCTTATGAGGAAAGGCTAAAACATTTGGGGCTCTTTAGTCTGGAAAAAAGGTGCCATTGCCCGTTGTGACTGTGGGTGATAGGAATTGTAGTCTGGCAATATCTGCACATACCCAAGGTTGGGAAAATTATGCAGGGCATGAGTAAAGTGGATAGAGGGACGCTCTTCTCCCTGTCACAAATTACCAGAACTAGGGGACATCCACTCAACTTGAGGGCTGGGAGAGTGAACGCTGGATTTTTCTTCCTGCTTATGTTTGTTTGTTTACATTTTTTGTGCATTGCACTTTGGGTGGGAACAGGCTGGGGTAGTCTTGCTGGTTTCTCTTGCCCAGGTGTTCTTGAGGGCTGAGAGAGTAAGAACAGACAAAAGAAAATATTGTTTTCACCCAGCGTGTTGTTAGTCTGTGGAACTCCCTGCCACAAGATGTGGTGATGGCATCTGGCCTGGATGCATTCGAAAGGGGATTGGACAGATTCCTGGAGGAAAAGTCCATCACAGGTTACAAACCATGATAGAGGTGTGTCTCCAGGCTTAAAACCGGGGTACTTCAAGGCCCTGATGCAGGGGAGTGGTATCAGGAGACAGAGATCTAGTCTCATGCGCTTCCAAACGCATCTGGTGGGGCCACTGTGAAATCCAGGAAGCTGGACTAGATGGGCCTTTGGCTTGATCCACCATGGCTCTTCTTATGTTCTTATGTAACTCAATGTGGGTTTGTTTTACTTGTGTTGTTGCCTCGTTTTGTCACTACCTCTGTTTGATTTGTCTTTTGTTGTGAACCGCCCTGTGGCCTAGCTGTCAAATGGGTGGTATAGAAATATAATAAATAAATAAGTAAAATTCCCATAGGAATCTTTCTTCAGTTAAGATTGTAGACCTCTTCTCCAGATGCATAAGAATACCAGGGAGGATGGCCCATCAGATTTCAATGGACCTGAGGCCTCATCGCCCCTCATTGCAGAATTGATGAGGGCCATTGAACAGACGTGGAGGTCAATGACACCTGGAGTTCTTGAAGAGGTCAACAGGCATGTGGATTTGGGTGAACCGGTGGATATAGTCTATCTGGATTTTCAAAAGGCTTTTGACACAGTCCCTCACCAAAGGCTGCTGAGAAAATTGCACAGTCAGGGGATAAGAGGTCAGGTCCTCTTATGGATTGAGAACTGGTTGAGATCCAGAAAACAAAGAGTAGGTGTCAATGGGAAATTTTCACAATGGAGAGAGGTGAAAAGCGGTGTGTCCCAGGGATCTGTCCTGGGACCGGTGCTTTTCAATCTGTTCATAAATGACCTGGAGACAGGGATAAAGAGTGAGTTGGCCAAGTTTTCAGATGACACAAAAGTTTTCCATGTGATAAAAACCAGAGAAGATTGTGAAGAGCTCCAGAAG
Source organism: Phrynocephalus guinanensis (assembly GCA_037367245.1). Lineage (NCBI taxonomy): Eukaryota > Metazoa > Chordata > Lepidosauria > Squamata > Agamidae > Phrynocephalus > Phrynocephalus guinanensis. The sequence goes on from CM074735.1 coordinate 138,922,853, forward strand.
GATCTCTCCAAACTGGGGGAATGGGCTGAGAAATGGCAAATGCGTTTTAATGTAGCCAAATGTAAAGTAATGCATATTTGGGCAAAAAATCCAAACTTTATCTATCAACTCATGGGCTCTGAGTTATCCGTGACAGATCAGGAAAGAGATCTTGGTGTGTTGGTGGACAGCTCCATGAAGGTGTCTCCACAATGTGTGCAAGCAGTGAAGAAGGCCAATTCCATGCTAGGGATTATCAAAAAGGGGATTGAAAATAAAACAGCCAACATTATAATGCCATTACAGAAAACAATAGTAAGGCCGCACCTGGAGTATTGTGTACAATTCTGGTCACCACATCTCAAGAAAGACATAGTGGAACTGGAAAAGGTGTAGAAGAGAGCGACTAAAATGATTACTGGGCTGGGGCACTTCCCTTATGAGGAAAGGCTAAAACATTTGGGCCTCTTTAGTCCGGAAAAAAGGCACCTGAGGGGGGATATGATTGAGACGTTCAAAATAAATCAGGGCATGAGTAAAATGGATAGAGGGAAGCTCTTCTCCCTCTCCCAAAATACCAGAACTAGGGGACATCCACTCAAATTGAGGGCTGGGACAGTAAGAACTGACAAAAGAAAATATTTTTTTCACCCAGTGCGTTGTTAGTCTATGGAACTCCCTGCCACAGGATGTGGTGATGGCATCTGGCCTAGATGCCTTCAAAAGGGGATTGGACAGATTCCTGGAGGAAAAGTCCATCACAGGTTACAAACCATGATGGAGATGTGTCACCTCCAGGCTTAAAACCAGGGTCCCTCAAGGGCCAGATGCAGGGGAGTAGTATCAGGCGGCAGATATCTAGTCTCATGCGCTCCCAAACGCATCTGGTGGGGCCACTGTGAGATAACAGGAAGCTGGACTAGATGGGCCTTTGGCCTGATCCAGCATGGCTCTTCTTATGTTCTTATGTTCTTATGAGTTGGATTCCATGGTAAGACTGTGGATACCAACATGATGCATGGATACACAGGGGCATCTTGTTATACAAGATGCATGGGTGCATCTTTTTGGTGTGTGTGTGTGTGTGTGTGTGTGTGTGTGTGCCGGAACATAGTAATTAGAGGATAGGTGGAGAGAGCTTGTGGCTATGCATTACAAGCAGTCCCTTGGGATACCCCTAGTAAGGTCTAAGGAAAATGTCATATTTCTTATTTAAAACACATCCATGCAGGGTCAAATGTAGACTTGAATGCCAATGCCCTTGCAGTTGGCTTTTAGTGAAGGTGCAGATGGCCGTCATAGAGACAACTGCTCAGCTAGCTGGCCAGCACAAAGAGATGGATTTTGAAGGAGGCAGGTTTTGTTTTCATGGAGTGAGGAGTGGGAGAGGGTGGTCTCCATGGGCCTGGGCTGGAGCTCTCCAGGGTGCTGAAAGACACTGACAAACCCCCCCCCCCCCCCCGGTGTTCATCACTTTTTGAAGATCTGTAAATTTCAGACTAAACTCCAGAGTAGATTCACTCCCTATTTGGGACTCGAATGGTTATGTCCCACTCACTCCAAAAAGGGACATAATCAAAGACAGAAGAGATCCGTGAGTCATGACCAAGGACAGACAAGATGCTCCGGCCACTCCATGCCCACACAGATTGCTTCAAACGCAAGATTGTTGCAGATTGTCATTCGGACACAATCCTGAATGGTGTAAGGTCAGGGAGATGGTTGGCCGATGTGTTCCTTGAGATGACGCAGCAGCATCAAAGTCACAGGATTTGGTGGCCTTCTCGGTTCCTGGAATGGTCAGAATCTTGCCTTTTTCAGGTTCTGCAGAAGATCTGTAGTACTGTGACTGTTCAGTGGTGGCTACCATACCGGTTAATCCCACGGTATGCATAGGGTTGTTGTTGCGTTGTTCTTGCTGCATTGTAAAGGCTTTCAAATCCACCTAGAGGAGGTGGGAAAGTCCCTTGCCGTCCTTGTCAACCGAGAGACTGTGTGATAATCTTTGAAGGCACAAGAAATGAGTTTGCATCTGCTCTGTTGTGGTACACTCCAGACCTTGGGTTCTTTTTTTGTCATTTGGCTGAGTGGGTTGTATGGGAGAGTCCCGTTGGGTCAGCGCAGAGACTTGTGTGAGCTACGAGCTTGTTTTCCCACACCACCAAACCAGATCTTCCAGCAGGCTCAAGGATATGGAGTTCTTAGATGTCTCCTGTACCGTCCACAGAAACCAGGTCCTTGTTAAGGGGAAAGCCAGGATAAAAATATTTTAAACAAATGCATAAAATAAATGAAAATTAGAAGGATCCTTTTGGGGACCGTGCCTTATACAACCCCAAGTTGTGTTGGGTGTAGGTCAACCCAAAAGAATTAATAAAAGGTCCTGTCTTTAATATCTTTCATCAGGTCTTGCAGACCTGAGCATCTTTTGTTTTCTAGTCAATCAGTCTCATGTATGGTCATCTTCTTTTATGGGTGCCTTCTAATGTCCTTAAAGTTATTGTCTTTTTAGTTTTACTTGTTCATAATATACCCAAGGGCCTTTTTTCACTTCTAGTGAGATTTCTGGGTTGAGATCCAGGACACTGGACTAGATGGGCCTTTGGCCTGATCCAGCATGGCTCTTCTTATGTTCTTATGAGAATTCACAGTCAAAGGTGCTGGGGAGATTCTCCGTGTGTCACCATGCACTTAACGATCTCATGTTCTCCTTTGGACAACCTCCTAGCAAGCTGATAGACTTCTCCTTTGTCAATTTGCCTCTTCTTCCCTGGAACCGCCTCTCCCTCCTCCCTTAAAATGGTCTCCACCTTGACCACTTTGTGAGGATCCTTGTTGTGAATGGCGGGTGCCAGTGATGGTGGACCATCTCTGTCTGTTTGCCCGAGTCTGTCTTCTGTCATTAGGTGTGTTGGGCCATTGCCCGTTGCGATAGGAATTGTAGTCTGGCAATATCTGCACACCCCCAAGGTTGGGAATGAGTGATTTAAGCTCTTTAGATCCATAAATGGCTGAAATTCTTAGGGCATTCCATGATATAGGTGCACATGGGCGCCATTTATCAAAGTGTCAAGCTGCTGCCAGAGACAGTAGAAGTTTTTTTTTTTTTTTAAAAAAGACACGAGTCTCTGAAGACTTTTCAGAAAATCTGTGCTTCAGGCTGGATAGTTTTCCGCTGGGGTAGAAGGAAGTCAAAAGAGGGACGTTCTTTTGCTTTTTCTACCTGGTCAGCATCGGCACAAAAGGTTGGTGATGGAGGCCTTCAAACGGCTCCTATGGCCCTGGTTTAGGGGCCGGGGTTCTTGCCCGCAACTGCTTCCCGGGGGTGTGTGTGTCGGACGCTTACCCTGAAGTAGGGGAGGAATACGGGCAGGGAAAAGGTACAGAAAGTGCTGAATGTCTGGGAGGCAGCCCTGCCTCGTATTTATGAGCTGGAGAAATAAAATGATAACCGCTGTACAAAATGAGGTCTGGGTGAGAGTTCCTATGTATTTAAAAAAAACTAGGTCTCTCAGAGAACATGAGGATGCTTAGAAGTGTCGTTTCCCCTCCCTGCAAAAAAAAAAAAAGCCTCAAAAGCTCTGAGGAATAAAATATGCATTGTTTCCCCCCACCCCCGGAGAAACCAGAGAACGAGAGGTTTTATTCTGCTATCAGAATCTGTGCCCATGGAGACACCGCCAAGTCCTGATTAGGTGTGGGGAGTGTGTCATTCTGAAGGTTGTTTTCAACACAGTGGCCCTGTTTTGAGGTTTATCCTTGTGTGTGAGGGACAGGGGGAAGCCCCCAGAAAACTTTCTCGCCTCTCTCTCTCTCTCTCTCTCTCACACACACACACACACACACCCCACACACACAGAGAGAGCGAGAGAGAGAGAGAGAGAGAGAGAGAGAGAGAGAGCGCACAACCACACACAGTAGGACCCCTGTATCTGCTGGGGATTGGTTCCAGGCCTTTCCGTGGATAATGAAAAACCATGGATAAGAGAGAATGTCAAAAACAACAACCCAAAAAAACTGCTGTTTTGCAACACTAGCTTGCTTTATGGCTGCTGTTTGTGACAGTAGCGTGCTTTGTGCCTGCTGAATTATTTATTCAATTTTTTCCTCTGCCAACTGTGGATAAACGAATCAGTGGTTAATGAATCAGTGGATTCAGGGCTCCTACCCCGAGGCATGCACACGCGTTTGCACACCCACACATACACACACAAACACCCACACCCACACATCTTTTCATACTGAAGGGGAACAGGAGATGAGGCATTCAACGGGGGTCGAAAGACCTCCCTGAAAAGTTGTGTTTTCAGCTGCCTTCTAAATGGACTACAGCAGGCATGAGCAAACTTCAGCCCTCCTGATGTTTTGGACCACAACTCCCAGAATTCCAAGCCTGTATTTCCAATGGCACAGGACTGTGGGAGTTGTGGTCCAAAACCTCTGGAGGGCCGAAGTTTGGACATGCGTGGACTACAAGGAAGGGGCCATGCATAAAGTCCTCTGGGAGTTGATTCCATCACCTTGGTGCCACCCCTTGAGAAGGCCCTGGCTCTTGCAGATGACTTTTGCACTTCTCTCGTGGCGGCTCCACAGAGGAGCTTCAACTGGGAAAATCTGGCGGGCTGGGTAGAGGACACTAGTGGAAGATGCTGCAGCGGGTGATGATGTGGTCCCACATCATGAAGGGTCCTATATCCATGAAGGTCAAAATCCTGTACCCTGATCCAGGGCACGAGGGGTAAACCGGCGGAGGTGGGCCAAAACCGGGGTGATGCCATCAAATTTTCTCATGGCAACCCCCAGTCTGGTAGCCACAGTAATTGTTGGGCCTTCTCTTGCTGAAATGTTTGTGAACATTCTGTGACATCACAGTCATCGGTCCAGGGGCTTGCTGGCGAACAGGCAAGACCTAGAGTGGATGTCGTTCTGCATATAGGGCTCAGAGAGACGCAAACTCAAAGGATGTTCAGGGAGGTGCCTAGAGGGGAGAACCCTGATTTATCTCTGAAGGCAGCAAGGAATCTGAGCAGTATTTTCATTTTTTTAAAGACAGGATAAATGCAAAGGGAAGAGACGAGCCCCTTGGTGGCCCTTTTCATGTCCTCTTTTTAGCTGCAGGCCTGCTGTGGATAAACCACTTTTTGAAAAGCTATTATCTCGTCCCGACAAGTGAGGTGGGGGGGGGAGGAAGGAAGGCAGTCATTGAGCAGATGCAGGGATGACTCAGTGGGCAATTTATGGACCTGGCCTATTTCTGTACCGTTTTTAAAGCATGTAGACGTTTTATTCCCTTACTATTAGGTCATTGCCATCTAAGATGTGGTTCTCTGCTCAACAAATCCATGATGGGGTTTCTTGCCTTGAGGAGCCTTTTTGGGGTCACGGCTCCTGATTTGGAAAGGGACAAGGGTTAACCCTGAGGCATGCACTAGCATGTTTCCGAGTCTCCCCGGGCCTTGCTTCTGTCCTTGGGACCATCACTGGTTGAAATAGAGGGCCGTTGTTTTCTATGTGTGCAAGGAGCCGTCACCTTCTGAGAGTTCACCACAGGCTTCTGAAGCAGGCAGGCCACCTTTCTTTCCATTTTGGACCCGGGGTCAACTTGAGGCTTTAAGATAGTTTTCCTGGGAACAAATATCCCAGCAGTCAATCCCTCCAAACCAGTCAAAGTGGCAGATGCAGGAGAGTGTCATCAGGAGACAGGGAATCGGGTTGTCTCGTGGGCTACCAGAGGCGTCTGGTGGGGCCACTGTGAGATCCAGGAAGCTGGAATAGATAGGCCTTTGGCCTGATCCAGCAGGGCTCTTCTTAGGTTCTTATGAACCTGCCCCTTTTTGTTTTGGTTTTTTTGGGGGGGTGTGAGTGGGTGGCTTAAAAGGAGGGTCCCTCAAAGTGCCAGAAGCAGGGGAGTGGGATCAGGAGACAGGGACCTGGTTCTCTCATGGGCTCCCAGAGGCATCTGGTGGGGCCATTGGGAGATCCACAACGTGGGACTAGATGGGCCCTTGGGCTGATCCAACAGGGTGCTTCTTATGAAACAACTTGCCAGGCTACAGATACACCACCTCAAAGAGACACATTTGCCATTTTGTAGGGGATTTTGGTCACCTGAGTGCCAGCGTGGACCTCTTGTGGCAGAGCACTTCAGCCACACACACACCCTGTCCTGGTTCTCTCCCAAAAAAATATATGAAGACCCTGTGGTTGGTCCACCTATTTGAATGGCTTATGACCTGCTCATTAGTGTAGCTGATTGATTTCCGGACCTGTAGTCTCAGGCGTCCACAACCAGCTGTGAGGAGAAGGGTTTAATTTGTACGTTTAAAAAAGCGCCTTGTGTGTAAATGCAAACATTCTGTTGTTATACGTACATCAGGTTGTACAACTTGTATTTAAGGGTTGCAGCCGAGGATTTTATTTTTGGATAAGAAAAATTACCCACCTAGTGTTTTTGGTTCTGTTTCTGCATTTATATTCTTGCATGACTGAAATGCTCTTCTGATTGATGGATATTTTTGTCTGGTACCTTGTGAAGGAAGGAAGGAAGAAAAAGAAAGGAAGGAAGGGAGGGAGGAGGAGAAAGGAAGGAAGGAAGGAAGGAAGGAAGGAAGAAAGAAAGAAAGAAAGAAAGAAAGAAAGAAAGAAAGAAAGAAAGAAAGAAAGGGAGGGAGGGAGGGAGGGAGGGAGGGAGGGAGGGAGGGAGGAAGCAAGGAAGGAAGAAAAAGAAAGAAAGAAAAAAGGGAAGGAGGAGGAGGAAGGAAGGAAGGAAGAAAGAAAGAAAGAAAGAAAGAAAGAAAGAAAGAAAGAAAGAAAGAAAGAGAAAGAAAGAAAGAAAGAAAGAAAGAAAGAAAGAAAGAAAGAAAGAAAGAAAGAAAGAAAGAAAGGGAGGGAGGAGGGAGGAAGGAAGGAAGGAAGGAAGGAAGGAAGAAAAAGAAAGAAAGAAAAAGGGAGGGAGGAGGAAGAAAGAAAGAAGGAAAGAAAGGGAGGGAGGAGGAAAGAAGGAAGGAAGGAAGGAAGAAAGAAAGGGAGGGAGGGAGGGAGGAAGGAAGGAAGGAAGAAAAAGAAAGAAAGAAAAAAGGGAGGGAGGAGGAAGAAAAAGAAAGAAAGGGAGGGAGGAGGAAGGAAGGAAGGAAGGAAGGAAGAAAAAGAAAGAAAGAAAAAAGGGAGGGAGGAGGAAGAAAAAGAAAGAAAGGGAGGGAGGAGGAAGGAAGGAAGGAAGGAAGGAAGGAAGGAAGAAAAAGAAAGAAAGAAAAAAGGGAGGGAGGAGGAAGGAAGAAAGAAAGAAAGAAAGAAAGAAAGAAAGAAAGGGAGGGAGGAGGAGGAAGGGAGGAAGAAAGAAAGAAAGAAAAAGAACATAAGAACATAAGAACATAAGAAGAGCCATGCTGGATCAGGCCAAAGGCCCATCTAGTCCAGCTTCCTGTATCTCACAGCGGCCCCACCAGATGCGTTTGGGAGCGCATGAGACTAGATATCTGTCTCCTGATACCACTCCCCTGCATCTGGCCCTTGAAGTACCCTGGTTTAAAGCCTAGAGATTACACATCTCCATCATGGTTTGTAACCCGTGATGGACTTTTCCTCTAGGAATCTGTCCAATCCCCTTTTGAAGGCATCCAGGCCAGATGCCATCACCACATCCTGTGGCAGGGAGTTCCATAGACTTACAACACGCTGGGTGAAAAAATATTTTCTTTTGTCAGTTCTTACTCTCCCAGCACTCAATTTGAGTGTATGTCCCCTAGTTCTGGTATTTTGAGAGAGGGAGAAGAGCTTCCCTCTATCCACTTTACTCATACCCTGCATTATTTTGTATGTCTCAATCATATCCCCCCTCAAGCGCCTTTTTTCCAGACTAAAGAGGCCCAATTGTTTTAGCCTTTCTTCATAAGGGAGGTGCCCCAGCCCAGTAATCATTTTAGTCGCTCTCTTCTGCACCTTTTCCAGTTCCACTATGTCTTTCTTGAGATGCGGTGACCAGAATTGTACACAATACTCCAGGTGGGGCCTTACTATTGTTTTATATAACGGCATTATAATGTTGGCTGTTTTATTTTCAATCCCCTTTTTGATAATCCCTAGCATGGAATTGGCCTTCTTCACTGCTGCCACACATTGGGGAGACACCTTCATGGAGCTGTCCACCAACACACCAAGATCTCTTTCCTGATCCGTCACGGATAACTCAGAGCCCATGAGTTGATAGATGAAGTTTGGATTTTTTGCCCCAATATGCATTACTTTACATTTGGTTACATTAAAACGCATTTGCCATTTCTCAGCCCACTCCCCCAGTTTGGAGAGATCCTTCTGGAGCTCTTCACAATCTTCTCTGGTTTTTACCACATGGAAAAGTTTTGTGTCATCTGCAAACTTGGCCACCTCACTGTTTATCCCTGTCTCCAGGTCATTTATGAACAGATTGAAAAGCACCGGTCCCAGGACCGAGCCCTGGGGGCACACCGCTTTTCACTTCTCTCCATTGTGAAAATTTCCCATTGACACCTACTCTTTGTTTCCGGGATCTCAACCAGTTCTCAATCCATAAGAGGACCTGCCCTCTTATCCCCTGACTATGCAATTTTCTCAGCAGCCTTTGGTGAGGGACTGTGTCAAAAGCCTTTTGAAAATCCAGATAGACTATATCCACCGGTTCACCCAAATCCACGTGCCTGTTGACCTTTTCAAAAAATTCTAAAAGGTTTGTAAGACAAGATTTACCCTTACAGAAGCCATGCTGATTTTCTCTCAGCAAGGTTTGTTCTTTTATGTGTTTTAAGATTTTCTCTTGGATGAGGCCTTCCACCATCTTCCCTGGGACAGAAAGAAAAGAAAGAAAGAAAGAGGGAGAGAGGGAGGAGGAAGGAAGGAAGGAAGAAAAAGAAAGAAAGAAAGGGAGGGAGGGAGGAGGAAGGAAGAAAGAAAGAAAGAAAGGGAGAGAGGGAGGGAGGGAGAAAAAAAAGAAAGAAAGAAAGAAGAGAAGGAAGGAATTAAATTTTGTAAAACAAAAACAGAACAAAATTAACTACTGTGTTCCCCACATTTCGCACCCCACACAGGCAAGGCACCTTTATTTATCACACATTGCCAAGGAGCCCTCCTTCCCTGAACACACAAGAAAGGTAGAGAAAAAGCCCGCCAAAGCCCTAAAAACCCACAAGAGCCATCAAAAAGCCCGCTGCTTTTTTTGTTTTGTTTGCAGAACCCTGACTGCCCCCCCCCAGCCCCTCGCTTGGCCCTGAATTCTGCCCCTGCGCTTGCCGTCTCCTCCTCTGCAGGAGAAACAGGGGCCTCTTTGCGATATCTCTTCAACCCAGGCTGGCCCTTTCTGTCTGCACACCGGCCCAAGCCACGTTCCCCGTCAAGAGATGGGTCCTCTCGGTCTGTCATTCCCCCCCCCCCCCCCCCCCCCATCGTGAAGACCCCATGCAAAGACCAGGACCACTGTCAGCTCTTTTGCCATCTCTCCAGGGAAACTCCAAAAAGAAATTGAGTTTGCCTTGGGGCTCTGTGAGCCGTCCATCCCCCCTGGAGCTCTGACCTTTGGCAGGCCTCTCTGGGCAACCACTTGAGGCAGGCCACGCCGCCACCAAAGGCTTTGGCTATCCGGGTCTGACCTGCCTCAGCTGTTGCCGACCTCTGGCCAAGCTTTTGTGTGTGTGTGTGTGTGTGTGTGTGTGTGTGTGTGTGTGTGTGTGTGTGTGTGTGTGTGTGTGTGTGTGTGTGTGTGTTCCCACCCAGATGACTCATAAAGTACAGAAGAGGGCGACCAGGATGGTTGAAGGTCTGGAAGAAATGTCTTACGAGGAACGGCTTAGGGAACTGGGAATGTTTAGCCTTTCAAAAAGAAGGCTGAGGGGGGGGGATAGGATAGCTATGTTGAATTATTTGAAAGGATGTCGTTTTGAAGAGGGAACAGGTTTGTTTTCCACGGCTTCAGAGACTCGGACTCGGGGCAATGGTTTCAAACTACAGGAAAAGAGATTCCATTCGAACGTTAGGAAGAACTTCATGACAGTTAGAGGTGTTCGACAGTGGAAGATGCTGCCCCAAAGGAACATGGTGGAGTCTCCTTCTTGGGAGGTTTTTAAGCAGAGGTTGGATGGCCATCTGTTGGGAGTCCAGTGATGGGGGTTCCTGCATGGCAGGGGGTTGGACTAGATGGCCCTTGAGGTCTCTTCCAACTCTGTGATTCTATCATTCTAAAGTGCTAACAAGCTGAGGGTCAAGGGCAGAGCAAGCTTTTGAGGTTATGTAATGGGATCGGGGTCCATTTGGCCTTTGCTTCCCCGGTGGGGAGGGGAGGCTGAGATCCCCAGTAGCCTTTGTGGTGAAAGACTCACAGAGGCAGCGGCAGGGATCAGATCTTGCATTTGGAGCGGAAATGGGAAGATTGGTCGGCAGGTGGATGAAAGCCTCTTGTGGAGCCCATTGAGGCAAGGGATCCAACTCAGACCTGGCAGACGGTCGCCTGCTTTCCAGCGTATTTGAAAACTGCTGTTATATTTGCTCCAAACACAAGCATTCCTTTTGTCTTGGTGGAACAGCAGAGTGAGGATCCACTCAGGGTACACTTGTAACCTCTATATGAAAAAAAGAATTAAGGGGTGGGGGACACCGAGAAAGCCCCCTTTCCACCGTGTAGTGTTCAAAACATTTAAAAACATAGGTCTTGGAGCCCTTCAGATATTGCAAGATGCCCCCAATGCTCCCTAGAAGGCACAAGCAGGCTTTTTGAGAAAAAAAGATTTCAAGACATTTGCTTGTTCTCCAAAATAGGGTGTTCACACCCCGTCTCTGTTATTGTTGACAACTTTTTTTTTATCTTTAGGAATAGATAAAACAACAGTACTTCCTGAAACCTCTGCACCTTGCTTTGGCGGAAACCTAAATCGCTGCAGTCTAAAGCAGCCACGAACTTTCGCCTTTTGCAATGAGTCACCATGGAAGGTGCCTCTGTCCTTTTTGAAAACGTACGTCCCCCTCCTCCACTTCTCCAGGAATGAGTGGCCAGCATCCGGGTTTGGACAGGTTGGGAATCCTTTGGGGAAACAGTTTGCTCACTGCTTCCGTCCTGTGTTTTCACTTGGCAAGGCCGAGAGGTTTCCCTCGGGCCGTGCCCGCTCAAGGCTGTCATCTTCCCATTTTGCTACAGGCCTCAGCTTCCTCCTCCAATGGGGCAAAATTTAAAAAAATAATAATAGAAAAGAAAAACCCAGATCTGCTTTCGTTTTGAGAGGGGAGAGAACGGGGTGAGAAAGTGGATGGATGCCTTTACAGTAAGTCTTGGTTTCTGCGTGGTGGATTATTAGAAGTCACTGGGTGTTGCAGAATTGCCCACTTTCACATCTCTAAATGAAAAGTTGAAGCTGCGGAGCATTTCCGAAACCACTGAAAGGAGAGCAGAGCTGCTCTCTCTCTCTCTCTCTCTCTCTCTCTCTGTTTTGGTAACTGGAGAGGCTTGTACATGGCCTGGGGGAGTCAAACTGGTGCTCCTGAATGCTCAGACATGCCCAGAAATTGACTTGACTGCCTGTCTTGGTTTGGGCCCCATCATTCTTTATTCCTTCGTATCAGCGCATTGCCCAGTTTACAATGGATGTACATTTGTTAATTTAATTTGTTTAAAATGTTGTGGAACTCCCTGCCACAGGAGGTGGTGATGGCATCCGACCTGGATGCCTTCAAAAGGGGATTGGACAGATTCCTGGAGGAAACGTCCATCCCAGGTGACAAACCATGATGGAGATGTCTCATCTCCAGGCTTAAAACCAGGGTACTTCAAGGGCCAAATGCAGGGGAGTGGTCTCAGGAGACAGAGATCTAGTCTCATGCGCTCCCAGACGCATCCAGTGGGCCACAATGTGAGATCCAGGAAGCTGGACTTAGATGGGTCTTTGGACTGATCCAGCATGGCTCTTCTTATGTTACATTCTTATGTTCTTTGAAATGTTTTTACCCTGCCTTTGTCCTTAAAAGGGCCCAAGACGACTTGGATTTTCTACCTATATCAAAAATATAGGTCAAACTAAAAAGCAAATTTAAATGTTGAGACTGTTTTTGACCAGTAGTAGACTTCTACAGTAGTATAATCTTGGCCATTTGCTAGATCTCCTTTAGTACACAGGGCGGGGTGTAAAGTGCAGTCACATAAAATAGCCATGGATTGGATTTCTTCCCAGTCACAGAAAATTTGCATCCAAGTAGCTCCATTTTGCTTGATTATTCTTTGACCTTCTTACTTTGCTTCAAAGTCAAGTGACTCCCAGATGGTCCCGCCCAGGTCTTGTGCTGGTGAGTGACATCCTTTGGCATCCTTTAACATCTATATGAAGCCGCTGGCTGGGATCATCCGGAGATTTGGAGTCTGCTGTCATCAGTACGCTGATGACACGCAGCTCTATCTCTCCTTTTCCACCTGTACAGTGGAGGCCGTCCAGACCCTTGATCGCTGCCTGGCCGCGGTTTTGGATTGGACCAGGACCCACAGACTCAGGCTCAACCCTGGAAAGACCGAGGTTATGTTCTTCGGGGGCGGCCCGGTTGGGTACTGTGGCCCTCTTCCCAGTCTGGGCGGGTCCGCCCTCCAGCTGGCGCAAAGAGTGAGGAATCTGGGCATCGTCCTGGATCCGGGACTGACCCTGGAACCCCAGGTGTCAGCCGTGACCAGGTCGGCCTTTTACCATCTAAGGCTTATCGCCCAGATTCGCCCGTACCTGGACGAGAGCTCCCTGAGGAGAGTGGTACAGGCACTGGTCATGTCGAGGCTGGATTATTGCAACGCTCTCTACATGGGGCTCCCCTTGAACCTTGTTCGGCGATTGCAGCGGGTCCAGAATGCGGCGGCCAGGTTGGTGGTTGGTGCGCGCCGTTTCGACCGCATCACCCCCATCCTGGCTCGCCTACACTGGTTGCCTGTTGCCTCCCGAATAAGGTTCAAGGTGTCAGTCTTGGTTTACAAAACCCTCCATGGCTTGGTCCCTGATTATCTGGCAGAGCACCTCTCCCGACAATTAGATCCGGCCCGACCCACCCGTGCATCCCTGGCCCTTTCGCTCCGGACTGACCCCCCGAGGCAGGCCCGCAAGACGAGCACGCGTGGGCGCGCCTTCTCGGTGGTGGGGCCGTCCGTTTGGAACAGCCTACCGAGCGACCTGCGGCAGGCCCCCTCCTTGGCGTCATTTAAGAAAGGGCTGAAGACGCTACTCTTTAGGGACGCTTTTAACAACGACTAGCTTCCTTTTTCTGCACCAGCTCACTTACATATGTTTGGACTGCTGCTGTGACTGCCCCTGTCGTTGTCCGCCTTTAGCCTTTTATCTTTTTATCTTTTTATCTTTTTAATCATTTATGTTAACCGCCCTGAGTTCCCGTCCTGGGAAGAAGGCGCGGTATATAAATATAAAAATAAATAAATATAAATAAATAAATCCTTCCTTGTAGCAAAGTGCGTTGCTTTTGCATTCTTGAAGGATTTCACGTCCAGGATCTGAAAGATGTTGTGAGTTTTTCGGGCTGTTTGGCCGTGTTCTGGAAGTGGCTGGCATCCTCAGAGGGCAAGCAGCTCAGGGAACAGTTACCCCAGAGCACAGAGAGAAACTCCTTGGTCTTGAGAAGAAAAACAACATAATTGTTGTGAGTTTTTTGGGCTGTTTGGCTCCGTGGCGGGCAGCTTCAGAGGGCAAATTGCTCAGGGAACAAGGAACTGGGAGTTGAGTCATGGCTACTGGACTTCTTTTTTGAGAGATAGAAACGTTTCGCTGTTCATCCAAACAGCTTCATCGGTCTGAATACAGCTAGTGCAAGAGACCTTCTTATAGTCAGCTTGACCTCTTGTCCCCTGGTCTGATTGGCTCATAAGATGAACAAAGCCTGAATAGGCTCGTTAGGGAGACATTAGTGTCCATGGCCTTAAGGTAAACAATGGCCTAAGGTGCTGAAACCCATCAAGAATGGGTCGTTAGCTGTGACCTGGTGGTGAAGGCTCCTTGATTTGCCTGGGTACTTTGGAAAGTACAGCCTGATTTACCCAGGCAAATCAAGGAGCCTTCACCACCAGGTCACAGCTAACGACCCACCTTAGGCCATCCTAATGTTTAAATTGAACCTGTTTTCCTGTAGTTTGAGACCAACTGCCCCGAGTCCTAGTCTCTGAAGCCATGGAAAACAAACTGGTCCCCTCTTCAATATGACATCCTTTCAAGTATTTAAACATAGCTATCATTTCCCCCTTCAGCCTTCTTTTTGAAAGGCTAAACATTCCCAGTTCCCTTAAGCCGTTCCTCATAAGATATTTCTTCCAGACTTTTAACCATCCTGGTCGCCCTTCTCTGCACCTGCTCGAGGTTGTCAACATCCTTTTTAAATTGAGATTTTAAAAAGGATGTTGAAAATCTTGAACAGGTACAGAGGAGATCTTCTAGATTCTTTCCCCAGCTGGCTCGTTCCCTTTCCTTATTAATTTCCCCATTTATTGTTTTACCTTTAATCAGCTCAAAACATTGAACGGCCATATCCGCAAGGGTTGTTGGCTCCAGGCCTCACCCTGCTCCCCGTGACCACGTACGCTAGAAAACGTGGATTACAGTGAAAGCTACTTTGGATTTCCTGGTCTTTATTGATTCCTTCTGGTGCTCAGTGGCCTTCGCGACCCAAGAGGTTTTTGCACGTGTCCTGTACCCTCAAGTTGCAGACGATTTATCGCTCCCCTAGTAGGGCCTCTTCAAGGAGTGGTTTCATCATTGCCCACTGCCAGTTGTGTTTCCGTGGCTGAGCGGGGATTCAAACCCAGGACTGCTGAGGCCTAGTCTCTCACTCTGCCTACCACAATATACAACATCCTGCAATAAATTCACAATTTCAGCATGCTTGTCTTTCTTTAAAAATATGGTAATCTGTGTTAAAGGGCATAATTCCATGCCTTACAGTAGAGCTAAGAATACAGCTTACAATTAGTTTTTACTTCATAGTCAGTATTTACGATATGAACTTGATAGAGTAACCTTTGCAAACCACCTAAACGGTCAGCCCATAATCATGTATGAGTTGCAAATGTTTTGTAATAGGTTTGAATTTTTTTCTGCGCCTTCTCCATCGGTGTTAGCAGTCAAGGCTGACTCTTGTACAGTTTTATGATCTACAGAATGGACAATCGGATGGGTTAGCGTCACCTGGGACAGCCTAAAAGTTCGGGTGCATTAAGAGAGCAATAATTTGCATGTGTGTCCCCCCCCCTTTCGCCCCTCTTTTTTTTGTAACTGGAAGCCAAACCAAGGTGAAAGCATGGCTCTCATCCCTCCCTCAACCCTCGTGAAAGCACATGGCAGATCCTGGAGAAGGTGTCCATTGGGCCTGCGACCTTTCGGAAAGTGGTTTTTAAAATCGTTGTTTGTTTCCTCTTTAGAATTCCTCGGTGTGCCTTTTGATGCTGGAAGGAGCGCCCCAAAGGCCTGGAGGTTTTCACAGAAGGTCATCAGAGAAGGAGAGGAGGTAAGCAAGGCCGTGGCAGGGAAGGAGGCGGACAGCAACGACTATGGGCCTTTGTACACGACCCCTAAACTCCGCCGCAAATGGCTCCCAGCTCCGGAGCTTAAAATTATTTCCCCACCAGCTCCGGAGTTTACAGATAATTAAGTGCGACCACGCCCACCTAAGCGGGTCCCAGCGCACTTTTCAGGTACCTGCTCTCTGGAGGTGAAAATTCCTGATGCGGATATAACAGTAGTGACTGCCGGGCTCTCCTTGCTTCTGTTTGTTCTTTTTTTGCCCCCCGCCCCTTTAAGAGATCTGAATGCAGTGCCGGGACGGCAGAAGGGAGGTGAGCGGCATTCTTTTCTTCCTTTTTTTCTCCCTCCCCTTGCACAGACAGGAGCAAGGGAGTGCGGAGGGGGTGGGAACGCAGGAACAGCGACAAACCCCTAAGATCTCTGGTCCGAATTTAAGTGGCCAGCGGATCTTAGGGGTCGTGTGAAAAGGCCCTATGTATAAGTGGATTACCCCCCCCCCCCCGGTATGCTTAAAAATGTCACCCATGACCGCTTCTTTCATGAGCCTATGAATTGCTGCAGTGTCTCAGAATCATGCTGTTAATCGCAGCTTGAAGAAGTCTCTTGAAAAGGTAACCCATGGTTTCCCCCTTGGGCCAGGATGTCAAGAACCATAGAAACATGAAGTGAGCAGTGGACTCTCTCAGGCCATGGAGTCCAAACCCCTGCTCAAAGGCAGGACCCTAAATCAAAGTGGCTCTAAGAGATGGTGGTCCCCATTTTCTCTTGAAGGCCTCCCGTGTTAGAACGCTCACCACACCACTCAAGGTCACGGGTTCCATTGTCATACTGCTCTAACAGTTAAGAAGGGTGGGTTTTTAAAAATACAGTAGGACCCCAGTATCCGCTAGGGATTGGTTCCAAGCCTTCCCATGGATAATGAAAACCGTGGATAAGAGAACACCAAAATGTCCCCAAAACTGCTGCTTTGTGATAGTAGCTTGCTTTACAGCTGCTGTTTTGCAACGGTAGCTTGCTTTACAGCTGCTGTTTGTGATGGTAGCTTGCTTTACGGCTGCTGTTTTATGACAGTAGTGTGCTTTACAGTTGTTCTTTGTGACAGTAGCTTGCTTTGTGGCTGCTGAATTATTTAATCCCCCCCCCCCCCGCCAACCATGGATAACTGAGTCAGTGGATAATGAATCAGTGGATACGGGGGGTCCTACTGTATATACATTCAGCCTAAATCTGGCTTTATGATGTGTCCTGCAATCTGGGATGACTGAGAACAGATCCTGCGCCTACTCTGTTTGATTACCTTTCATAGGAAGGTTGAAATCGCCAGAAAGGTACCGGTGGTGAAGGTGGCGCTTCCAGAGAGCCGTGGTAGGCTGACTAGAGGGGGTTCTGACATGCTCTCACTGCGCCTGAAAGCGTAGTGTTGAATTTGTTGACTCCAGAGCATGTCTTACCCAGTACAGTACTTGTTAAGTCAGAGGGTGGCTGTGGCATAAAAGAGCCAGGGAGCATCTCCTAGATGAGGACGCAGGACCTGTGGATCAAGATAATGGACCAGGCAAGACATTCTTAACTGTACGAAGCGTTTGGTGAGGCACTTACTCTGGCAGGCAAGATGGAACATGCAGCAGCTGGAGGTGACAGAGGTGAATCATCCCTTGTTTTGTTCTCCTGGCTAAGACTGAAATATGCCAAAGATTTTTCTCCCTTCTGGGCAGCATTCATGAGAATGCTTGTGTGTGTGTGTGTGTGTGTGTGTGTGTGTGTGTCATATCTCAGCCCTCTTGTTTTGCAAAACTATTGCCAAGGTCTGAGACAGAATTTGAATCATGAACATGACGGACTGCCTTTTATGTGTCTTCCTTATGAATCTATTATAGGATCACATAGACTTTGCGTTTATAACCCCTTACAACCTTGTGTGATTACATTGACACTATGTTTTCTGCTGCTATATGTCTGAAGAAGTGGACATGTCCGTGAAGCATTACATTAAAATATGAAACTTAGTCTTTAAGGTGCCACATGTTTTGTGTCTTTTGTTTTGTTTTGTTTTTCTTTGATTTTTGCCTGTAATTCTTGAAAGGACTAACACGACTACCCTCTCTGAAACGTTTGTTTTCAATGTAAGTTTCCATCACTCATAACTTTCAATGGACTTTTATTCTCCTTTTAACTGCTTGTGTAGCTTTAATGCAATGTTGTCATTTAATGCTGTAAGATGTTCCTCAATTCCCTGTTCTCAATACTGGAACATGTCTTAATTGTGAAAAAGGGCAAGGAGCCCAGGGATCTTACTTCGCTTGCTTCTCTGAAGATGCCAGCTACAGAATCTGGCAAAACGTCAGGAAAAAAAACTTCCAGAACATGGCCAAACACCCCACAACAACTATCAGATATCTGCTTTCATTGTAGTGAATAGAGATGGGCACAAAACGAGCGATTTTTCATTTTCGTTTTTTCGTTTCATTACGCAACGAAAATGAAACGAATTTTTTAAAACAAAACGAAAACGAAAACGAAACGACCAAATTTGCCGTGTTTTTCATTTTCGTTGCAGCAGATGCATTGAACTAAAAAGAATGCTAACGAAACAGCAATTTTTCGTTTTCGTTTTCATTTTTTCATTTCGTTACCTAACGAAACAAAAACGATTTTTTTTTTGCAAAAAACATCACGAAAACGAAAACGAACCGAAACGGACCCCTAAATGACCAAACAACAAACGAAACACCATTTTTTTGAGTCGTGCCCATCTCTGGTAGTGAATCAGGTGGGGAAACTGCAGTTCTCCTTAGCTCTTTCTGCACAGAGACCTCAAATAGGCACCCTCTCTCGTGTGTGTGTGTGTGTGTGTGTGTGTGTGTGTGTGTGTGTGTGTGTGTGTGTGTGTGTGTGTGTGTGTGTGTGTGTGTGTGTGTGTGTGTGTGTGTGTGTGTGTGTGTGTGTGTGTGTGAAGTAGGACCACAGTTCCTATAGTAGAATTGCATAACTTTAATATTGGCAATGCAGAAGTTGAAATTGTTTTCTATGCCATGGTTCAGTCGTCATTCCAAAGGGAGACGGCAGACAAGAAATCAGAAGAAGACAGAAGGGCAACAATGAAGGAACTAGGAAAGATCCTCAAGTGTCAGGATATGTCCCGGGAGACCAAGGCCAAGCTCACCCACACTCGTGTCTTTTTGTTCACCATGTAAGAGGCGTGAAAGCTGGACAGTGAAGAAAGGTGACAGGAGGAAATAATTGACTCCTTTGAGATGTAGTCTTGGAGAAGAGCTTTGCAGATACTTTGGGTAGCCAGAAAAAGACCAACAAGTGGGTCCTAGATCCATTCAAGCCCAAACTCTCTTGCGAGGCTGAAATGACAAAATTGGAGCTTTTATATTTTGGCACCTGATGAGAATACAGTAGTTTCTGGAAAACAACTCCATTTGTTCAATACGGGGCATTTGTCTCTTCCGTGTCTTATTTTGAACACGGGCGAGAAGTCGTCAGTCTATAAAAGAAATCCATGGTGTGTCAGCCACCTCCTCTCCCGCATCTATGACATGATTAATTTTTTTCAAAAGAGCAGTTTCGGTGGAGCGGCAATTAACGCAGCTAACCTGTGATTCGAGCCGTTTTGCAGAAAACAAGAATTGTGACCTGCTTTGATGAACGTGATTCAGAGAGTTGTTCCACAGACAGGAGGCAAGGGGGCTAAATATAAATACGCAGAGCAGCCGGGTTTGAAGTCAGCCTGCCTGAGGAGGGAGGAGTGCGAATTGCATCTTCAGTTTGGCGTCTGGGCATCATAAGGCACGGGATGGGGTCTGGGAAGCTCTGGAGTTTGTAGAGGATTTTTGTGTGTGTGTGATGGTGGGGAGAGGAAATGACAAAGGCTTTGGAAAGTCTGAAGTAGACGTGGGAGGGCTTCTTTAGCTGTTGTTGTTGTTGTTGTTGTTGTTCAGTTGTGCAGTCATGTCCGACTCTCTGTGACCCCATGGACCAGAGCACGCCAAGCCCTTCTGGCTTCCACTGCCTTCTGGAGTTTCCTCAAATCCATATTGGTTGTATTGATGACGCCATCCAACCATTTCATTCTCTCCCTTCTCCTTTTCCTTTTGCCTTCAATCTTTCCCAATATCAAAGTGGTCTGCTTATATACCGCCCCATACCAGTTCAAGTAGTCTCCGGGCAGTTTACAGTTTTAATCACAGTATGTGGGCTACACCTTGCTCCCCCCCAACAAGCTGGGTACTTATTTTACCGACCTCGGAAGGATGGAAGGCTGAGTCAACCTAGAGACGGCTACCTGGGACTGAGCTCCAGGTCGTGAGCACAGTTTTAGCTGCAGTTCTCTGTCCACATACTGCCTTGTAGAATTTTGAGCATAACCTTGCTAGCGTGTGAAATGAGTGCAATTGTGCGATAGTTGGAGCATTCTTGGTTGTTGCCCTTCTTTGGGATCGGGATGTAGACCGATCTTTTCCAGTCCTCTGGCCACTGCTGAGTTTCCCAAATTTGCTGGCATATTGTGTGTAGCACCTTTGCACCATCCTCTTTTAATATCTTAAATCAGGCACGTCCAAACTTTGGCCCTCCACATGTTTTGGACAACAACTCCCAGAATTCCAAGCCTGTATTTCCAAATGGCAAAGGACTGTGGGAGTTGTGGCCCCAAACATCTGGAGGGCTGAAGTTTGGACATGCCTGTATTAAATAGTTCAGTTGGAATGCCACCACCTCCACTGGCCTTGTTGTTTGCAATGCTTTCTAAGACCCACTTGACTTCATTTTCCAGGATGTCTGGCTTAATTTCAAGGAAGTGGGTCTGTCGTTCTCCAGAGGTCAGCACGAATCCAAAAACAAACCACGATATTGTTTAGAAATTGCTGTTTCATCGAAAATTCATTCATTGCTTTGAACCTAATACCTTGTGTACACAGAGCTACTGTCCAGATGTGAAATTTTATATGCATAGATCAGTGGTTCCGAACCTTGGGGTCCCCAGATGTTTTTGGACTAAAGTCTTAGAAGCCATTGTTAGCTGCAGCAGTGAAAAAACCTTCATACCCAGATGAATTTTGATATGATTGCCAATGGTTTTCTGGATTCATTCTGGAGTGTGAGGAGTTAAGATCATCCAGAGAAGTCTTTCTCTCGGTCCCACCGTCTTCCCAGGTGCATTTGGTGGGAATTTGAGAGAGGGCATTCTCTGTGACTACTCCCATACTCTGGAACTCCCTACCACTGGAGACCAGCCTGGCCCCATCTTTGCTGTCCTTCCAGAAGCAGGCAAAGACGTTTCTCTTTACACAGCCTGAGTGGAGTTTTAAATGGATGGTCTATGATTGAGATGTACAAAATAATGCAGGGCATGAGCAAAATGGATAGAGGGACGCTCTTCTCCCTCTCACAAAATACCAGAAATAGGGGGCATCCACTCAAACGGAGGATTGGGAAATGAGAACAGACAAAAGAAAATATTTTTTTACCCAGCGTGTTGTTAGTCCGTGGAACTCCCTGCCACAGGAGATGGTGATGGCATCTGGCCTGGATGCCTTCAAAAGGGGATTGGACAGATTCCTGGAGGAAAAGTCCATCACAGGTTACAAACCAGGATGGAGATGTGTGATCTCCAGGCTTAAAACTGGGGTACCTCAAGGACAAGATGCAAGGGAGTGGTATCAGGAGACAGAAATCTAGTCTCGAGCGCTCCCAGACGCATCTGGTGGGGCTACTGTGAGATCCAGGAAGCTGGACTAGATGGGCCTTTGGCCTGATCTAGCATGGCTCTTTTTATGTTCTTATGTTCCCTAACTGCTTTGATTGCATTTTTGCTGTTGCTTTGTTTGCCATCTTTTAATGTGGCATTTGTTTGACCCTTTATAGTATTTGTATACAGTTGGAACCCCCCTGCATCTGCAGGATCACTATCCACTGATTCATTTATCTGCTGCCTGAAAATATTAAACAAACAAACAAACAAACAAACCCAGAAATAGTATCTGTATAGGTTTCCAGGGTGTATTTACCATAGCTGGCCACTGCAGGGAGCCAGAGGCCATGCAGTTTATCCAGTGGTTCGTGGAGTTACGAATGTCCCTACTTATGAAAAATTCAAGTTACGAATAGAAATCCTGGGTATAAGAAAAATTCGAGTTATGAAAAAAGTTTCTTAACTCAAAATGCAATTTCCCGTAGGAATGCATTGAAAATGTATTAATTCATTGCGAGGCTAGAATAGAGATTAAAGCACCCATTTGTGTGTGTGCAGAACTCTTTATAAAGTGCACTTTAAAGACATGCACACTGTACATGTCTTTAAAGTGAGCTTTAAAACAATGAAATGACGAAACAGCATGTTGTTTTTCGTAAGGTACTCATCTCTCGTTTTTCCGCTTCTTTCTACGTTTCAAGGACATCTTCAATTTATTTGCTGAAAAATGGTTGCCTGGCTGTCTTCAATCTCTCTCTCTCTCTCTCTCTCTCTCTCTCTCTCTCTCTGGGATTGTGCTTCAAAGCCAGATGTGAGCCATCCAGGTTCTCCTCACCCAGTTTTTCCCCTCTTTCTATCTCTTCCTTTTAAAGAATAAGCTTAATGCTTTACGCTACTTTTAAGGACCATCAAAGGCCCAGCATCAAGGGACTTTCGGCAAAGTGAATTATGTTTGTTCGTGCACCTCCAGAAGAAAATAATAATAACAGCTGACTTAAGCAACTGCCGTTCGTCTCTGCAAAGTTAATTTAATTGAATTTAGCAATTCAGAGACAAATTACCCTCATTTTTTTAAAAAAAGGGTTGCCTTTGATGATGGGTCTGCCCTTTCTAAAATTTGACCATTGAACGTAGGATGAAATCTGATTTGCTTCTGAGTCATCTTTGCGTGTTGTCTGAAGAGTTAAGTCAAGGGTAAGTCGACACCACGTACATAAATCCTGTTGCTTCAGTAGGTCTTCCTTCATTCAAGGCATTCCAGAGAAATTTAGACAACGACTTGCCAGATATCCTTGGATGACGACTCCTGCCTTGAGCAGGAGGGGGCTGGACTAGATGGCCTTTTAGGCTCCTTGGAGCTCCACATTTCTATTGTTTTGTGAAACCAGTACATGGACTTAAGGCTCTGTTCCTCCAGGTGTTAGGACAGTTGTGTGAGAAGAATCAGTCCAACAGTGTGATTCTCACGTTGCAACCGGTGGAGTTTGCTGGGGTGAGAATATGCCAGACTGGTGGTTGGTGCGGGCAGATATGACCACATCACCCCAGTTTTGGCTCGCTTGCATTGGCTGCCTCTTGCATCCCGAATAAGGTTAAAGGTATTGGTTTAGATTTACAAAATCCTCCATGGCTTGGGACCTGAATGTCTGGCAGAGCGGATCTTCCAGAGGTCAACTGAGGCCCGACCTACCAGAATGTCACAGGTGCTCTCACTTTGGGTGGCCATGCCCAGGGAGGCTAGGACATCGGAAACCCGAAACCGGGCCTTCTCTGTGGCTGGCCCTCGCTTTTGAACCCTCTGCCAAGTGAGTTGTGCCTAGCACAATCCCTGCCCACCTTCAAAAAAGCATTAAAGACCTTGCTTTTCCAAGAGACATTTGGCGACCTTGTGTGTGTGCGTGTGCGTGTGCTTTTTTCTTTTTTTTCTTTGATTTGTTCTGCTTTGTGAACTATTGACGCCATCTTTGCCGATTACTCTTATTACATTTATTTTTATTTTTATTTTTTGTAACGTTATTATTCTGAGCTTTTAAAATTGTTCCTGTGTTTGATTGGTGTAAACCGCCCGGAGATCCATTGGTAGATGGGCAGTAAATAAATAAATAAATAAATAAATAAATAAATAAATAAATAAATAAATAAATGGGATTTTAAACTAAAAAGCCCCCCTTTGCCCTCTAGTGGCCAACATATATATATATATATATATATTTAAAATAGGTGTCTTAGGGCCCAAGGAGTCCTCAGGGGCACCTGTCGAAACGTGGCATAATTTGGGTTGTGATGTGTAAAACGGGCTTCCCTTCAGTGAGGGAGCCTACATTGGCCCTGTCCGGTGCGGCTGCCTCCAAATGAGAAAAACCACAGAAAGATAGAATAATTGAGCGAGAAAAGGCTCAAGAGACCTCTGAGTCCTATTGAGTTCAAGCTCACATGCCGGCACTTGGAACGAGGGTCCGAGACCCCTTGGCATCACCCCTTGGGTGAGGTCTTAAAATGGGCTCCAGCAGGCAGGGCCGGATTCAGTGGGAGAATGAACACAGCTGCTATAATGTCGGCGTCATGCAACCCTCCCCGGTGGAGTTTTACACCTCTCCTGGCCCCCTTCCACCAGGGCCTATAGCTGGAGATGTGGTGGAAGCTGTGGCTCAAAGCGATGGAGGACGGGGTGCCATTTTGAGGGAGGCCGGCGCCAGCAGGAGCTGCCCGTGCAAAGCCGCGCAGCTGCTCCTCCTTTCCCTCCCTTCCGTCTTGCGCGTTCTCCCACGCCTGCAGACGATGCACACGCATGTGTCCACATGCGACGCACGCATGTGTCCACATGCGACGCGAGCATGTGGCAATGGATGCCCGGGCGGCGGGCCGTCTCCCCATCTGTCTGGTCCGTGCGTCCCTCTGTTCGTTGCCCGCCCGGAGGCACCTGTAGCTGGGAACCCAGCGGTCACCATGGCAATCGGCCGTCTCAGGCAGCGTTTTCTTCCGAGTCAGTTCTGAAACGCTGACAATTACACAGATACACAGCCCCCCCCTTTGCGAGCGCCCGTCAGTCTCCCCTTTGTTGTCTTGACAACCGGAGTATATTTAGAAATGTAACGGGGGGTGGGGGGGGTGGCTCAGTCGCACTTTTGCTTGAGCGGCATTTCGTGGCTCTGCTGCATTTGGGATGGGGGTGGCAGGCAAATAAATGAGCTCCTTGCAGGGGGGGGATGCTGCACATTCACACACACTCAAGCCCCCCCCCCCCTATTTTCGGCACTGGCTCTCGGGGGGGTCCCAAACTCAGGAAAGGATGGTAGGCAGCTTCTAATTTCATGCAGCAAAGACGCCACCGCTTATTTTTTATTATTATGATAATTTTAAATACAGCGGACCCACGTATTGCAAACGGTTTGTATAACATAAAATCTGTACAACGTAAAAAATTCCAGAGATAGGGGAAATTTGCTGAACAGAATCACCTATGGGGCGAATCCATACAACATAAAAATGGTCGTGATTAGGGATTACTCCGTTTTCAATGCATTCCTATGGGAATTTGTATAAAGGAAAAATTGCTTAATATAATTCCATATGGAACGAATTAATTCCTTTATACAAGGTACCACTGTATTTATTTCATTTCTAGGCTGCCCATCTGGCTACCAAGGCCACTCTGGGTGGTTGACAACAGCAAGTAGAACTCCAGTTCGTGACCATAAGTTAAGAGAAAATAGCGTCAAATAATACAGATCGATAAACAGATGCTGAACGTTAGAAATCAGTTATAACCGTTAAAAACTCTTTAATGCAACGTACAACTGTGTTATTTCCATTCTTTGTACTAGATGAAGATAGAAATAAGTGACGATGAATATAATGATGCAAAAGAAACATGTAAATTTGGAATAGATCAAACATTTGGGTCGAAATATTGGGGAAATAATTGTATTTTAAATATGTAACAAGGCAACACAGAAGCAATGTATCTGTTTTAACTTGTTAGGTTTAGAAAATTTAATAAAATATTTTTAAAAAAAATGCAAATACAAAAAAACAACAGTTATTAGAATTTGTCAAGACAGTGCTTGGGGACGGCGAGGATAGAGAATTTCATATCCTCCCAATTCTTCAGTCTCTCACAGACCCGAGAAAAGTTGCAGTACGTTGCAGCGCATCTTGTCGGTTTCTGGAACAATTGTGTCTGCATTCATGTCCTGCCTGTCTGCCCCCTCCTCTTGCTGTGAGGCCGTCCGCTCTACTGTTGTTTATTTTATTTATTTAACTAACTTATCTCCTGTGCTTCTTCCACTGAGCTCAAGACCCCTGATTTACCTTCACAACCACTCCTCTGTTGAGTTCCATAATATTCAGTTGTATAAATAACCAAGGGGCAGTTTGTATCCAGGTCTGATCATATGCAGTGGCTACCCTTAGGTGAAGTGAGGTGGTTGAAGTGAGCAAGGGTGTGAGGTGTTGAACCCTCGCTCTGCTTATCCATCCTCCTTGCCATTGTTCAAAGACAGGCCAAGTGCTTGTCCAGTTGGCTTTTGGACTTGGTCTAGGAGGTGATGGGATGCGAGCAGAACCTCTTCAGCTTGAGCGACATGCATGGTTGACTCCACTGGGAGCAATCCAGTTAGAGGAGTGGATGTTTGGGGCAAGCTCTAAGTAGTTGGTTGATCTGTGGTTTCTCGTCCCATTTGGTCCCTGAAGTGGGGCGGTAGAGATGGTCCCCCAGCCTCTACCTCTGTTTTTCTAGCAGAGAGGACTCCCCGAAGCTCAGTGGTAGCACCTCTGTTTGTGGAAGGCCCCGTGCTCAGGGCTTCAGCCTAATAGAGGGACCCGGCAGTGTCAGACGCAGACCTGACGCAGTCCTGCAGTTTTCAGTTCCTCTTGCTAATAGAATTCATCCATTTGGGGGTTTTCCATTCATTCATTCGTTCGTTCATTCGTTCATTCATTTCTATAGGCCACTTTCTCCCAATAAGGGGACCCAAGGCGACTCACAATACTAAATATAGTAGAATTAAAAACACAAAAAGTTAAACATCAAAACCAAAAATAATTAAACGACAAACCAATTAAAGTACAGTTGAATAACTAAAAGCCAGTCAACAATAAAAACTGGCATAACTTTAAAAAAAGGCATTCAGCGACTCAATTATGGTTGTTAAAATCCTGCTTGAAGAAATAGGTTTTCAGTAGGCTTTTGTTTTGCTTTGCTTTGTTTTTTTTTTTAAATTGCAGAGCATTAGTCACACAATGCAGATTCTCTTAGGGAGGCAGGTGACCTTTTTGGATATCAGACACCAGCCATTCCTTCTGCTCTCTTGGGACTAGTCAACGCTCACAACCTCTCAAGGTTGTTGGCTCCATTGTTGTGCTGCTCTAACAGTTAGGAAGTTTTTGCTGGTCTCCAGCTGAACGCTGACTTCCTGTGGTTTGAGCCCATTGTTGTATGTCCTGCGCTCGGGTATGATTGAGAACAGATCCTACCCCTTTGCTGTAGAACAGCCTTTCAAATATTGGAACAGTGCTAACCTATCTCCCCTCATTGTTTTCTCAAGGCTAAACATCCTCAATTATTTCAGTTTTTCCTCCTAGGGTTTGGTTTCCAACGCCTTATGCCTTAATATACATAAATAAATGCCTATTCATTTTCATGCTATCTCAGAGTAGGCCATCCAGAGCTTGTTAAACGTTGTGAGGTGTGACATGTTGACACTGTGAAAATGAGTTTTCTCCTTGCTCCTGTTTGCTCCAAATGTTGATATGCAAAACACTTGTGTAGTCCCGTTTTTTGCAGCAAAGAATAGACACACACACACACACACACACACACACACACACACACACACACACACACAAAAGGACAGAAAACATGATTATTGTTTAAACACACACACACACACACACACACACACACACACACACACCACATCTAGCGCTTCTACTTGGTACAAGGTCACAGAGCAAAGCTGCCGTGGTTGTGATTTAGCTTCACAGAAGGCACAATTTGTTTAACAAAGAGAAACAACACCGTCCCTGCAGAGGCAAAAACTCCTAGTGAGACTTTGCAATCCATCCCGTCCCCCTGAGAAGATAATGGAATCCAGAAAGGGGCTCCAGCATTATTACTTAGGTGATGCCTTTACTAGGTTGATGCAATGTGCTGCAAAAGTGTGCAAGCTTTTGAGATTCATAGGTCTTCGTTGGGCAAGAGGGTATGACACTGGTGAGTGGGAGGAGGGGAAAGAGAGGGAAAAGGTTTTGCTTTGGGGTCCAAGGAGTTGGCATGCTGTCTTGGAGGAGGCAACAGACAAGGCGGGTCTCGCAATGGAACGGCTGCGGTGTTAGATCCTCCCCCCCCCCCCATCCTCCAGGAAGCCTGCACACTTTTGAGGAGCTAGAAAGTTAAAACTGCCTCTTAAGATGCTCTAATTCCCCACCATGGATTCACGGGGGTCGCTCTCGCGTCTCGGCACACAGCCTGGCTGGCTGCCGAGCGTCCGCCTGTGCTGTGCTGATGCTGGATGAAGACAGAGGAAAACAGTGGACCGCCACCACGCTGGATGCCCTGGCCTGTTTTCTAGAAAATGGGTCTCTGGTCTTCCTGTCCATCCTGTTGTTTTGCCGCAGGTGCAGGGTTCGCTTTTCGGATAGTGAAACGCCACTTGCCCCGAATGACTGAATCTTCAGGACGCAGGCCGACGAGTCTCATGTCCTTAGTGTCAGTGTCCTCGCATCTCTGTTTTGGTGCCAGCCATCGATTTCCAGGTGATGTGCCGTTTGGGTGATAGTGGAAGGAGCTGCTCTAGTGACATTTTATTTGCACCCCTGTCTTGAGCAGTGGGTTGGAATTGATGGCCTTAGAGGCCCCTTCCAACTCCATCGTTCTAGGATTCCTTCCTTCCTTCCTTCCTTCCTTCCTTCCTTCCTTCCTTCCTTCCCTCCGTCCGTCCGTCTGTCTGTCCATGCGTCCTCCCTTCCTCCCTCCCTCCCTCCCTCCCTTCCGTCCTTCCATCCATCCATCCTTCCTTCCTTCCTTCCTTCCTTCCTTCCTTCCTTCCTTCCTTCCTTCCTTCCTTCCTTCCCTCCGTCCGTCCGTCTGTCCGTCCATGCGTCCTCCCTTCCTCCCTCCCTCCCTCCCTCCCTCCCTCCCTCCCTCCCTCCCTCCCTTCCGTCCTTCCATCCATCCTTCCTTCCTTCCTTCCTTCCTTCCTTCCTTCCTTCCTTCCTTCCTTCCTTCCTTCCTTCCTTCCTTCCTTCCTTCTACAGTAATACCTTGGTTTATGAGCATCGTCCATTCTAGAAACATGCTGGAAATGTCAACAACAATTTGCCCGCCCGATGGCTTCCCCCACCTAAAAATACGCCCCCGTCTGTGGTGACGGTAATGGGACCCTGCCCAGCTGTTTGTGTGCACAGGGGCAATGAATGAATGAATGAATGAATGAATGAATGAATGAATGAATGAATGAATGAATGAATGAATGCCTGGCCACAGTGGTGGTGGCTGCGTGGTTTGTGAGCACCTCTGGCGCTTGTTTTGCAAAATGTTGGTACACTGAGGTGCTCGCAAACCAAAGTGGTGCAGTGGTTAAATGCCTATCCTGCAGCTAAAACTGTGCTCACCACCTGGAGTTCGATCCCAGGTAGCCGGCTCATGGTTGACTCAGCCTTCCATCCTTCCAAAGTCGGTAAAACGAGGACCCAGTTTGCTGGCTGTGTGTGCAATGTGTATCCTGCCTACTGCAATTAAACTGTAAAAACCACCCAGAGACTACTTGAACTTTTGTGGGGCGGTATATAAGCAGAACACTTTACTGTATCTGCCAGATCACATTTTGATTTGGATTCCTGCCTTGAGCAGGGGATTATTCTTGATGGCCTTGGAGAACTCTTTCCAACTCCATTGTTCTATGATTGTAGGATTGCCCAAGGTCACCCAGGCTGGTGGTCCAACCTCTGGCTCCACCGCGGTAGACCTAACCTACTGGAGCACCGTGTGCCTTGAATGTCTGTTGCCGGAGGCCTTTGTCTTCAACTTGACTCCCTGTTAATAAGCAGGTGTCTCCCGAGTTTACCACCTGAGGGAAGAAAGTGCTTTGGACCGCTGGTAGCGGTCCTTCCGGTAAGACCGTGGCTACAGCTTGTTCCTTTCCCCGGCCTTTTAATTGCGACAAGAGGTCCTAGCATCCTGTTTACCGCAGACAGTCAGGGATGCTAACAAAGAGCGAGAGGGAGAAGCAGGCAGGGGATTAATAAAAAAAAATGCGTCAGAATTTGGTTCAAGGCCTGCTCTTCCCCAGTTGCCGGGAGACAGAGGTTTAATGGCTCTGTAGCTCTTTTTGCTAATTTTGCTCTTGACGCAGGGCTCCGGGGATAGCAGGGGACCAAGCTGCCGCCAACTGCCGGGACCCGGTTGTCATAGAGTCCTAGAACGAGAGGGCCGGGAAGGATCTCAAAGGTCATCAAGGTGGCTGCCTGACCTCTTCCCAAGGCAGGAAATCCAGGAGCCAAGCTTTCCTGATGGAGGGTTATCTCACCTCGAATGAAGGAAGGACTGCCCCAGATTGAGAGGGCGTCCCTTCCACTTCTTACTGTCAGTTTTTTCTCACGTTTGGTCAGAGTCTCCTTGTCATTGCCTTGAAGCCTGCCCTGTGGTGTTGCCTGTTTTCAGGTGATATACTGTTTCCCCCCCCCACCCCACCCCACCCCATGCCAAGTTACTGATCATCCTTGTTGCCCTCCTCAAAACCTGTCTCAATTTGTCAGCATCCTTCTTCAAGTGTGGTGTCCAGAAATGGAACCAGGACTCGAAATGAGGCATCACCAAGTCTTGAAAAGAGGAGTATCAGAACCTCATGGGACTTGGAGACCATACTTCATTCATTCATTCATTTTCCCATGCTCTGTAACATGTAGGACCCACCAGATGTGCCCTGTAACGTAGAGAACCCACCAGATGTTGAAAATAAAACAGCCAGCAATATAATGCCATTATACAAAACAATAGAAAGGCCACACCTTGAGTATTGTGTACAATTCTGGTCACCACATCTCAAAAAAGATATGGTGAAACTGGAAAAGGTGCAGAAGAGAGCGACTAAAATGATTACTGGGCTGGGGCACCTCCCTTATGAGGAAAGGCTAAAACATTTGGGGCTCTTTAGTCTGGAAAAAAGGCGCCTGAGGGGGGATATGATTGAGATGCACAAAATAATGCAGGGCATGAGTAAAGTGGATAGAGGGAAGCTCTTCTCCCTCTCACAAAATACCAGAACTGGGGGACATGCACTCAAATTGAGGGCTGGGAGAGTAAGAACAGACAAAAGAAAATATTTTTTCACCCAATGCGTTGTTAGTCTATGGAACTCCCTGCCACAGGAGGTGGTGATGGCATCTGGCCTGGATGCCTTCAAAAGGGGATTGGACAGATTCCTGGAGGAAAAGTCCATCACAGGTTACAAACCACGATGGAGATGTGTAATCTCCAGGCTTAAAACCAGGGTACTTCAAGGACCAGATGCAGGGGAGGGGTATCAGGAGAGAGAGATCTAGTCTCGTGCACTCCCAGAGGCATTTCTGATGGGGCCACTGTGAGATACAGGAAGCTGGACTAGATGGGCCTTTGGCCTGATCCAGCAGGGATCTCTCTCTCTCTCTCTCTCTCTCTCTCTCTCTCTCTCTCTCTCTCTCTCTCTCTCTCTCTCTCTCCGTCTCCAAATTTGGGTCTGCTTCCCATGAAAACATGAAAGTTGGTGCCCTACTTGGGAGCTGTTCTTTTCTCCTCCATCTGATCACACGTACACGCAGCCGCCACCACTCTCCTCTCACCAGAAATGCATCTTGCTCAGTGGCTCATGACTAACACAATGTTTGTGTTTCCTTTTCCTGGAAGCATATGGGGAGCTGGGGGAAAGCATATGGCCCTTTTCAAGGAACATATTGGTGAATGGCCAAATCAGGGCGGTAGCCAGTTGGAGGCCTCCGGTGCCTGGCTAGGCCACCCAGGCCATCTCTTGGAGGTGAAGGTCCCGGGCAGTTTGTTTTAGAACCAGAGGCAGGTTCTGGAAGACCTTTGGGATGGTTGCACAAGACCCCAGGCGGAAGTATACCCCTCGCCGTGTGATGTCAGGGCGGCAGAGTATCTTAACAGGATTTCAGCTCTTCGCCAGGGGGCAACTGAAGAAGGTCCTGAAGGGGTGAATTAGAAGATGGGTTTGGTAGGGAGCATGGTGGCTCAGTGGATTGAGGCTTCCGAAAACTGTCGGTTACAAAGTCAGCAGCTCGGCGGTTCGATTCCTGGATGCCACGCAGCAGAGCGAGCTCTCACTGATAACCCCAGCTCCTGCCAACGTAGCAGTTCGAAAGCATGTAAATGGAAGTAGATAAATAGGTACCGCCGTAAAAAGTGGGAAGGTAAAACAGTGTTTCCATGCTGGCCACATGGCCACGGACATGTACAACACTGGCTCTTCGGCTTGAATACGGAGATGAGCACTGCCCCTAGAGTCGGACACGACTAGCACGCATGTGCTACGGGACTAATACCAAAAGGTGTGGGGATGTATTTTTGCTGGAGGGGGGACGTTATGCCTCTTTAAGAAGAACCCAAGTCTCTACCTCCTGCACTTTCTCGTCAGGAGCGCAAGAATATTATAGGCAGGGTCCCTGCAAAACCTAAAATGGATGATGGTTCAAAAGTCACATGAAGCCTTTGCCTCTTTCTTGGAAATGATGGTCCCTCCACAACGTTCGTGAATGTCTCCCTTCTCTCTCTCTCTCTCTCTCTCTCTTTTTCGCCATCTTGGGTTTTGAGAATTTGCTTCGAGTAACACATTTTCTTTTCAGCTGGGGAACCTGCCCCCACCTTCTGTTTTCACAATCCTGTGTGTCTGTCTGTCTGTGTGTGTGTATGTGTGTGTGTGTGTGTGTGTGTGTGTGTGTGTGTGTGTGTGTGTGTGTGTGTGTGTGTGTGTGTGTGTGTGAGAGAGAGAGAGAGAGAGAGAGAGAGAGAGAGAGAGAGAACATCTGGTGGATCCTACATGTTACAGAGCATGGGGGGAAATCACCCGGTCCTTTGTCACAATATTGAACATGTGTTTCTATTTATGGTAATGAATCAAAATGTCAGTTATAAAAATACAGAGTGTCAGAATGTTCCCACTCTTCTGAAAAAGTTGATATGACAATTTGTTAACCATATGACTATTACAACGAATACACTTCAAAGCACTGCCTGATTCAGTGTGCTAGAAGGTCCTTCCTTCCTTCCTTCCTTCCTTCCTTCCTTCCTTCCTTCCTTCCTTCCTTCCTTCTGAAAGGTGTTTTCTGGATTACATCTCTTAGCCTCTCAAACCCAGCAGGGAAACTTGTGATGGCTTAGTAAATGACCAGGTATTACATATTGGGACATTCTGATGCCTGCCCTCTCCCCTCTTTGGTCCAAAGGAAACATGAGTGTCCCTTCCAAATACTTTGAGGCTCTCTGTGGGGCTACGTGGGCAAAGAATTCCAAACAATGCTAGAGCCTCGTGGTGCAGTTGTTAAATGCCTGCACTGCAGATAAAACTGTGCTCACGACCCGGGGTTCAATCCCAGGTAGCAGGCTCAGGGTTGACTCAGCCTTCCATCCTTCCGAGGTCAGTAAACTGAGGACCCAGCTTGCTGGGCTGTGTGTGCAATGTGTAGCTTGCATACTGTAATTAAACTGAGGGCGTTTATACACGACCCCTAAGCTCCGCGGCAAAGGGCTGCAAGCTCCGGACCTTAAAAATGTTTTCCCACCAGGTCCGGAGTTTGCAGACAATTAAGTGCGACCCCGCCCACCTAAGCGCGACCCAGCTGCACTTTCTTGTACTTGCTTTTGGGAGGTGAAAAATATTTGATGCGGAGAGTGCCTGAGCTCTCCTTGCTTCTTTTTGTTGTTTTTCTTTCGCCTCCGCCCCTTTAAGAGCAACCAGGAAGTAAAACCGGGGCTCGGAGCAAGCTTCCACGCACGGGAGGTAAGGGTTTCTTCTTTTGTCCGTGTCTAAGGCTTTTTCCCCCTCCCTCCCCTCCCGCAGACAGAACAAGGAAGTGCGGAGGAACAGCAAGGAACCCTCAAGATCTGTGGTCTGAATTTAAGGGACCAGTGGATCTGAGGGGTCGTGTGAAAAGGCCCTGAGACTACTTGAAGTGGTATGGGGTGGTATATATAAGCAGAACACTTTTTGGTGACAAATAATAATACAGTGGACCCTCATAAGATCTGCACAACATAAAAAATTCTGGAGATAGGGGAAATTTGCATAACATAATCGCCTATGGGGCGAATCCGTACAACATAAAAATGGTTGTGATTAGGGATTAGTCCGTTTTCAATGCATTCCTACTAAACACACACACACAGAGAGAAAGAGAGAGAGAGAGAGAGAGACTGAATACTCTTATCACCTTGACCCACACAGAACCCATCCAACCTTGACAGATCTAGCTCATCCTAGGGCGGTTGTGGATATTTCTCTTGTCAAATCCGCTCCGATCTCACCTTGCTCAGAGGAAACAGGAGCAATTGTTTGATGTTGTGAAGGTGGGGGTCAGATTTCCCTGTTTACTTTGGACCAGGTGTCTCCCCCCCCACCCACCTGAACCACCACCACCACCACCCTTCATGGAAGGAGGAGGAGGAGGGAGGAGGACATCTGGGAAGGCTGCAGATTGATGCCAGAATTTATTGGCAGTTGATTTCCCTCTCCCTGGAGATAGATCTGAGGGTAATCCACAGCCGTGGCCAAACCCTTCCAGAACCAATAACAAGGAAGGAGAATGCACCAATTCTAACAATTCTGTGCCCAGAAAGGTGGCACTGGGCCTTCATTATGTTGGACAAAGAGGCTCTGCTTCTGAGCGAGGCTTTGCGAGTTGAACTCACCAGGAGTTTGACACCCGCGTCCATGATGGGGTCTTGGACGATGGACCTTATATCGACATTTTCACTTGATCGGCTTGAAGGTTTGTGGCTGAGAAGCCGTGGACGGTTTTCTTTAAAATCATGAATGGGAGAGGGTGCATTATGCGTCACATTTATCACAGTGTGCTTTTTCCCTGATCATCATCACCCTGGTAGATTTCCCCTCCCTGCTTTCTTACAATTGATTATGTGTGCAGCATCAGTTCCAAAACTTTTCAGCATCGTGTGCATTCAGAAGCCCTGCTTCCTCTCCAGCTGGCTGGATAGCTCAGTGCATGGGAGCATCCAGATGGAGAGCCAGAGGTCAATACTTAGGACTTAGGAGGCCTGCTCAGCCATGAGAACTCACTGCAGGCGCAGGACTGCTAAAACTCACTCCTTATAAGCCTATTGCAAAAACAGGTTGCAGGCGATACCTTTATAGGCCACTATTTAAAATTAAAAAAAGGAACATTGCAAGCTTTTGAGTGTAAATCACCCTTCTTCAAAGCAGGTCCCAGAAGTTCAGACATGGTAAAAGATGTGCTTCACCAGGAGGTTACTTTTAAAGTCCTTGGTTAGATGATGTTTTTAAAGTCCATGGCTAGACGACGTTGCAGCCAGGGCAGGAGTCTTGTTAGAGGCAAGAAGGGCAGTTGTAAAAAGCTGCTTCTTAAGTCACACCCCCATTCTTCAAACAAAAGAACATGGGTCATATACCACCCCCACTCCCTTACCCTATTGTAACTTGAAAGCCTAATTAAGGTCACTATGGCTTGGTTTTGACTTAATGGCACAGAGCAACATAACAATTATAATACTGGCCATGAGAAATAGACAGTGGTTGCCAAAGGCCTGCCCAAAGAAATGGGCTCCAGCCTGTTGACCAAAGGACAACAGGGTTGGCCGGAGGGCAGCCTGGCCCCCATTGGCAAGGAGTTCCACTGCTTAGAGCCAGCTACCAAGTAGGCGCTTGCTTAGTTTATTTAGTGGTTTCATTTACATGCCTCCTTTCTCCTGATAAGGAGGCCCAAAGCAGCTCAAAATAATGGGTCTTGAATAGCTCAGTGGCTTATTGGTCTGGCTCTGGTACCTAGAGGTTGGTAGTTCGGTTCTCCGCTGGGACTCCTTGAGATGGAATGGACTCTATGATCCAAGTGTGCCTTTCAGGGCTGCAGTTCTAAGGTTATTATTCTCCCATGGAAGTTCACAGATGCATCACAGCTGTAGAAGCATATGTTTTCCCTGCCCAGCCAGAATGGATAGAGAGGGGTTCTCCAGAGACCCTGGGAATCCTTGAGGGATGAACTTCTGCATCATACACGCCACACAGGTCTCAAATCTCTATACGCCCTAGCTGAAATTTGGATTCGGCATAAAGTTCTCGCCTGCCAATAGTTGTGGGCCCAGAAGAGCAGAAGTGGGTCAGGGTTGGTTCAGAGGAGGAAGAGTGGGGTGAATTGATAGCCTTCCTCCTTCCCTTTTGTCTAGGTGACCTCCTGCCACTGGTTAAAGGAGTGCCCACGAGGAGGTGATCTTGGAAATGCATGGTCCCCAGAAGGGTATTTATCCTGAATGGCTCATACTCATCCAGAGCTCATATGAACATAAGAACAGCCTTGCCGGAACAGGCCACAGCCCATCCAGTCCAGCATTCTGTCTCTGAAAAGAAGGCTCTGGTTGTCCGCGGCAGGGCAACACTGGGGCGTCCTTGCTGCAAATGGTTCTCTAGATGCCCTAAGAGTATCCGATCTTGCCTGATTTTGGAAGCTAAGCAGGGTCAGCCCTGGTTAGTACTTGGATGGGAGACCACCAGGGAATACTAGGTGCTGTAGGTACCTGGAATAAGAACTGGCAAACCACTCCATTATCCCTGCCAAGAAAACTCCATGGACATGGGGTCATGAAGAGTCGGTCAGGACTATAACCACACAACACATGGGGTTGGAAGGATGCCATCAGTTGGCGTTGAGAGAGACATGGGAAGTCCCCAGGCGGGTATTCTGATACTTGTGTTGAATAACATTGGGTTTGTTCTCACCCTGCCTTGCAGGATTGCTATGCAAATGAGGAACTTGAATGGCCGTGGGCTTGTTGAGGTATCAAGTTAAGACCTCCTCCTCTCTAAGGTGAACCAAATTCCACAGCAGCGTCAAGATTCGGAAGGCGGAGGATAGCCATATGTGGGGGGATCTTGTTGTGTTGACTAATTGTGTTGTTGCCCTCACCATGACTTAGGATGCTCCGTCTCATTTATGCAAGCGTCCCTGGTTTCGTTCCAACCCAAGGGCTAACCGTTGTGTTTTCCTTGGTCCACCTCCAAACCCTAATCTTTGCGGGAAGAGTAGCATGAAGTATTGGATTAAAGTGGAACAAAACAGAGTTGCATAAGCAACAGGGATTAGAGATGATATACAGAACGGCTCGTATCCACAAGGACTCTGAATGAAAGGGGCTACATGGCATGACCCTAAGTAAGAACAAATTCTTGGTCTGTCCTGTCCGCTGTCTGGCCATTGCCTGAATACTTGGTCTCTATATCTCATATTTTGTCATTGTCATCTTCTTCATTTCTTCGTCCTTGTCCTTCGCTTCACAGATTCGTAGAATCATGAAGTTGGAAGGGGCCTTTGAATTGGATTCCTTACCTTGAGCAGGGGGGGTGGGCTTGATGGCCTTAGAGGCCCCTCCCAACCCAATGATTTTAGGATTTTAAGCTGGACAAGAAAGAGACTTTGATTTGTTTGGAATCTGTATGGATTCCATGAACTGCTGGAAAACGGAGCTTGCGAGTCCTGGTTAGAATCAACAAACGAGGCTACGGTTACCAAACTGAGATAATTGCACTGGGACCATCTCACGAGAGGAGTTGTGTGATCTGCAGAGAGCTACCAGTTGGGTTCTCACTCCCTTACTGTATGATGGCTTCCTTGTGGCTGTTTCATTGAACATTGCACTGCCTCTATCTGTGTGCGTGCGTTTGCATGCATGTTTTCTGTCCTGTTCCACTTCTTCTTCTTCTTCTTCTTCTTCTTCTTCTTCTTCTTCTTCTTCTTCTTCTTCTTCTTCTTCTTCTTCTTCTTCTTCTTCTTCTTCTTCTTCTTCTTCTTGCATGGCCACCCTTCTCAGCTGAGAGCTCTCGGGGAACAGACCCCATCTCTGGGAATCACCATCCATCCGGGAGCTCCACCAGCTTCTACAGTGAGGCTTCCTTCCTGCTTCCCTGTGCCCTTTGGTGACTTCCGAGCCGGGCCTTCCCTGCCTTGCCCTGCCCAGAATTTGTGCATTGGGTTTCTGGGAGGAATAATCTCTGATTGCATTTCCTGTTCCAGATGGCAGAAATAACGCTGCCGGAACCACATCGCCCCGTTCTGCCGTGTGGAGCTCCCTGTGCCGTTCTGGCAGGGGTGCGGCTGCCAGCTCCCTTGCTTTTTTTTGCCCATATTAGGCCAAGTGGTTTTTCTGTTTGGATCCGTTTTCTTCTCAAACAGTTTACGGTGGTTTAGAAGCAGCAGAGAGTCCCTGCAACACAGCTTTCCAGAGGAAACATAAACAGAATCTCTGTTTGCCATTGAGCCAGGATGATTTGAACGGCTTGTCTGGCTGAGGGTCTGGAGGTCTCCTTCCAGGCAGGGTGAAACCTTGGGTGTGGTCATCGGGGCCTCTTGTGTGAAGAGGAAAGCTTGCTTCTGGATCCAGCCCTCCCAGATCCATCCTCAAAGCCGTTTGTGTGGCACAGGACAACGCGGTGGTGTTGTGAGAAGAAGCACCCCCTTTCCCCTGTTCCTCACCTTCATATCTCTAAATCAGTGGTTCTCACCCTGTGGGTCCTCAGATGTTCCTGGACTGCAACTCCCAGAAATCCTGGCCAGCTCAGCAAGTGGTGGAAGCTTCTGGGAGTTGCAGTCCAGGAACATCCGGGACGCACAGGTTGAGAAGCACTGCTCTATATAATCAGTTCGTAAGTCATTATTCCATCCTCATGGTCCATTTCATTTACCTACCCTAACTGAAGCCCTCCAGCTCCTTTACACTTGCCTCTTTCAGTCTGACATTAGAGACCCCCCCAACGAAAATGGGGGTTTGTTGTGGTTAATCAAGGTTGACGACTTATCTTTCAACTGCAGTCCTGCGTTGACTCGTTCTTCTTCCATAAGCTTGTCTTCTCCAAACCAACCTCCCGGGCATATTATGAGTATAAGGTGGGGAAAGGGCACCCATGCCCTTCTCCTTGAGTTGGTGGGACGAAATGTTGGCCAAGAACATTGTGGCATTAAAGACAAAGTAAAATAGAGGATCTCTATTTTTCATCTCTCTTCTATGATCTATGAGGTCCAGAATTTCATCTGTCATCCAAGGTTTGATCTTGTTTGTCTCGACCATCTTTAATTTATCTTGGCACAGCTCATTCACAGCAGCTTTAATTTGGCTTCAGGTGTTTTCAGCTTCATTTATATCTGCTGTCTCCTTGATGGTTTTGAATTTTGTACTCAATTTTATTATTTAGAAAATTTATTATTTATTCTTTGCCCTACATGAATCCACCACCACCACCACAAGGGAAGCCTGGATATCCTTAGGCCCTAAGGGAAGCCAGGTGGCCATCTTAGCAAAGATGGTGGTGGTGATGCCAGCCTATGCCCCAGTGGCACTGGTGATTAAGGTAGGGAGTGGGGCTTTGGAGGGGAAGGGAATGTTTTCTGGTGGTTATTTTTAATTTTTTTTAGATAGCCATGTGCTGTCAAAAAACCCAAAACAATAATCACCCCACAAACCGATGTATCACTTCACTGGTTCGTGGGTGAAGGATCTTTGGTTCTTGGTCCATCCACCTCTATCATGTATGTTACTACGTTACTGAGAGCAATTAGCTCTCAGGAGGGTCTTTTCTGTATTTTAAAATCATTTGGGAGGTGTTGGCTACTATCTGTGGATGTCAGTATCTGTGGGGGTGGGGATAGAAACAATTCCCCCATGGATATGGGGTGCCCTAATGTAGTTAGTGGTTTTGTATACGTTACTCCAATCATGAATCCAAAGGGAGACTGCAGTCAAGAAATCAGAAGGAGAAAACAGCGAGGAAGGAATTAGAAAACACCATTGAGAAGAAAGAGGTTTCCTTGGAGAGCAAAGATCATCCATACTCTCGTATCTCTGTTCGCCAAGGTGAAAGCTGGACAATAAAGAAAGTTGATCAGAACAGAAAATGGATTTGTTTGGAATGTGAAAGCTGGAGGAGAGCTTTGTGGATTCCCTGTCCAGTCAGCAAAACAAGTGGATCCTCAATGAAGTCAAGCCTGAACCCTCTCTGGAGGCAAAAATGTGAACTAAGGCAGTATTTACTGGAAACAACCATCATGCTGGGAAAGGCGGAAAGGGAGTTAAAATCTAAGGGCCTTTTCACACGACCCCTAAGATCCGCTGGCCACTTAAATTCGGACCAGAGATCTTAGGGGTTTGTCGCTGTTCCTGCGTTCCCACCCCCTCCGCACTCCTGGCTGCTGGCTGCGTGAGGGGAGGGAGAAAAAAAGGAAGAAAAGAATGCCGCTCACCTCCGTTCTGCCCTCCCGGCACTGCATTCAGATCTCTTAAAGGGGCGGGGGGCAAGAAAAGAACAAACAGAAGCAAGGAGAGCCGGGCAGTCACTACGTTATATCCGCATCAGGAATTTTCACCTCCAGAGAGCAGGTACCTGAAAAGTGTGCTGGGACGCGCTTAGGTGGGCGTGGTCGCACTTAATTATCTGTAAACTCCGGAGCTGGTGGGGAAACAATTTTAAGCTCCGGAGCTGGGAGCCATTTGCGGCGGAGTTTAGGGGTCGAGTACAAAGGGCCTAAGATGGGTTGACTGTAAAAGAAGCCATAGGCTAGAGCAATGGTGGCGGACCTTTGGCACTCCAGATGTTTTGGACCACAACTCCCACAGCCCTTTGACATTGGCAATCTAGCCTTGGAATTCTGGGAGCTGCAGACCAAAACATCTGGAGTGCTGAAGTTTCGCCACCCCTAGGCTAGAGTTTACAGGGCTGTTAAGGGTAGGACATTTTGGAGATTGCTCATTCCTAGGGTCACCAAAGCCAACAACTTCTGGAAGGTCCCCAGTGCCTACCCTGGCTGGAGATCAGTGCCGTGATCAGGCAGTGCATCTCAGTGGAAGGGGTTGGGTGGGCTTTGACCCCCGCCACCCTTGGCCCGATATCGAGGGGTGCCAAGGGTATAGACTTCTCAAAGGAGACCATCTCTGTTGCAGTTAACCTTCTTCCCCAAACAGGGGACTTTCGCATCCAGGTCTAACGTTGAAATTTCTCCGTCAGGCCCAAAGTCGCCGCCTTGCACGCGGTCACTTCCCTAAGCCTGAAACCGCAGTGTGTGTTTCCCATCAAAAGAAAAAAGACTCCACGCCTGCCTTGCACGGTGTTTTCCAATCTGGTCTTTTCAATTCCTTCCTAAAATGCAAGTTTCATTTCTGCCTTTTTCCTCACTTCTAGAAAGCGATGCTCTTCACTCCACTTTCACAGCACAGAAGGGAAGG
This sequence comes from Phrynocephalus guinanensis, assembly GCA_037367245.1. Taxonomy (NCBI): domain Eukaryota; kingdom Metazoa; phylum Chordata; class Lepidosauria; order Squamata; family Agamidae; genus Phrynocephalus; species Phrynocephalus guinanensis. The sequence goes on from CM074735.1 coordinate 138,963,483, forward strand.
AGAGGGGAGGCAAGGGGGGAGCAGAAACCAATCTAGGAATCCTAAACTGGTGTGTTTGTACTAGTTTTGTTTTTACACTAGAACTGTGCTTGGTGGGAATAAGCGTTTTTATAAATCTGCTACTGATGGGCCCATTTCTCCCTCAACCTCTAGCGACACAATGAGTTGCTGACTCTCTGCTTGACCCATGCAAACACACAGTGCAGCTGCTCCTCGCTTAACAATGGACCTGTTTAATGACTGCACAGACTTATAACCAGCAGCATTGGCCAAAGACGCCGCTGACTAATGGCTGCCCAAGGAAGCACCAACTGTTCCAGCCCTCAGGGTCTGGGCCAAAGCATCTGGCTGGCTTCTGCTGCACCAGCCTAGCCAGCAGCTGGGGGTGGTGTAAGCAGGGCTACAGAACCCCCCTCCGCCTTCCTCCTGCTCCACTTCTCCCTAGGGTTGGGTGTTGTTACAAGCGTCACAATGCCTCTTCTGGGGAGGAGAAGGACCCAAGTGGGATAAAACATTGACCACCTCCATCTCTCTTCTATCTCTGTTCTCCCCTCCCTTTTGTTCTGCAAGGAGGGCAGCCTCCACCCACCACAAGACACCCACCTTCAGGTCCTCACTTAACAACCAGTTCACTTGATGATCTCATTGTAGGGACAGAACTTCAGGTCATTAAGCGAGGAGTGCCTCTGTTAAATTCATGCTTGTACAGAAGACTAGATTCCACCACTACCACCACCCAATTAATGTACAGACCTGCTGTCAGTTATGACCGAAACAAATTCATGGACACCTAGGCAGGATGCCTTGAACTGGTATCCCAGGGTATGTGAGTCGGAGGCATGGTGGTGGACTGCTGTGTGCCACCACCCGGTTCTGGACAAAGAAAGGAGTTATGAGGTGACCAGGCTCATTGGCTAAAGAAAACAGGAAAGCTAATGTCTTTCAGAGGTATTGCAGCACAACACCTAGTATCCAGCAAGGTATAATGGCTGGTGGATGGAGGAAGGTAGAGCCCAGTTCATCTGAGCTTCTTACGATGGGAAACATGACATTACTCCAGTGTTTGTTTTGTTAAAATTGTTATCCATCTTCTCTCTGTGAGCTCAAGGCTGCTCAGATCCTCCTCCTCCTCCTCCTCCTCCTCCTCCTCCTCCTCCTCCTCCTCTTAGAACTGTGTTGCTGGAAGGGACCCTCTGGATTGTTGTGTCCAGCTCCTGTCAAGGAGGCCCATCGGGCAATCTCACTCCCACAACTGAGAGTAGTTCTGTTCATGAATCAGGAACACATCTAGTCCTCTGTACTTGCATTGATTTAATACAGACACTCCTCACTTAATGACCTGGAGTTCCATTCATATGACGGTCATTAAGTGAACCGGTTGTTAAGTGAGGAGCTGAAGACAGACGTCTCTGGCTCACAACCAGATACCCAAACACACAGCTATCCCGCCAGCTCATAATCTTGGAACTTCAGAGCTGGAAGGGGCCCTGTGGATAATTGAGTCCCAAGCCTCTGTTGAAGAGGAACAAAGGAGAATCGAACCCCTAACCTTTGGCTCTGCAGACAAATGCCAAAAGCTGTTTCTCCCTGTTGAAATTATTTCCTTTGGCTGAGCCCTCTAATCTGTCAAAGTTGTTTTGGATTTTCATCCTATCCTCTAGAGGGAATTAGCAACCCCTCCCAATTTAGTATCATCTGCAACAAATTTAATCTGTCTACTCTCTATTCCTTCCTCTCTCCCTTTCTAAAGATGTTGAATAGCACCGGACCCAGAACAGAACCCTGCATAATACTGATTGCTAAAACAGTGAAGGGAACCCCGTTAGGGAATACATGTGTACAGTAGTACCTTGGATAAAGAGCATAATCTGTTCCGGAAGCATGCCTGAAACCAAAATGCTTGCATATCAAGGCAAATTTACCCAAAGGAAATAATGGAAACTCGGATGGTTCATTCCACAGCCCAAAAATATTTGAGTACAATACTGTAATATAATACAAGCTACTAAATAAAATACAAAATAAAGTACAGTACAGTACAAAGTACAAAATACAGTACAGTACAAAGAACAATAGCCCGCATTTGAAAACCTTACTGGCAAGTGCAGAGGAGGGGGGAAGCCTCCATGGAGGGGTCTGTTTTAAAAATGGGGCGATGGGAGGAATCCCAACTAGAGCAGAGGAGGGGGAGAAAACCCCCCATGAAGGGGGCTGTTTTAAAAAACTGAGCAATGGGAGGAATCCCAGCTAGAGCAGAGGAGGGGGGGAAGCCTCCATGGAGGGGGCTGTTTTAAAAATGGGGCGATGGGGTGGGTGGTTGTGTCCTGGTTGCGGTGGTGGTGGCAGGGATGGTGTGGAGAGGCCCCACAGAGGTGGCCTCTTATGGGGAAAGGGGTTGATGGGGGTGGTAACTGTTCATGCCTTTACTGAGCCTGTCATCCTTCCTTTGACTCCACTGCTGCTGTTGCCGGAAACAGAGACTGAAACAATCACCCACTTCCAGCAGGAGAGGGGGGAGAGAGGGAGAGATGCCATTGGCTTAGAGCACTTTTGATTATGTGACACCCATGAGAGTGCTGGTATATCAAGACACTGCTTGTTAAAAAGGCAAAAATGTTCAGAAATTTTTGCTCGCTAATCAAAATGCTTGTAAACCAAGTTACTTGTTAACCAAGGTACGACTGTTTTGCATTTCAAACGGCCATGATTTGGGTACCAATATCTGTCATGTGGCTGCAAAACACAAGTTCCCAACTTTGCAAAATAGACTTTAAAAACATGCACATGGCGAGGATCAAGTTCCGAAAAATGATGGAATACCTCCCCCCCACACACACACACAATGCAAAATGGACTTTAAAGGTACGCACACCACATGGATCAGGTCCCTACCTTTGCACCACTTGAGAATTCCACCAAAAAAGTTTTAAAAATTTCCAAGAATTGCTGCAAAAACTTTCAAAAAGGGCGCCAAAAGAATTTGTGTTAGGTGTAAGACATTTATCAGGACACCTAAATGTTGATGATGACCTGCCTAAATGGGGTCCGCTCACGTGGACCCCCATTTACATTTCATGGACTCCCAATTTTTTTCTTACTATCAAAGACCCCTTTGTAAGTTGAAATAGACCCCTAGGGGTCTATAGAGACCACTTTGCGAACCACTGAACTAGATGATCCAGCCATGATATCAGAGGATGGGTTCCATGGTGGATGCATGGATGCAAGATCTTTGCTGATGCAGAATCGTTGAGAAGCTGAATGACGCCTCATGTCTTGCAAAAGTTTATCTTGGGCTGTAAGTGCCATCAGGTTTCCAGGCAGGCCAGTGTCTCATTTCTTGCCAACTTTGCCCGTGAATGCCGTTGTCCTTGAGGAATCAGCATATGTTAGAAGACCTGATTGTTGAACAAGCACCTTTGTACTGTTGTTGAGGGAAACCAGCCAGAACAAAGGTTTCCGTTGATTACCTCTGGTCGGGGAAATGCACCATCCTGTTGCCTTCAACCATGTGCTTCTGTTTTTCATATGGTGTCTTTCATCACAACCTTTGAGAAGGTTTTTTTTTAACCCCTCCCCCCCTTTGGGTTCTTTATATGTGCATTGCTTGTTTGAACAAGAAAAGAACCGCCATCTGCTTGAGCAAGAGACAAACGAACAAGACGGAGGATCTGAAACTAAATAAGATCACATCTGCTTAGCATAACCACTGAAAGACGACTGAAGGCTCTAATGAGAAGCACACGCTGATGAAAAAAAAAAGCCAACAACCCACCAACAAATATTGAGGGAGGTTGCCTGCCAAGGATTTTAGTGTTTTGGCTTTTTCTATTTGCCTTGCTGTGCCAGGCCAACCCGGGAGCACAGCTGCTCCTCTGCCGGCTTGTGTTCTAGCTTGTTTGGGAGAACGTTCTTTTTTCCTCCATCCTAAGGAAACAAGCAGCAGCAGCAGCAGCAGCAGCAGCAGCAGCAGCAGCAGCAGCAGCAACAACAACAACAACAACAACAACAACAACAACAAGTGAGATTGTGATGGTGATGGAACACAGTGATCTCTCTTGAACCCCAAATCCTTGTGTCGGTATTGGGGTTGTAATAGGGATGGGATGCAGGGCAAAGGTGCCCGTGAGAGAGAAGATCTGAAGCTTATCCTCAGAGACCTGTGCCAAGTAGAGGAGTGTTAAAGGCTGAGCTTGAGGAAGCATAGAATCATAGATTAGTGGAGTTAAAAAGACACATTGGAGCTGGGAAAGGTGCAGAAGAGAATGACTAAAATGATTACTGGGCCGGGGGAACCTCACTTATGAAGAAAGGCTAAAACATTTGGGGCTCTTTAGTCTGGAAAAAATAGCGCCTGAGGGGATATGATTGAGACGTACAAAATAATGCAGGGCATGAGTGTAGTGGATAGAGGGACGCTCTTCTCCCTCTCACAAAATACCAGAACTAGGGGACATCCACTCAAATTGAGGGTTCGGAGAGTGAAAACAGACAAAAGAAAATATTTTTTTCACCCAGCGTGTTGTTAGTCTGTGGAACTCCCTGCCACAGGAGGTGGTGATGGGATCTGGCCTGGATGCCTTCAAAAGGGGATTGGACAGATTCCTGGCGGAAAAGTCCATCCCAGGTTACAAACCATGATGGAGATGTGTCATCTCCAGGCTCAATAAAACCGGAGTCCTTCAAGGGCCAGATGCAGGGGAGTGGTTGCAGGAGACAGAGCTCTAGTCTCGTGCTCTCCCAGAGGCATCTGGTGGGGCCACTGTGAGATCCAGGAAGGTGGACTAGATGGACCCTTCTTGGCCTGATCCAGCAGAGCTCTTCTTATGTTCTCATGTTCTTATGAGTTGGAAGGGGCCTACAAGGCCATCAAGTCCAACCCCTTGCTCAAGGCAGGAGTCCAGTTCCAAGGATTTCTACCGGGTTCTTGGTTGTCTAAATTCCTCTTGAAGGACTCTAGCACTGGAGTACTCACCACCTCCTTCCATTGTTGTACTTCTCTCTCTTTAACAGTTAGGAAGTTTTTCCTAACATTCAGCTTAAATCTGGCTTCCTGTGGCTTGAGCCCATTCTTAGGCATCCTGAACCAATCCTGCCCCTGTTCTGTAGGACAGCCTTTTGATAATTTGAAGAGTGCTCTCCTGTCTCCTCTCAGTGTTTTTTTTTCCCTCCTGGGTAAAAAACATGCACAATCAGTCTATTTCTTTCAGTCTTTCTTCCCCGAGGCTTGCTTTCCAGCCCCCTCATCTTCCTTGTCGCCCGCCTCTGAACTTGCTCCAATTTGTTGGCATCTTTTTGGAAATGGAAGCGGCCACGCCAGCCCAAGACGTTTTAGATCAGAAGAGTAACTTTTCCAAGCTTAGGAAACTCCAGGAACACGCAAACTCTTCATGCATCTTGCTTCATATTGATAACACCCAAGCATGGGATCCAAAAGCCAAAAGGTCAAATTTATTTATTTATGAAATTTATACCCCACCCATCTGGCCACTCTGGGCACTTTTACACGACCCCTAAGATCCGCTGGCCACTTAAATTCGGACCAGAGATCGTGGGGGTTTGTCGCTCTTCCTGTGTTCCCACCCCTCTGCACTCCCTTGCTCCTGTCTGCATGAGGGGAGGGAGAAAAAAAGGGAGAAAAAAATGCAGGCTCACCTCCGCTCTGCCTTGGGGAGCTGCCCCAGGAAGCATTCCAATATCTTCCAGTCTCTTAAAGGGGCGGGGGCAAAAAACAAAACAAAAACACAAGGCGAGGAGAGACTGGCACTCACTGCTTTACATCCGCATCAGAAATTTTTCACCTTTGGAGACCAGGTACTTGGAAAAATGTGCTGGGATGCGCTTAGGTGGGCGTGGCCGTACTTAATTTTTTTTTAAAATCCGGAGCTGGTGGGAAAACAATTTTAAGCTCTGGATCTGGGAGCCCTTTGCCTCGGATTTTATGGGTCGTGTAAAAGAGCCCTCTGTGCAGCTCATCTGACCCCCTTGGGGTTTTTTCCTAGAACTGTGACATGTTTTTTCTCCATGGCCTTCATTTTGTGACTTCTTGTCTTTTTTACGTCTCCTTCTCAAACCTACGAGCTTTTAACTAGCATATAATTATTATATTAAGATAATAACTCAGGATGCAAATGTTAAGCGAAGCTGTTTTTTTTTTTTATCCTTTGACCTGAACTGCCACTATATTTGATTTGAAAATGAATCCAGGTGTCAGCCATGCCGGCTGGGCATTCTGGTTTTCCTGGTACAAAAGAAAAGGGACCTTTCATGACAGGAGTCACTTTGGAATGGCAGTGTCAAGAAAGACACAGTGGAACTGGAAAAGGTGCAGAAGACAGCGACTAAAATGATTACTGGGCTGGGGCACCTCCCTTATGAGGAAAGGCTAAAACATTTTGGGCTCTTTAAGTCTGGAAAAAAGGCACCTGAGGGGGGATATGATTGAGACGTACAAAATAATGCAGGGCATGAGTAAAGTGGATAGAGGGACACTCTTCTACATCTCATAAAATACCAGAATTAGGGGACATACACTCAAATTGAGGGCTGGGAGAGTAAGAACAGACAAAAGAAAATATTTTTTCACCCAGTGCGTTGTTAGTCTGTGGAACTCCCTGCCACAGGATGGGGTGATGGCATCTGGCCTGGATGCCTTCAAAAGGGGATTGGACAGATTCCTGGAGGAAAAGTCCATCACAGGTTACAAACCATGAGGGAGATGTGTAATCTCCAGGCTGAAAACCGGGGTACTTCAAGGGCCAGATGCAGGGGAGTGGTATCAGGAGACAGATATCTAGTCTCATGCGCTTCCAAAAGCATCTGGTGGGGCCACTGTGAGATCCAGGAAGCTGGACTAGATGGGCTTTTGGCCTGATCCAGCATGGCTCTTCTTATGTTCTTATGTTCTTATGTCATTTCAGCTGCAAACCACCTCCCTTCAAGGGGCCAAAACTGTCACAAGCCTGAAACACTGATGGAAAACATGTTTGTTTATGTAAGGTTTTCCTGGCTGGTAATGATTACAGCTGTTATGTGTCCCTTTTCTTGGGGGTGTTTTTAATTATTTACTTTACATTCGTTCTGAACTTGCTCTAACGTTGCATCACAGATGCATTTTGAGATAAAATTTATTATGAGTACATAACAGCATGGGGCTGACTTTCCAGGACCAATGGGGCTGAAATGGCATTAGGTTTTCGACACAATTCATATCAGTCACAGTGGTGAACTCTAGCAAGCGACAAGGTCAGTTTAGCTCAGTGCTGCCGAACCTCTATGGCACGGGTGCCAAAGATGGCACTCAGAGCCCTTTCTGTGGGCACCCAACATCGCCCCTGCACAGCCACCTGTATTCAGGTTAAGTTGCTATATTGGCACTTTGTGAAGAATTAGTGGGTTTTGAGTCGCAGTTTGGGCACTCGGCTTCTAAAAGGTTTGCCATCACTGGTTTAGCAGATGTGTGTTGAGTCATGAAACTCAACGGGCATCAGGAGATGTGCGTACCCTGTCTTTCTTCACCTATGATAGCTCAATGCTGAGCTTGGAACCACTGCATTAAATTGGCAGGTGTAACTAACCAGATTTTGTGCATTATTTTTCATTCCATTAGAATACTATTACTACAACTACTACTACTGGGCAATGTGATGGACCAATGTGATGGGCAGGGAAGTACATCACATTGGCCAACCACGTCGTACTGAGCTGGTTGTTGGTTCAGGAAGGATGGAAATAATCATGAACTACTACTACTACTACTACTACTACTACTACTACTACTACTACTACTACTACTACTGGGCAATGTGATGGACCAATGTGATGGGCAGGAAGCACATCACATTCGCCAACCACATCGTGCTGAGCTGGATGGAAATTATCATGGACTACTACTACTACTACTACTACTACTACTACTACTACTACTACTACTACTACTACTACTACCAGCAGCAGCAGCAGCAGCAGCAGCAGCAGTAGTAGTAGTAGTAGTAGTAGTAGTAGTAGTAGTAGTAGTAGTAGTAGTATTCTAATGGAATGAACAAGTAATGCACAAAATCTGGTTAGTTACACCTGCCAATTTAATGCAGTTGTTACAAGCTCAGCATTGAGCTATCATAGGTGAAGAAAGACAGGGTACGCACATCTCCTGATGCCCCTTGAGTCTCCTGCAAAAACAATACATTTAGACTTTCATGGGTTTTCCATGTTGCATAACAGGTGACCATTTCATGAACTCTAAGTCAAGTACCATAAGAGCACCTTATCCCAACAGCTTTTTATTTTTGGAGGGAGGGGGCGACCCAGCACCACCTTTTGGAACGGCGTCCAATCCATTTTTCCTGCCAATCTTAAGACCTTAAGGCTCTATTCATGGTGCAATATCTGCACACTTTACCCATCGGCCTTGGCGACCGTCCTCCACAGCTTTTGATCTTGCTTCTCTGTTGCAAATGTTTTTCAAAACGACCAACAAGGATGCCAGTTTCGGCCTGAACTGTGCATGTCCCTCTTTGGCCAAGTGGGAAAAGTGCTTGCCTTTTCAAAAAAAAATGTTTAAAAATGTTGCATCTTTAAAACTAGCCTGTGTTTTCCAATGCAAGTTTTCAAGGCTCACAGTCTACTTCTTCAGACTCATTAGCAACAGGACAAAAATAACCTGATTACATGGATGCAGAGCTTAATTGAATCATAGATTCATGGAGTTGTAAGGGGCCTACAAGAGAATACAATCATAGAATCCTAGAGTTGGAAGAGACCTCAAGGGCCATCCAGTCCAACCCCCTGCCATGCACGAACCCCCCATCACAGGACTCCCGACAGATGGACATCCAGCCTCTGCTTAAAAACCTCCCAAGAAGGAGACTCCACCACCCTCCTTTGGGGCAGCATCCTCCACTGCCGAACAGCTCTCACCATCATGAAGTTCTTCCTCGTGTTCAAATGAAATCTCTTTTCTTGTAGTCCAACCCCCTGCTCAAGGCAGGAATCCCAGTCAGTGCAGATCTGACCCGTTCCACTGCCGTACTGCTCTAACAGTTTAGAAGTTTTTTCTAATATTCAATTGAAATCTGGCTTCCTGTCACTTGAGGCCATTGTTGTGTGGCCTGTACTCAGAAATGTCCTACAGCGGTGTCACCACAGGATCAGATGGTGTGCTTGTACTGGGTCCTCTTACTTCCAGTCAGATCTGTGTTGCCTGCTGTCTCTTGCATCATTTCACACACACACACACACACACACACACACACACACACACACACACACACACACACACACACACACACACACACACACACACACACACACACACACACACCATCCCGGGCTTCCTAATACCTTCTTCAGGTTTGAACCTCAAGTGCGAGTCTTGAGTCACTTGACTCAGGACGTGAGGTTTTGGGTCTCATGGTTCAGACCCATAACCCTAACCCTAACCCTAACCCTAACCCTAACCCTAACCCTGCCGCCAAGATGATGGGCTGATGTCTGTGCAGACACAGGGTCCGGCTCTGGGAAGGGAAGCCGGCCCTCTTTGTGCATGTACCATGGGCCAACTTCTCCTCCTGGGGCTGGCCAATGCCTTGGTGCATGTGCCAGATTGTTGGCTGGGCAGTGGGTGTGCAGGAAGCGGTGGCGGCCAGCTCCTGGAAGGAAAACCCGGCCTGATGCCTCTAATGATGGTAGCTGTGGCGCAGTGGCAGTGAAGGTCAGGAGGTCCATCCCTAACAGGGAGTTGAAATGCAGCTCAGAAAAATGGTTGTGAGCCACATCCGAGTCGAGTCACTGGTGCAGTTTAAGTTGGACTCAACAGCGGGTCCCTGAAGGCGGGGACCTCATGGTGCAGTGGTTAAACTACATCGCTATACTCAAGACTCTGCTCACGGCCTGAGTTTAATCCCAACAGGTTCAGGTGGCTAGCTGAGGGACCTTGCGGCACAGTGGTTAAAACTGTTCCAACAAGAAGAAAAAATGGGAGAGGTCTAAAGAAACCGTAATGGTTTACTAAAGAACTTTCAAGTCAGCTAACTATAAAGAAAAACAAGTACAAGAAATGGAAAAATGGGAAATGCACCAAAGAGGAATATAAGCAAACAGCTAATATATGCAGGGGGGTGGTAAAAAACGCTAAAGCGCAAAACGAACTTAGACTTGCCAGAGAGATTAAAGATAGTAAAAAGGGTTTCTTTAGTTATGTCTACAGCAAAAGGAAAAATAAGGAAGTGATAGGCTCTCTGTGTGGCGATAATAACCAGTTACTAACAGGAGACAAGGAAAAGGCAGAACTACTCAACACCTTCTTTGCCTCCGTTTTCTCCAAAAAGGAAGAAAGAGATCCGGTGGGACAAAGAGTTTAACCCCAAATGGCTTCAGGTGGCTAGCTCATCTTCCCATCCTTCCAAGGTCATTCACACGAGTGTCCAGCTTGATGAAGGGGCAGGTTGTGGTTTGTGTGGTGATGTTGTAAACTGCCCGGAGAGTGCTCTAAGCACTGTGAGGTGGCCTGTATCACAAAATGAACAACAGCAAACCCACTGGATGAAGGTTTTTGGCGCCATGAAAAGCGGAGCAGGAGAAGGATGGAAGGGAAGGGGGGGAAAGGCACTGTTCTACTAGCACAAGATATTTCGATGAGCCAATATCCTCTCCCTCTTTTGGGGCATTTTCTGTTCGCCAGGAGTGAGAAGTTCTGGTTTGACTTTTCATATAGATTTCTAAATGAATAAATCACGTTTGGCAATAGCTGAAGGCTCAGTTCCTCTCTTTCTTCTTCTTTTCATAAATTTCTTCCCTCTCTGGCCGATTTCTCAATCTTGGTGCCCTCCTGCAGTGAAGCTTGCCTGGCGCCTGTTTTATGGTCCTTTTGGTGTCAAGCAAAGACCTTTTTAATTTCCGCGGGCTTTTAATCTTGGATGAAATCATTTTAGTACACACACACTGCTGGTTTTACTTATTGACATTTAATTATTATTTTATTGCCTTTCTCCTTTTTTTTTTTTACTTTTCCTTGTTGCTTGTTCATGTCACTCGCTTAGAAATGGTACCGATATTCTGTTCTGCTGAGGGCTGCTTAGAAAATGCAAAATAACAAAGAAAATGTGGCAAAAGAATCATAGAACCATAGAGTTAGAATTGGCCTATGAGGCCATTTTAGTCTGATCCTCTGCTCAAGGGAGGAATACGGGTCAAGGAGCACCTGCCAGATGATCATCTAAATTTCTCTTTCATGCTTCCAGCTTTGGAGGGTTCACCACCTCTTGAGGTCATTGGTTCTGTTGTTGTACTACTCTAACAGTCAGGAAGTCGTTTCCCCACCCCAATATTCAGTCATGTGCCACCTTGCAAACCAATATGTTTCCTTGAGCATAAATAAAATAAAATAAAATAAAATAAAATAAAATAAAATAAAATAAAATTATGTTTCCTTGAGCATAAATTGTTGCGAACTGCAGAGTGCTTCTTCAGAGGCACAGGACAAAGCCTCAGCGACTGGGTGTTTATACAGGCATGGGAACAGGATATAAGTGATTGAGAAATAAAACAGCCAACATTATAATGCCATTGTACAAAACGATAGTAAGGCCGCACCTGGAGTATTGTGTACAATTCTGGTCACCGCATCTCAAGAAAGACATAGTGGAACTGGAAAAGGTGCAGAAGAGAATGACTAAAATGATTATTGGCCTGGGGGACCTCCCTTATGAGGAAAGGCTAAAACATTTGGGGCTCTTTAATCTGGAAAAAAGGCGCCTGAGGGGGGATATGATTGAGACGGACAAAATAATGCAGGGCATGAGTAAAGTGGATACAGGGACACTCTTCTCCCTCTCACAAAATACCAGGGGACATACACTCAAATTGAGGGCTGGGAGAGTGAGAACAGACAAAAGAAAATACTTCTTTACCCAGCATGTTGTTAGTCTGTGGAACTCCCTGCCACAGGAGGTGGTGATGGCATCTAGCCTGGATACCTTCAAAAGGGGATTGGACAGATTCCTGGAGGAAAAATCCATCACAGGTGACAAACCATGATGGAGATGTGTAATCTCCAGGCTTAAAACCAGGGTACCTCAAGGGCCAGATGCAGGGGAGTGGCATCAGGAGACAGATATTGAGTCTTGTGTGCTCCCAGATGCATCTGGTGGGGCCACTGTGAGATACAGGAAGCTGGACTAGATGGGTCTTTGGCCTGATCCAGCAGGGATCTTCTTATGTTCTTATGAGAAATCAGAAAAGCCCAGCGTAGGGAGAGTGTTAGCAGCTCTAAGTCACCAACAGTCTTTGGAAGGTGAACAGTACAAGCCTGAATGGTGGTCAGTATCTACCTGCGTGCATCGTTGGCCCCATGACCTGCCCCCCACAAAAAGATGATGCCAAGTTTAAAATGCTGGTTTTTCATGTTAAAGGCCAACATTCCATTTGTCATACTTTCCAGCATAATCAGTGTTAGGAATGGCCTCAAGCTGGTGTTGGCATTTGCTGTCACATAGCAACAAATATTTATTTATTTGTTTATTTGTTTATTTATGAGTATTTTTATCCTGCCTTTCTCCTTGGAAAATGACCCAAGGTGGCTTACAATAGTACTGGTGCAGAATTCTTCACTTGCAGTGATTCCCCGCCGAAAGTTATGCCAACGGCATTATGCCAGCTAAAGAACGCAACAGAGTTTGGGCCAGGGACTCTTCTGTACGTTTCTGCTGTTTTTGCTGTAGGAAGCTAATAGGGCTCCCTCTTGGGAATTTTAAGTGAATGCACCTCTCTCTCTCTCTCTGCTTCCTCCAAGACTTCAGCCATGTCTCAGCCATCGTGGCTGCCACCAAAGAACACCAGTGAGCCTGCTGGCCACGTGACCGCAAGGATGGAGACCACGCACACCTTCGGCACCCCCAGCATTTCCGTCTCGACTCAACAGACGCCGAAGAAGTTTGCTCCAGTCGTGGCTCCCAAGCCCAAGTACAACCCGTACCGGGCGGTGGAAGGGGAAGGTAAGAGATGGGTACATGACTAGATTTCTGTTAGTTTGGCATCCGCCCACCTTCCTGCTGTTTCTTCAAGGCCTCGGACTTCATAGGAGTACGAACAGGTTGCATGTGGATCTATGCCGGGGTGTGGAATCTGAGACTTTTAAGGAGCACTTCAGAAGCATCCTTTGCCTGTGATTCTCTTGACTCTTCCAAGTGATGGTCTTTGGATTCAGGTTGACCTTTGGGGGTGGGGGGTGTTTCCTGTCCAGTTTTCCTCCTTGATGGCATCTCGGACTCAGACAAGAGCTGCCAACAGTGGATCACAATTTGGTGAATTTTGAACTAGCATGAGTTGGATATCTTGTGTTCCTGGTTTTTGGAGACTCCCAAGTCCACTTGAGAGCCCCTCATTTTATAAAACGTTTGTTTGGTTGTTTAATTATTAAACTCTTTTCTAAGGGTGGTGTTGGCTGGTACCAGAGGCCTTGCAAAGTCTGTAAGCTTCTCTGTCTTCTCCCTTTGAAAAGAAACCTATCAACATTTTTTTCAAAGTGGACAAAACCAAACCCTTCCGGGGTCAGCAAAGTCCACGAGGAAGGTCTATGACCAAAACAGTGGCTTTCCAGTTCCCTGATTTTGCCCACATTTGTACTGGGAAGTGAGTTTAGTTTATTATTCTTACGGTACGTGGCCAACAAAAAACATGAAACATAATACCGGTTACATTTATACGACAGTTGCAGTTTTAAAACAGAAGAATGAATTATAGAATCACAGAGTTGGAAGAGACCTCAAGGGCCATCCAGTCCAACCCTCTGCCATGCAGGAACCCCATCACAATATTTCCGACAGATGGCTATCCAGCCTCTGCTTAAAAACCTCCAAAGAAGGAGACTCTTTGTGGCAGCATATTCCACTGCCGGACAGCTCTAACCATCAGGAAGTTCTTCCTCATGTTTAAATGGAATCTCTTTTCCTGTAGTTTGAAACCATTGGCCGAGTCCTAGTCTCTGAAGCCTTGGAAAACAAACCTGTTCCCTCTTCAATATGACACCCTTTCAAATATTTAAACATCGTAGCTATCACATCCCCTTTCAGTCTTCTTTTTGAAAGGCTAAACATTCCCAGTTCCTTAAGCCGTTCCTCATAAGACATATCCTCCAGACCTTCAGCCATCCTGGTCACCTTCCTCTGGACCCACTTGACATAGTCAACATCATTTTCAAACTGAGGAGCGCAGAACTGGACACAGTACTCCAGGTGGGGTCTGACCAGAGCAGAATAGAGTGGTAGTATCACTTCCCTTGATCTAGACATGATGCTTCTATTGATGCAACCAAGAATCGCGTTGGATTTCTTGGCCACCACATCACTCTGCTGGCTCATGTTCAATTTGTGCTCCACCCAGACTCCCAGATCCCTTGAGGGGAATAGAAAGCCAAATTATAGCTTGAAACCAATGTCCATTAATTCTTTATGTATCCTGCCTGCAGCTGTGAGAAATTTAGCACAGGTAAGTGTAGTCTGGGAGTGAAGCCCTAAAAGTAGTTGATGTGAGATCTCTGTTTTAGGACAGCCCAAAAACCAGTTAAGCAAAAGAAAGATAAGCCAAGTACATAGTTCATGACAAGCCAGCAGTGTAATCTGTGTGTGTGTGTGTGTGTGTGTGTGTGTGTGTGTGTGTAACTGAAGCAGTAAAAGAGTTTAATTTCCTTGTCTCTAAATTTGACCTAAATGGTGCCTGCAGCTCAGAGATCAGAAGATGTATATTGCTTGGAAGAAGACCAATAACCAGTAGGAATAACATCTGGAAGAATTAAGACATCCGCCTCCCATTCAAATGCAGACTAGTGAAGTCTATCCTATTTTCGGTAGCTTTGTATGGGTGCGAAATGTGGACTTTGAGGAAGACAAAGATGCATTTGATTGGTGGTGCTGGAGATGATTACTACATATCTCATGGGCAGTGAAGATGACCATCAAGAAAATTCTAGACAGAGTGAAACCAGAAATGAAATGTCTCTGGAAGCCAAGGTGGCCCAAAGCAAAATAGTCTTGACTTTGCTCGTGTCGTGCCAGCCGGCTCACTTGAGAAGACGGTGATTAAGCTGGGGTGGATCAGTGGCGAAAGGAGAAAGTTATCTGTCCAAGGGCTCCCTGGCTTGACTCCCATCAGAAGGGACTCTGGAATGGCCTTGAGAGAACTCAAAGAAGCTGCAAAGAGATAGAAAGGCATGGTGGAGAGCCTGGCTCCACAGAGGGACCGAGAGTCGGACACGACTGAGGAGATAGATGGAAGTTGGTTCTACCATGCTGGTCACTGTAAGGGCAAGCATTTTCTGACATAGTGATATTTGTATACTTCCCCTTGGTAACCTCTGAAGGAAGGGCATGCCAGTTAGCTGGTTAGAAGGTGGGTCAGCAACTCCAGGAACGAGAGAGGTAGGCAGCTGGAGCTGCAACATACCTGGAGGTTCATGCTGTGAGAAAAACCTTTTTAGCTCTGTTTGCATTGCCTTGTCTCTCTATGGGCCTTTTCACACGACCCCTAAGATCCGCTGGTCCCTTAAATTCGGACCAAAGATCTTAGGGGTTCGTTGCTCTTCCTTCCTCCCCACCAGAGAAAGAGGGGGGGAAATGCAGCTCACCTGGAGGAGCTTCCCGGAGCTCCATTTCTCTTCTGCTTGCTTTTTTTCCTCCCACCTCTTCTCTTAAAGGGGCAGGAGGCAAAAAAAAACACAAGCAGAAGCCAGGAGAGCCCCGCACTGACCAGATTAAATCCGGACCTGGGGATTTTCACCCACCTCAAGCAGGTACAAGAAAGTGCAGCTGGGTCGTGCTTAGGTGGGCGGGGTCGCACTTAATTGTCTGCAAAGTCCGGAGCTGGTGGGAAAACACTTGTAAGGTCCGGACCTTGCAGCCATTTCCTGTGGAGCTTAGGGGTCGTGTATAAAGGCCCTATGTCAAACATCCTCTGTTTGAACCTTTGCTAGGAGAATGTTGGGCTAGTGCAGTGGTTCTCAACCTGTGGGTCCCCAGGTGTTTCTGGACTGCAACTCCTAGAAGTCTTCATCACTAGCTGAGCTGGCCAGGATTTCTGGGAGTTGC
This sequence comes from Phrynocephalus guinanensis, assembly GCA_037367245.1. Lineage (NCBI taxonomy): Eukaryota > Metazoa > Chordata > Lepidosauria > Squamata > Agamidae > Phrynocephalus > Phrynocephalus guinanensis. Next base: position 138,979,559 of record CM074735.1, read on the forward strand.
AGTCCAGGAACACCTGGGGACCCACAGGTTTTGAACCACTAGGTTAGAGCAGGGGTGTCCAAACTTTTTGCAAGGAGGCCCAGATTTGGTGAGGTGAAAATGTGTGTGGGGGCCAACCATTCAGCCACATTTGGCCCCAGGCCGGACTTTGGACAAGCCTCTGGGACATGCAAGGAAGTGGGGAGGATGCTGCAGCATCGGAGCCAGGGGCAGGTAGTCGGAGCATGTGGCTGGGGGTGGGGGGAGAAACAGACTGAGGCAGGGAGGGCAGGCAAACTATAAAACTACAAGCTGATGTCTCCATCTGGTATGGGGAGGGGCCAGCTGGTGAGGATACGTGACAGGCTGATCCGGTGGGGAGAAGAGGCTGCGGGCCACTCGAAATTTGAAAACGGGCTGCATTTGGCCCCCGGGCCGGACTTTGGACATGCCTGGGCTAGTGAGTCCACGGGCCTCTTCTGGCCCATTTCGTGCCGGGTAGCTTGGAAGTGGAACAGGCAGTTCTTCCCGAAGGCGCCTGCTTCTCTCCCGCTGATCCAGGAGGGCTTTTCTGGCAGCAAGAAGCCAGAATCCAGCCCAGGGAGTCTGTGATGTGCTTCCAGACATTCGGTGTCCCGCCTCGGGGTACACACACGGAGCTTCTCTGATTTGTGGTACTTGTAACGTGAGAAAAGTCTGGGGCAAGAGGGCCCTTCGTCACGGCCCGTGCACCCTTGTTGCAAAATAAAAGCCCACACAAATTTAATAACGCATGAAACTGTTGTTTCCCTTCCTGGCAGCATTGCAAGCAGCTGACTCAAACAGGAGACCAGAAGCAGGAAGGGTGGTGGTTCCTCTGCGGGGTGGGATGTTTCTCACATGCTTGGGCTTATTCTGAGGGGGCCTTTGGGCACCTGCCCACTTGCATCCTTTCCCGTGCAGTTCTGGGTTGTAATCACCAGTTAATGTAAACTATATGCAGCAGGTAATAGGGTTTCTTGTATAAAGTATATGAAGGCTGCTTTTTCCAGTAAATGGGAAGTCAAGTCTGCCTGTTTCACTGAAGTTATAAATCTGTTTTGTTTATTTTAAATCTCTGCCAGAGTGTATCTCTCAGAGATCAACTGGGCCCAGACCCACGAGATTGGCACAGACACGCTCACTGAGGGTGGCCACACCGAAAGAGGCGCGGAAATCGCGTACGCGTGGCTGCACCTTCTCTGTGGTGGGCCCTATGCTGTGGAACCATCTCCGGAGTGAGCTGCGCCTAGCAGAGTCCCTGCCCGCCTTTAAAAAGGCCCTGAAGACCCACCTTTTCAGGGAGGCGCTTGGCGACCTTTCTATTTAGTTTCTTTTTTTCCCCCTGCCCGTGCCATCTCTGCTTGGATTATGCCTCCTTTGGGCTCTTTGTTACGGTTTTAGTTTGTTTTACTGGTTTTACTGTAAGGCGCCCAGAGTTCCCTCCTGGGAAGATGGGCGGGATATAAGCCTAATAAATAAATAAACAAATAAATAAAATAATAGCAGAACACACATACCCAGGATGAAACCCAAAGTAATGTTGGTGTAGTGGAAAGAGTGACAGCCCGGGGCCCTGAAGAACAGGGTTCGAATCCCTGCTCAGCTGAGGAAACTGCGATGGGTAAAACCACCCCTTAAATACTTTCAGTTACCTTGAAAGTCCTCGCTCTATAAATCGGCTCCGACGGGATGGCATAGAACCACAGCAATGTTCTGCTATCATACAGTGAGCCTGGATAATAGCTGCCTCTGTAGTTGAACACTTCAAGGATGGCATTGATAGAGATGATTTTTTAATATACTCTATAGTTTATAAGCTGTCATTGTAGATAAAATGACAGTATTCTGGTCCCATTATTAATTCAGCTCTGCGCCCCTTAATTTACCTCTCTTCCCTTCACGGAACTGTGGCACAAAGCACTACACTATTCCCCAAGCCTGTGTCGTGAGATAACAGGCCATAAATTACTGGACAATACTTATCTGTGTGGGAAGGTCACCAGTAAAGGGGCCCCTGCGCAAGATAAACCAGACATCCGTGCATCGATGTATCGATATGGAGCTGTCAAAGCGCTTTCGGGGAAAGAAGCGGAGAGTTCCGGGAACTGCATGACAGGGGGCGCTGAAGAACAAGATTAATAGTGTCCGGTGTATGTTTCCTCTGATAAGTGGTTGTAACAATGTGATAATTATGTGTCTTTTGAAGTATTCTTTGTTCTTTGTGGGTGATCTACGGTGCCCAGATGTATCCTTGTTTTTTCCTGATAAAGAAGAGGTGTTGGCGAATGTTTCCTATAAAGACTGTAAAGTTCTTTTGTCCAATGCCCCAGTTTTCCGACTGCAAATTCGGCTGGGCGCCTTGCTGCAGCAAAATTAAAGTTTTTCTCCGTGTCTCTGAACCTTGGCGTGATCTTTCAACTCTCGGCTCCCGTAATAGCGGCAAAGGTAATCCGGGGTGAAGCTTTCAGCATGACCACCTGTATTTGTGCGCCTGTATCCACAATGCAGTTATATTGATAATATAATAACACCTTGAGCGCCATGGCTCCACCCCCTGCTGAAACCCTGGGGTGTGTGGTTTGTTAAATTACTTCTGCAGTTATGCTGTTTGGAACTACAGCGGGAGTTAGAGGTACCCTGTTGAAATGTTGAATTCCATAGGAGAAATGGCTGTTGATCACATGGATGCATCTGTAGGAATGTGGACCTCATCTTAGTGTGGTACCAGCAACAGCGATCAAGTTTCAGCCCTTGGAATGGCTCTTGTTAAAATGAGGACTTCCAAAATCAACCCAGGCATCGTAGCTGGGAGTTGTAACACACACACACACACACACACACGCACACACACACACACACACGCACACACGCACACACACACACACTTTACTATCTCTGGAAATGTGTAACACCTGAGGGGAAGGTACATGGATGGAGTATTCTGTGCCCGTAGATATATGATCATGAGATGGACACCCATACATATGACACATGGTCTTTTTGTTTTGTTTTGTTTGAAAATCATAGAGTTGGAAGAGATCTGGACAGATTCCTGGAGGAAAAGTCCATCACAGGTTACAAACCATGATGGAGATGTGTAATCTTCAGGCTTAAAACCAGGGTACTTCAAGGGCCGGATGCAGGGGAGTGGTATCAGGAGACAGATATCTAGTCTCATGCGCTCCCAAACGCATCTGGTGGGGCCACTGTGAGATACAGGAAGCTGGACTAGATGGGCCTTTGGCCTGATCCAGCATGACTCTTCTTATGTTCTTATGTTCTTATCTCAAGGGCCATCCAGTCCAACCCCCTGCCATGCAGGAACACCCATCACAGGACTCCCGACAGATGCTATATATTTATGTTGTGAACTTGCCAGAGTACTTAGATGGGTGATATAAAAATCCAATCAATCAGTCAGCCAGCCAGTCAGTCAGTTGGCTTTTGGTCTGTGGAGATTTCGCTGCTCATCCAAGCAGCTTTGTCGGTCTAAGTTGGTGGAAGGTTTCCAATTTCAAGTGGCTTTTATGTATGAGAAAGGATAAGTATTCTCTTCCTACTATTTGACCTCTTGTTACTATCTTTTCCAGGTCATATCCTGTGTATTTACAACACTGGCTCCCAGTGGTGGTTTTAGTGATGGATGGATGGATGGATGGATGGATGGATGGATGAATGGACGGACAGACTGATTGATTGATTGGCAGAGCCGGGAGGGACCTTGTGGGTCATCCAGTCCAGCCCCTATCAAGGAGGTCCAGTGGGGGAATTGAACCCCCAAATGCCTGGACCGCTGAGCTCTCTGGCAATTCATGGTACAAATGGATGGAAGGCTGTCCGGCTGGCAAGAAGACTGACTGCCTGGCTTTCAAATGGTTTACAGTAGGACTCCGGTATCCACTGGGGATTGGTTCCAGGTCTTCCTGCGGATAATGAAAACCGTGGATAAGAGAGAACGCATGCCCACCCACCCCCAAACTGATATTTCCTGACAGTAGCTTACTTTATGACTTCTGTTTTGAGACAGTAGCTTGCTTTATGACTGCTTTTTGTGACAGTAGCTTGCTTTACAGCTGCTGTTTGTGACAACAGCTTGCTTTGTGGCTGCTGAATTGTTTAATTTTTTTCCTCTGCCAGCCATGGCTGACTGAATCAGTGGATAATGAATCAGTGGATACGGGGGTCCTACTGTATTTCTCTCCTTCCCCCCCCCACCAACCCTGCCTTATTCTTAGAGACAGGCTGCTCCCTCAGCATGGCTAGAGACAGCTGCTCCCAGGGATGGTGGTTCCGTCCTTTCTTGCGGGCCAGGAAACTCAGCAAGGAAAATGTAGGCAGGGGCTGTTTGGTATTTATAAGTCAGAAGGTTACTCTCTTCTTGAAAGCCATCTCTGCAAGTGGGCACCACGGCACAGAGAAGCTATATTTACTGCTTCCACTTCGCCATTGCAACCTCCGCCAGTATGATTCATCGCTGGAGTGTCCTGTTTGTGCACCACAAGATATTAATTTGAAAAAAAAAGTATAAAATATTTCGAACAGAGGGTGGGAAGGCGAATTAAGAATCCCAACATACTGGATAACGCAACGAAATCGTGTTTTTGAGAACAGCAGTTGCTGCCACCTTTCTCGTCAGCTATATTAAACCTGTTTTGAAAAAGAGAAAGGTTACTCTGTCTATATTTACCCATGGTGTTTGCGCTTAATTAAAGGCACTATATTATTGTAGCCAAAAGCATACTGTTAAAGGCATGAAGCAGTAGCTAAGCGTAAGCCTTTCACGCACACAAGAATAGCCAGTGTTTACGTTTTATTTCTTCTGCAACTCTTTCCCCCCCAACTTTTAAAGAAGTATTGGGTTCATGGAGCCTCTGGTCACCAAAAACCATGGAGATCTACAGTGGTCCCAGGAAGGTGGCAAAAAAATGCACACGGGGAAATCATCTCGGCATGTTGCATTTGCCGCTACAGGTCCACAGTGCGTTTTCCTTCTCCGTGGGCACCCGTGCGTGTGCTTGGAGTCACATCCTGTGACACTTAGATGCCTGGACAAAATATTACCCTGGGAAGTGGATTACAGCAATGCAGGGGAGAGTTACTCTCAAGCGTTACCAAAAAGCGAGAGAGCAAACCCCTGCCTGGATGCAGTGAAGGGTTGGAGGATAATAAATAATAATAATATATAAAAAGGTAAAGGTTCCCCCCGCACATGCGTGCTAGTCGTGTCCGACTCTAGGGGCAGTGCTTATCTCTGTATTCAAGCTGAAGAGCCAGTGTGGTGCAATTCCATGGCTATGTGGCCAGCAGGGCTGCAAGGAAACACTGTTTTACCTTCCTACTTTTTACGGCGGTGCGGTGCCTATTTATCTCCTTGCATTTTACATGCTTTTGAACGGCTAGGTTGGCAGGAGCTGGGGTTAACAGCGGGAGCTCACTCCGCTGTGTGGCACCCGGGATTTGAACCGCTGAGCTGGTGACTTTGCAGCCAGCAGTTTTCGGAGCCTTAGTCCACTGAGCCACCATGCCCCCGGGAGCTACCACGCTGGTTACTTCTTACCTGTGGCAACTCTTTCCAAGGTTTTCTAGGATGCAAATACTCAGAGAGGGTTAATCCTTCCCTGCTTCTAGGGTTGCCCTGGGACTTTGTAAATTGCCCAGGGTCCTCCAAGCTGGCTCTTTTGGTCAGGTGGCCCAGTGAGGAATGATGTTCCTTTGCCACTGCAGCCAAATATCTAAACCACTCTGCTACAAACCATGATGATGTGTAATCTCCAGGCTTAAAACTTGGGTACTTCAAGGGCCAGATGCAGGGGTGGTGGTATCAGGAGACAGAGATCTAGTCTCATGTGCTCCCAGAGGCATCTGGTGGGGCCACTGTGAGATATAGGAAGCTGGACTTGATGGGCCTTTGGCCTGATCCAGCAGGGCTCTTCTTATGTTCTTATGATTGAGACGTACAAAATAATGCATGGCATGAGTAAAGTGGATAGAGGGACGCTCTTCTCCCTCTCACAAAATACCAGAACTAGGGGACATGCACTCAAATTGAGGGCTGGGAGAGTAAGAACAGACAAAAGAAAATATTTTTTTCACCCAGTGCATTGTAAGTCTTTGGAACTCCCTGCCACAGGGGGTGGTGGTGGCATCTGGCCTGGAGGCCTTCAAAAGGGGATTGGACAGATTCCTGGAGGAAAAGTCCATCCCAGGTTACAAACCATGAGGGTGATGTGTCATCTCCAGGCTTAAAACCGGGGTATTTCAAGGGCCAGATGCATGGGAGTGGTTTGAAGAGACAGAGATCTAGTCTCGTGCACTCCCAGAGGCATCTGGTGGGGCCACTGTGAGATAACAGGAAGCTGGACTAGATGGGCCTTTGGCCTGATCCAGCAGGGCTCTTCTTAGGTTCTTAGGTTCTTATGTACTGAGCTATCCAGCCATGTGGGAGAACAAGCTGAGTCTCAGTCCAGGCAAGGCAGACATGCCGTCAGAGCGGGTCTAGAAGTGCATTCTTTTTGGGGGCAGGGTTGCCTTCCCTCTGGAAGGACCTGCTCCATTACTTGGAGATCATTTTGTATCTTTTGAGAGTCTGTGTGGCTGCTCTGGCCCTAAGTCCCTTTGCACCAGTTTGGGCTGGTGTGGCAGGTCCACCACATCCTAGGGAGACTAGATTAGGCCACAGGGATAGATGGCCAGATGACCTCTTGGTTCAATCCTGTTCCTGTAGGGTTGCCTTGGAAAAGTGTCATAAGAACATAAGAAGAGCCATGCTGGATCAGGCCAAAGGCCCATCCAGTCCAGCTTCCTGTATCTCACAGCGGCCCCACCAGATGTGTTTGGGAGAGCATGAGACTAGATATCTGTCTCCTGATACCACTCCCCTGCATCTGGTCCTTGAGGTACCCCAGTTTTAAGCCTGGAGATGACACATCTCCATCATGGTTTGTCACCTGTGATGATGGACTTTTCCTCCAGGAATCTGTCCCATCCCGTTTTGAAGGCATCCAGGCCAGATGCCATCACCACCTCCTGTGGCAGGGAGTTCCACAGACTTACAATGCGCTGGGTGAAAAAATATTTTCTTTTGTCTGTTCTTACTCTCCCAGCCCTCAATTTGAGTGCATGTCCCCTAGTTCTGGTATTTTGGGAGAGAGAGAAGAGCTTCCCTCTATCCACTTTACTCATACCCTGCATTATTTTGTATGTCTCAATCATATCCCCCCTCAGGCGCCTTTTTTCCAGACTAAAGAGCCCCAAATGTTTTAGCCTTTCCTCATAAGGGAGGTGCCCCAGCCCAGTAATCATTCTAGTCGCTCTCTTCTGCACCTTTTCCAGTTCCACTATGTCTTTCTTGAGATGCGGTGACCAGAATTGTACACAATACTCCAGGTGGGGCCTTACTACCTGGAGTATCGTGTACAATTCTGGTCATGAAACAATGGTCCATTGCAGCTCCTCAAGAAGGCTGTTGTCAGGCAAGTGTGTTAGGAATTGCATGTATTCAAAAAAAAAAAAAGTGTAACTTTGTGATTCGTAATTCGACATCCTTGAATTACAAATCGTGACAAGTACCATGAGGTCTTTTTGCCATTGATGGCCATCTCTACAGCAAATAAAAACAAAGTTAAAAATGCATTCCAAGCACGAAGGCATGGCCGTCCATTAAAAATCCCACTTTAATTGCCAGTCTTTAACGGGAAAGCTTGCTTGAAGAGAAGAGAAAGATCTTCCTACAAAGTTATTTCTAAATTGTTTTGAAATGGTTTAGCTAGTGCTTGTTTTGAGACGGTAATAGTTTTGCTTGAGTTTCGTCACTTTGTTTTTGGCCACAGCTGTGTGTTAAACAATTTTTGTCTTGTGCCCTTTTATGGGGAGGAAAGAAGATTAAGAATAGAACAAAAACCAGCCCTGGTTAGTTTATTGAGGTTTACCTGCACCTGGAAACCAAGCCTGGCGAGGAAAGACGGAAAGAACTGGGGATGTTTAGACTTGGGAAAAGGAGACGGAAGTGGGGGGGAAAGGGAGTACTTTTCAAATATTTGTAGGGCTGTTCCACAGTGGGGGGGGGGACAGAAGCTGTTCTCGGTCATCCCATTGTCCAGAACATGCAAACATGTTCTGGCTCAAGTTAAGAGAACCCAGCTTTGAGCTGAATATCAGGAAAAACTTCCTAACTGTGAGAGCAGTACAACGATGGAACCTATGATCTTGAGTGGTGGTGGGGGCTCCAACACCGGAGGCATTCAAGAGAAATTTAGACACGTATCCTTTGATTTGTCTTCCTGCCTGGAGAAGGGGGTTGGACTGGATGGCCTTGCAGGGTCCTTCCAACTTCAGGATTCTATGAAAACAAAAGAAAGATCTGTAGCGCCATACTATGTTTCAAAATGACTGTCTCCATTCCAAGGCGCATACAGACAAACTCACAGGTCTAAGTACAGGGGACGTGCCTAGCCAGTTTGAAAAATCTCCCCTCCAGCTGCCATTTCAGATCCTCAAACGCATCGGCGCCAGGACACACGTCGCGAGGAGACAGGAGCGTGTGCCTCTGGAGGTCCACCAAGGCGGCTTTCCAACCGGCCGGGGTTGCAGAGAGTTTAGTGCAGTTCATCATTCCGTAACGAGGCTGGTGTTCCCGCCTGAGCCACGGGCTGAGACCGCACCCCGGCTGCCTTTGCTCTTCACAGCAATCGGGTCAGAAGAGATGGCAAAGTAATTGTGTGTTCCTTAGCAACCAGACCCAGGAGAAAGGATGAAAAAAGTGCCCAAGTGAAAAGAAGAGCTGGGGAAATAGATACCAGGGTATTTTTCCCTTCCTCTCGAAATAACTACGTTGTGCGCAGAATGCTTGCATGGTGGAGAGCATTCATATGTGCTTAAAGATCCTTCCTTCCTTCCTTCCTTCCTTCCTTCCTTCCTTCCTTCCTTCCTTCCTTCCTTCCTTCCTTCATTCTGTATTCAACTCCTTCCTTCCGTTTTTCCATCTTTCCTCTCTATATTCAACTCCTTCCTTCCTTCCTTCCTTCCTTCCTTCCTACCTACCTACCTACCTACCTACCTACCTACCTACCTACCTACCTACCTACCTGCCTACCTACCTGCCTACCTATGTGAACATTGCTGGAACCTGTCCTCAAACCCCAAGGAGTTGTGGAGGCCCTGGCAGTCTTCTGAAAGGATGTGGAATCTGTTTTCCAAGAATCGTAGAACAGAATCACAGAATCATGCAAGTGGAAGGGACCTTGAAGACTCATTCCACTTGCCTGAAGGCAATCATCCAAATCAAAGCAGATCTGTCAGATTTGGGGGGGGGGGTCCAATTTTCTCTTGAATGCCTCCAGAGATGGAGCACTCACCACCTATCAAGGTCTTGTGTTCCATTATCATACTGGTCTAACAGCTGGGAAGTGTTTCCAGGTAGCCGTGTTAGTCTGTGGCTGCTAAAATAACAAAGAATCTTTATGAACGCCTCCACCATCTTTTTGTTTTCAGCCTGTGGTTCCATGGACTGGAGCCCCATTCTTAAGAAGGTGGTTACAGTTCTGGAGTAATAATGATGACATGCCATCAGGTGAATTGTGCTCTGTGCTGGCTTTTCTAGGACTTTTCCAGTTTGGGGTACTGTGATGGGGGTTCCTGCATGGTAGGGGGTTGGACTGGATGGTCCTTGAGGTCTCTTCCAACTCTTATGATTCCATGATTCTATCCCATACTCAGTAGTGGTTTCCCCATCTCTCTTTCTGGTGGGTGCCCTTGGATCACTGTCCAGAGTCCAACCCCACAAGAGTGGCAGAGCATAAGAACATATGTGACATTGGGGTGGGGTGGGGCGAGTCATCACGTGACTGATATGGGAACCATTCTAAGGACATAAGAAGGGGTCTGGAAATCCAACCCACCCACCCACGGGGGGGGGATCACCCCAAATGGGAAAATAACTCCAAGAGCCAACTTGAAGAAGGTTGGATGCAAAAGGAAAATGTTTAAGCAGTAGAATTACTAGAAGGTTCTTGGTTTGCAGAAGGATGTGGCCATCAAGGGGGTATCTCTTCGCACTCAATCTCCCATCATCCCCCACAGGGTGCAGTGCAATCCATCTGGATTACACTATCAGGTCTTTCTGCCAACTGGTCTTATTTGTGAGAGGGTATGTCATAACCACAACCACCACCTTATTTTTTTTTTTAGCGTGGTTCTGCTGTGCATTCCAATGCAGCGCGTGAGCCGTGGCCATGTGTGAGAAACACGCTGAACATGGAAAAGGGGAAAACCTGTGCATTTAGTCCTACGAAGGGGCACTGACCTCTGATCAAGCCGACAGGGGTTGCTATGGACCTTTGGCTCAGATCGGATGCCTCCGGAATTTTTATTTGATCCAGGAGACTCTGAAGCGCCCGTGGAGCGAGATCTCTCACTTTATAGATGGGGAGAGAGACAGGAAGATGAACGGCCTCCTGTCTCGGTTCTTAATAAGTTATGCTCTTATTGGAGGATAATTGCTGTAGCTCTTCTCCGAACCTAATCTTCCTAAAATACTTTTCTGGGAAGAGAGCTTCAGAGAAAGCAATTTAATGTGTCTCTGATGGTGTGCACCTTATACATATTAAGACAGACCTGTTAAAATTTGGAAGGGAAATCGAGGAGCTCCAGATGTCTGAAACATTGCCTTTCACATGTAAATGTGTGAATGCATCTCCTTTTCCATCTTCATCTTACTTTGAGGTCCGTCCAGGTCTGTCGGTTGAGTTTAGAAGATTCAGAAAGCGGTTCTGGATTGCAGGCAAAAATTCAAAGAAAAAGAAAAGAAAATACACAAAACTTGGGGCACCTTAAAGACTAACTTTCCTAATTTAATGTAATGGTTTCTGGACACGTCCACTTCTTCAGACACATAGCAGCAGAATGGATTGCGTTCATAACATGTTGCTTGTGTGTGCAGTCACGTTGCCTTCAACTTCTCTCCCTTTATGTTTTTAGTCTCCAAAATGTCTAGTTCTCAGCTGCCCAACTCAGCTTTTGCAGACACAAGTGTTGGGATATATTAATGGATTGGTGGGAGATTGGTGTATTATTTGATATTATGTGCTGTGGTCTGATTAAGGAGGAGTCGTAGACACAAACGTATATGAAAATGTACTTTATCTCTATGTTCTAAAGGGGAAAAGGTAAACGGGATGGTCTATGAAAATAATAAAACACTCATGTACAAAATAGAAAATAGGGCAACAGCAGTTGTGTTAGAGCTCATAAAAGGAAATATAAGGAGCTATACACATATATACTGCCTTGCTTATTAAAATACAAAAGAGTAAAATACAAGCTTACATAGCAATAAAATAGTAGTAATTCTCCAACTCTCTCTATCCCTCTGGAGACAAACGTCAGGCAGGTCAGGACGTGGCCGAGGAGAGAGAGTGTTTGAGGCTAGCACCATTACTTAAATAGTGAGGTCTTAAAGAGATATACAAACTGCTGACTCATACTGAGATTAGTTTGCCATATGTTTGGATGTAGGCCTTGCTATGCCAACAACAAGCACCTGTGAGAAGGGTTCAGGTGTCCTGGTGGATCACCACCTGAGGACGAGGCAGCTGTGTGCTGCTACAGCTGCCAAAAAAGCCAACACAGTCCTAGGCTGCATCAAGAAGGGGACAGCATCAACATCACGGGAGGTGACAGTACCACCTTATACTGCCCTAGTGAGGCCACTCTTGGAATACAGTGTCCACCTCTGGGCACCACAATACAAACATGGCACAGAGGCCCCAGAAAAAGTGCAGAGAAGAGCAACAAAGATGATAAGGGGACCAGAGGCTAAATCGTATGAAAAACGACTAAAAGAACTAGGCATGGGTTAGCCTGATAAAGAGGAGGCTGAGGGGAGACAAGATGGCCGTCTTCCAATACTGGAAGGGTTGCCACAGGGGAGAGAGCACTGAATTATTCTCAGTTGCACCGGAGGGTATGACAAGAACCAGTGGGTGGAAACTCATCAGAGGGATGAGCCAACCTGGAAATGAGGAGAAATTTCCTGACAGTGAGAGCCGTTAAACAGTGAAACAGCTTGCCTCTCAATGTTGTGGGTGCCCCATCACTGGAGGTTTTCAAGAGAAGATTGGACAGCCATCTGTCCAGGATGGTATGAGGTCTCCTCCCTTGTGCAGGGGGTTAGACTTGAAGACCTCCAAGGTCCTTTCCAACCCTACAATGATTTTATGATTCCTTTTGGGCAGCCATGCCAAACCTTGGTTCCTCAGATGTTCCTCGACAACTCCCAGAAATCTTGGCCAGCATGGCTAGCGGCGAAGGCTTCCGAGGGGTTTAGGGCAAGAACGTCTGGGGAACTCAAAGTTGGCAGCCACTGCTTTGGGGAGTCCGTCCATCTCGCATTTGGTCCTCCTCTTTTCCTGCTGCCTTCCTGCTGCATTGTGGTCTTTTTCCAGTGGGTCTCATTTTTCCGCGATGCTCCCCAAGTTCAACGGCCTCCATTTTGCTTTCAGAGAAAGTTCAGGGTGGATTTGACTTAGGATCTACTTTGTCTTTCTGGTAGTCTTGGGTGTCTGCACAGCATTCCTCCAGCACTACATTTCAAAACAATCCATTTTTGTCTGTCTGCTTTCTTTATTGTCCAGCTTTCACACACACACACACACACACACACACACACACACACACACACACACACACACACACACACACACACACACACACACACACACACACACACACACACACACACGGTGATCAGGAACACAAGTGCGTGGATGATCCTGGACTTTTTCCGTGGTGATCTTCTCTAGTTCCTTCATGGCTGCCCTTCTGGGTCTCAGTCTTCTTCTGTTTTCTTGGCTGCCAGATCCATTTTGGCTCAAAGCTTGAACCAAAATACCCAAAATCTCCTTAACCATTTCTTCACAGTTTGTTCATTGTCACTGTTGCAGCTGTGTAGATCTTCCATAGTCCTAAGTTTTGTCTTCTTGACCTTCAACAGCATGCAGTTCTACTTGGGCACTTTCCTCCTTCACTTCCATCATCCTTTCTCCTTTTCTCTCTGCCCATTGATCCACATTCCAAAAAGCGTATGAATCCATCAATGCACACAATCGCATTTACACTAAGGATAAAAATATCTTACTGATGCAGCTGCCCTGTTGAAGTGGAATTCTTTTGAAGGGTTGGGGTTTTTTTTATGTCGCATGCCTACTTACAATCTAGAGGCATGCAGGTTTGAGTCTTTGGACTACAACTCCCATAATTCCCCTGGGAACCTAGCCCTTGGAATTCTGGGAGCTGGAGTCCAAGGACACAAATCTGCACAGCGATGCCTGAAAGAGACAAAGCAAACGATGCCACATTCTTCAGAGTAATCAGAAAATTAAAACGGGAGAACAAACTGCCCAGATATGGTTGCTCCTCCGCAAACCTGCCCAACATCCTTGATACCTATAAAATATAAGGGGTAATGCAGAGAGAGGGGGGGAAGGGAGAGGAGACTCACAAGCATTGCACAGAAATGTTCATTAGAGAACCAAGACTGCTTTTAGGTTCAACAAGAAGTATTGAGGAGTGTTGCTACACAATGGGTGAGCAGGTCCTACAGTCCTTTTTTGTGATTGATGGAAGGATTGTGCATTCCCAGTGTTGTTGGAGGGTTCTGTTCTTAAGAACATAATAACCTAAGAAGAGCCCTGCTGGATCAGGCCAAAGGCCCATCTAGTCCAGCTTCCTGTATCTCACAGTGGCCCCATCAGATGCGTTTGGGAGCGCAGGAGACTAGATGTCTGTCTCCTGATACCACTCCCCTGCATCTGGTCCTTGAAGTACCCTGGTTTTAAGCCTGGAGGTTACACATCTCCCTCATGGTTTGTAACCTGTGATGGACTTCTCCTCCAGGAATCTGTCCAATCCCCTTTTGAAGGCATCCGGGTCAGATGCCATCACCACATCCTGTGACATGGAGTTCCACAGACTAACAAAAAATATTTTCTTCCGTCTGTTCTCACTCTCCCAACCCTCAGTTTGAGTGTATGTCCCCTAGTTCTGGTATTTTGTGAGAGGGAGAAGAGCGTCCCTCTATCCACTTTGCTCATGCCCTGCATTATTTTGCACATCTCAGTCATATCCCCCTCAGGTGCCTTTTTGCCAGACTAAAGAGCCAGACTAAAGAGAGTGGAGCGTTGTTGCCGAAACCACCTCCAATATATGATTTGATAACCCCTTATGAGCCTCCTCACCCACCCTGTGTACCTGTCTCTGGCTGCACCACCCAAGAGCGTGGCACCAAGTCGCCGTGCTCGGTCCAGCATGCTAGCAGTATAAAAGACCTCATGGTGCTTGAACTGTCAACCTAGAAAGCCAAATTTATTTGTGTATTTAAAATCTTTTCACCCCCACCTTTCTCCTTAAAAAGGTCCCCAGGCGGCTTACATCATTAAAAGACAATATTCAATGCTGAGAACAAGGGAGTATACCAAAGAGGCTTGCATCATTTAAAGAGAAGTGCTTTGCAAAGCTAAAAACAGTAACTATGCAGATACCAAAAAAGGGTTAAATACCGCATGAAAAAAACAGTAAACAAAATTAACACCAGAAGCACGTTCAAAGCAACAAGGCACAATAATCCATTTAAAAACCCCTCCCAGACATTCTGTCACTCAGGGAACGCTTGCCTGAAGAGGAAGGTCTTTGCCTGTTTGTGGAAGGGCAATAAAGATGAAGAGCCAGCCTGGCCTCCAGTGGGAAGGAGTTCCACTGTCTGGGAGAAGAACCTGTCTTGTGTCCCCATCGGATATACCCGTGAAGGTGGTGGGACCCCTGATGGTCTTAACACCTGGGCAGGCTCAGAAAGGGAGATGCCAACCTTTGAGATAGCTGGGGCCCAGGATGAGCTGTGTCACAGCTTAGCAGGTCTCCTCTGATTTCAGAAACTCAACAGGATCAAGTCTGGTTAGTCCTTGAATGAAATCCCCTTTTGAAGAATCAGGGACCTTCAGTTACTCTGAGAAAGGAAGATGTGTCTAAAACTTTGGACAGGCAGGTGCCAATCAAGAGTTGGCCATCCTTGGGCTAAACAGGCCAATGTTGCCTCTTTCGGTGGTTCCAGTCAGATGTCTTTTGTCTTTTCAAATGGGTTTGGCTATGCACTGAGTCTGAGTGAGACTTCACGTGCAGGGCTATAGCTCTGAATGCAATAACTTTAAAACCAGCCCTCTTCAAACTCGGTTTGGGTTCTCGCTTGGGTTGGACCAGCCCCTTCCAGAGGTCGCCACAAAGCAGAAGTGGGAACTCAAAGCCTTGAAGCCACATCTGACTTCATCATTTGGTGTTTTCCCAAAGTTGTTTCCCTCTTCAAGTGCATTTCTTGAGCATTATTTTACTGGCAGTAAGAGATTTCAAGACAAATGTGCCGGTATTTTGGGCTCTGCCCTTGTGCCTTACTGTACCACCATTAAAATGTCGCCACCCTCAATAACTTCTTCTTCTTCTTCCTCTCCTCCTCCTCCTCCTCCTCCTCCTCCTCCTCCTTCCCTCCCACCCTCCCTTCAGTCCTTCCTTCAATCCTTCTACAACCTCTTCCTTCCTTCCTTCCTTCCTTCCTTCCTTCCTTCCTTCCTTCCTTCCTTCTACCGTATCTGCTTTGATCCTGGCATGGCAGCAGCTTGATCGGAGTGGCATTTTTTTAAAAAAAAACCACTGGAGCAGGGGTTTGGGCTTGATGGCCTTAGGGAATCCCCTTCCATCTTGAAGAGCCTCGTGGCGTAGTGGTTAGAAGAGCCTTATGGCGCAGTGGTTAAATGCCCGTACTGCAGCTAAAACTGTGCTCACAACCTGGAGTTCAATCCCAGGTGGCTGGTTCATGGTTGACTCAGCCTTCCATCCTTCCGAGGTCGGTAAAATGAGGACCCAGCTTGCTGGGTGTGTATGTGGGTGTGTGCAATGTGTAGCCTGCATTACTGTCATTAAACTGTAAACCATCCAGAGGCTACTTGAAGTGGTAAGGGGCGGTTTATAAGCAGAACACTTTGCTTTGATGGTTCTAGGATTCCACAATTCTGTGACATGTCCGCACCAGTCGAGCTGGCTTCCTCTCATCCTCTCTATTACATCACAGAGGCGGGGAAGGGGAGTCGCACTGGTCGTTCGTGAGTCCATCTCCCTTACCAGGCACCCAGTTCAGCAGTTCGTCGGGTTCGAGTGTGTGCATGTAGTGTTGAGTGGACCGGACAGGATAGGGATTCTGTTGGTGTACCGCTCGCCCTGCAACCCGACAGTCTCCCTACCTGAGCTGACATCGGTGATCTCGGCAGTGGCATTGGAGTCCCCCCGCCTCTTAGTGCTGGGGGACTTCAATGTTCATGCTGAGGCCCCAGAGTCTGGTTCAGCTCTGGACTTCATGGCCGCCATGACAACCATGGGCCTGTCACGGAAGATCTTGGCCCCAACACACACAGCAGGGCATGGTGATCTCGAGGCTGGACTACTGCAACGCTCTCTACATGGGGTTGCCCTTGACTCTCCTCCGGCGATTGCAGCGGGTGCAAAATGCAGCGGCCAGACTGGTGGCGGTGTAGAGCTCATTACAGAGCCAACTCCATGGCAGTGGTAGCAGCGAAAAGATCTTTCTTCTCTGCTGCCATTGCGTCTGCCGGGAACCGCCCAGCGGGATTGTTTCGTGTGGTGCGGGGCTTAGTCCATCCGGCCCCCTCTGTGTATCAAGATGCACACACGGTCTCCCGCTGTGGCGAGTTCGCCAAACACTTTGCAGATAAAAATCGATCGGATTTGACATGACTTGGATGCCACATTAGCATTTATGTCTGTTGATGTCCCCTTGGCAACTGTTTGTCCAGTTTTGTGGGATTCCTTTCAGCTTGTACAGCCTGAGGATGTGGACAGGCTTCTTTGGAGCGTGAGGCCGTCCGCCTGCCGGCTCGACCCTTGCCCAGCCTGGCTCATGAATGCTTCCCGGGCGGGACTGGCTGAGTGGACAGGAAGGGTGGTTAATTCCTCCTTAATGGAGGGGGTCCTCCCACCTGCTCTGAAGCAGGTGGTGGTTTGACCCCTCCTAAAAAAAGCCCTCCCTGGATCCCACTATATTAGATAATTACCGGCCAATCTCTAACATCCCATTCTTGGGCAAGGTGGTGGAGCGGGTGGTGGCGTCTCAACTCCAGAGGGTTTTGGATGAAGCTGATTATCTAGATCCTTTTCAATCCGGTTTCAGACCAGGCTATGGGACAGAAACTGCCCTGGTCGCCTTGGTGGATGACTAGATAGGGGGAGTGCGTCCCTGTTGGTCCTGCTGGACCTCTCAGCGGCTTTCGATACCATCGACCATGGTGTCCTTCTGACCGATTGGCTGAGTTGGGAGTTGGAGGCACTGTCTTGCAGTGGTTCCGCTCCTACTTGGAGGATCGGTCCCAGATGGTGGTGGTGGGGGATGCCTGTTCGGCACCCTGGCCCTTGAAGTTTGGGGTGCCACAGGGCTCTATTCTGTCCCCCATGCTATTTAATATTTACATGAAACCGCTGGGAGAGGTCATCCGGGGATTTGGAGTTGGGTGCCATCAATATGCTGATGACACCCAGTTATCTCTCTCCTTTCCCCCAGATTCCAGGGGGGCAGTTGAAGTCCTAGAGCGCTGTCTGGAGTCGGTGGGGATCTGGATGAGGGCTAACAAGCTGAAATTAAATCCGGACAAGACAGAAGTTCTCCTGGTTCAGAAATCTTCGATGCAGGTGCTGGAATATCGTCCTGCTCTGAACGGGGTTGCACTCCCTCTGAAGGAGCAGGTCCGCAGCTTGGGGGTCCTCCTGGATTCAGAGCTGCTCCTGGACTCCCGGGTAGCAGCTGTGGCCAGGGGGGCCTTTGCCCAGCTTCGGCTGGTGCGCCAGCTGCGGCCGTACATGGATCGTGCAGACCTGGCCACAGTGATCCATGCCATGGTGACATCAAGACTAGACTATTGTAACACGCTCTATGTGGGGCTGCCCTTGAAGACGGTTCGGAAACTACAACTGGTACAGAATGAGGCAGCCCGGGTGGTTACTGGAGCTCGGCGGTACGACTCTGTTGGGCCGCTTCTCCAGGGACTACATTGGCTGCCCATTCGTTTCCGGGCCCAATTCAAGGTGCTGGTTATGACCTTTAAAGCCCTATACAGCTCAGGACCAGGTTATCTGAGAGACCGCCTTCTTCCATATAATCCGGTCCGCCCCCTTCGGTCATCGAAGGAGGCCCTTCTACGAGTACCGCCACCCAAGGAAGTGCGAGGGGCGGCGGCAAGAAATAGGGCCTTCTCAGTTGTGGCACCAACACTATGGAATGCCCTCCCCTTTGAGTTAAGAACTGCCTCCTCCCTTGAAATATTCAAGCGAGGCCTTAAGACTGACTTATTTAGGCAAGCCTTCTGAGCCTCCAGCCTTTACAAATTTTTATAACATCTTAGCTATTGGCTGGGGAGCTTTTTAAACTCTGCCGCAGCTACTGTTTTTTAATCTTGTTTTTTATTGTATTATATTATATAATATTTTTATAGTATTTTATTGGTATTGTGTTGTTTTTACATTGCATTGATTTTATTGAATTTTTTTGAATTTGTTGTAAGCCGCCTTGGGTCCCTTTGGGGAGAAAGGCGGCATAAAAATAAAGTTTTATTATTATTATTATTATTATTATTATTATTATTATTATTATTATTATTATTATTATTATTATTATTATTATTATTATTATTATTATTATTATTGTTGTTGTTGTTGTTGTTGTTGTTGTTGTTGTTGTTGATGATGATGATGATGATGATGATGATGATGATGATGATGATGATGATGATGATGATGATACCAGACCTAGTTACTGTCGGCAATTTGTGATTTAACTGAATAGGACAATACCCAACATCCTACGAAGCTACTCGTTTCCATGATTTGGAGGCTCCTCTCTGTGCCCGTTGTTGCTTCCCTGCCCTCTCTCACATCTGATGGATCCAGGTGGACAACCGTCTTTCCCTCAATAATGTCTCTGATATTCAATTCAGATGCACTGCTCTAAAGCCTGCTTTAGAATCATAGAATCATTGAAATCCTCGAGTTGGAAGAGACCTCAAGGGCCATCTAGTCCAACCCCCTCCCATGCAGGAACCCCCATCACAATATTTCTGACAGATGGCCATCCAGCCTCTGCTTAAAAACCTTTAGATTTTAGGGTGATTTGGAGAGGCATCAGAGATTGTGCTGAAATGTAGCAGTCCTTGCAGTATGGCCGTTGCAGGTAGGAAAAGGTCAGAGCCCACCCTGTTTTGGTGTGTGTGTGTGTGTGTGTGTGTGTGTGTGTGTGTGTGTCCCTGCAGTTGTTTTACAGGCCAAATCCGTGGCGTTCCCAGTTATAAAGCTCCTGACTCTTCCTCTTCCCACCACTGCCATCTCACTCCCAGAGACCTTTGCAGTTGTCACTTCATGAAGGAGAAATCTCCAAAACGCCCTGGCGCCTCCACTGCCCGGCCCAGCCCTTGCAAGCCCAAACCTATGGCTTCCTTTACGGAGTCCTCCCATCTCGTATTGTCTGTCCCTCTTCTCCTGCTGAGACCCTGAGAAGGTAAACAAACAAACAAACCCCCAGGGATCAAACTCCTTGGGATGGCCTGTAGTTCCCTCATCCAGTCCAGTGTTTTGTTTTGTTTTTAAAAAAATGCAACTCCGATCAAGCTGTTGCCGTGCCAGTAATGAAAGAGTCTTGTATTCCCCGGGAGCCCGACAGATTTATCCTGGCACCAGCTTTGGCGGAGGAGGTGTCAGAGGCTCATAGCCGTCCCCTCCTGGGCCCTTGCTTTGTCGAGAAAGTTAAGCAAGAGAAGACTTTCTTTGCTATTTTTAAGCTTGGCGTCCAAAGGGACTTCCAGATGGCTTCCCCCTTGCTCAGCTCCACCGCGGCTGCCCCCTGCGAGGAAGGATGGTGAAGCAACGTCCTTCCGCCCAGTTTCCGAGCACCCTGGCTTGGTCTGGAGGCAGAACTGCAAAAACCTGGCCGGTGGGTTTTTTCTTTTGTTGCCCAGTGAGAAAATACCTGCTTCACTCTGGCTTTGTGTGTGTGTGTGGGGGGGGGGCTTGGTTTTTCCCCCTATGGCACGCACGCACACACGTGTGTACACATAAACAAACCCTCGTGCGCATTTTATACAGAGTGCACCACAGCGGTATTATAGACCAGCGGTAAAACCCACAACATCCCTGATCCAGAGGCGAGGAGAAAAGAAAAGGGGTCGGTTTGCACAGCCCTGGCTTCCCTTCATTTGCACGGTGGAGAGGAGAGGGAGCGCGGAAAAGGTTGCTGGTGGAGGCGATGTGCACGTTTTAATGATGGCGGTGTCACACTTTAGACATGAGCTGTGCGAGGCAGTTGCGTCTGCAACACATACACACCCTTGCCTAATGAGAGGAATACTGGGCACTGCAGTATAAATAAAGGTAGCCCCCCCCCCGTTCTGAGTACAGAGTGCTGGGAGAGGGCTTTGCAGATCATCTAGGCGGCCAGAAAGAGAAACCAATGGGGTCCTAGAGCAAACCAAACCCGAACTACCCCTGGAGGCAAGCATGTTGAAACTAAGGCTGACTTCCTTTGGGCACCTCCTGAGAAGGCAGGATCCTCTGGGGGAAAAAATACCAGGCTGGAAAAGATGGAAAGCAGCAGGCATAGAGGAAGAGGAAATACGGGATGGAATGACTCCCTAAAGGAAACCACGGGCTTGAGTTTGCGGAAACGAGGACCAAGGCATTTCGAAAGACACTGACTTATACGGTCGCCAAAAGTCAGGAGTGACAGGGTGATGTCATGTGAGTAAGGGATAACATCTAAGCCAAGGGTTCAATTCATGCTCATGGCCTGCTCATCAGAGCACAGGAGGTATAAACGGATAGGGTCTCTCTGCCACAAACCAGGAAAGGGACCTTGGTGTCCTGGTGGTCAGTTCACTGAAGGTGTCCACCCAGGGTGCCGCAGCAGTGAAAAAAGCAAACTCCGTGCTAGGGATCATTAGGATGGGTATAGAAAATAAGTCAGCAAGTGTCATTTTGCCTCTTAGAGTATTGTGTACGGTTCTGATCACCATCCGTCCAGAAGGATATTATGGAAATGGGAAAAGTGCAGAGGAGGGCAACCAGAATGATGAGGGGACTGGAACACCTTCCTTACCATCTGAGGCTGCAACGGCTGGGCCTCTTCACTCTTGAACGACGGCGCCTAAGAGGTGACCTGACTGAAGTTTATAAAATCGTACACAGTGTGGACAAAGTAGATAAGGAAGAACTGTTTTCCTTAGCGGACAACACTAGAGCTAGGGGGGCACTCCATGAAACCTTTGAGTGCTAGATCTCAAACAAATAAGAGGAAGTCCTTTTTCACCCAGAGGCTCACTGGTCTGTGGAACTCCCTGCCAGAAGAAGTGGTGACAGCTGTCAGCCTTGACAGCTTTAAAAGTGTTCTGCTTACAGACTGCCCCATACCACTTCAAGTAGTCTCTGGGTGGTTTACAATTTTTAATTACAGTGTGCAGGCTACACATTGCCCCCCCAACCCTACCCCAGCAAGCTGGGTTCTCATTTTACCGACCTCGGAAGGATGGAAGGCTGAGTGAACCACATGAGCTGGCTATCTGGGATTGAACCCCAGGTCGTGAGCACAGTTTTACCTGCAGGAAAGGCATTTATTTAACCACTGCATCGTGAGGACAAGTTCATGGAGCACAAGGGTATCCATGGCTACCATTGGGGATGCCTAAGGACAAACTCTGGGTTGGAGAGAGAGGCAGGATATCTCTCAATGCTATTTGTGGGGAATCGAAAGCAGGTGAAGATATCTCCTTGGGAATACCCTGAAGCCAATGGTGAGCCACGGTGTGAGACAGAATGCTGGGCTGGATGGGCTGTGGCCTTTTACAGCAAGGCTGCTCTGATGTTATTGTGCTCTTATGAATTGGCACAGACCCAAAAGGGGTCCAGGGAGCTGACCTTCCTGCTTCTTGCAGTGGTTGGTCCATAGCCGCTGGCTGTCGCTGTCCCTGCTGCTTCCCCTTTACGCAACTGGTGTTTAGTGGCACCCCAAGTTCAGCACTGGGGGTGATGCAGACAGTAACTGTCATGCCTAGTAGTGACTGCCACTTTTATCTTCCAGAATGTTTGTCCACTTCTGTGGCCATCCGCCTGGATGCCATGAAACAAGTCAAGCAATTTAATTGTACAAATGTCCTCCTGTTTCATTATGAGTCACTAAATAAATACAGTATATCATTATTTCACTGAATAACTAGAAGACATTTTTCCTTGTCCATCTACCTGTTTCACCCAGAAATACAAAGAGCACATACTCGGAGCAACAAATTCTTTCCCCCCCGCTTTGGCTTAGACTGCATCGAAACAATGAGAGAGCTTAAAGCTGCCCATATCACCAATGTGATAGCAAGGCGAAAATATAGGTATTCTTCGCCGATTTTCATATAATGGTTGGGCAGGCCTCTCTTCTTCCCTTTGGTGAGTGAAGTGCATGCCCAGCAAACATTGGAGGGCTCCCTGCTTGATCCAAAAGATGCAAGCAACCTACCCAATGCTCTTAAGTCTATGTCACAAGCAGCAGATTTTGTGGTTTCGTACATTATGCATTATTTGTGGGAAAATAAATTGTCCTCACAAATGCAAAAACCCTAGTTGAGCATACCCGGCCCACTTGTATATCAGGAATCTTCACTTCCTGTCTTTCTGCTTCTATTTCCCCAAACTATGTCATGTATGCTCCCTTGTTTCTGTTGTGGTTTTTTTTTAGCAGAGCTTTATTTACAAAGAATAACTTGGCAAAATAACAATATAACATAAACAGCTTCCTTCAGCATTCCAGCATTCCAGGCTCACAGAGTCCTTTAGCAGAGACGTGTAGCAGCACGGATCATCATCAGGAGATTGGGATGAAGTGATCAAGTGTTACCCACACTTGCTAACCACTATATACACAGTTAATTACACATTACAGTCAGCTGATCCCTGACTGGCTTACTACAGTTACAAACTCTTAAGCATCTTAGTTACAATTGTTAGTTACTATACTGTTATACCCTAACAGTTTCATTTCTAGCCCAGGAGAGAAATTTAGAGGCATCGATGAGCTGGTGTTTCTTGGGTCAGCTGCAGTCATGACATGCCTTAAAGAGATGGGCACACATTAGAAATTTATGATTCACCCAGGTCGATGAATGAGGAATCACGAATTCATGATTTTTTCGTGACAAATTGACAAGTCAATTCATATTTTTTTTGCCTTTCACACCCTTTAATTCAGGCCCGCCAGCATCTAGAGACACCAAAACTTGCAGAGAAACTTCCTGTGTCTCTCCTCTACAATCCCTCCAGGCTAGGTGAAGATTTGGGTTTCCCAAGCCAATGGAAGAAGGGCACTGTCCTAGAATGAGTGTGTGTGTTCCACTTTGTCTTCTACAACTCAGATGTCTGAAACCAAATATTCCATCAAATTTGCACAGCTTGTAGAGAAGGGTCAGGGAAAGCATCTCTGGGGTGTTGGTGTCTCTAGGTGCCTGGGGGGGGATTTTCCTGGGGAGGCCCTCTTTGAAAGTGTGTAACCTGGACATCTGAAACCCAGTCTTCTTCAGATTGGAAGGGATTGTAGAAGAGAGTCAGGGAAACGTCTGTGAAGATTCTCAGTCATCCAGGTGCATTTATCTGGGAGTTGAGTCATGGCTACTGGACTTCTTTTTTGAGAGATAAAAACGTTTCGCTGTTCATCCAAACAGCTTCATCGGTCTGAATACAGCTAGTGCAAGAGACCTTCTTATAGTCAGCTTGACCTCTTGTCCCCTGGTCTGATTGGCTCATAAGATGAACAAAGCCTGAATAGGCTCGTTAGGGAGACATTAGTGTCCATGGCCTTAAGGTAAACAATGGCCTAAGGTGCTGAAACCCATCAAGAATGGGTTGTTAGCTGTGACCTGGTGGTGAAGGCTCCTTGATTTGCCTGGGTACTTTGGAAAGCACAGCCTGATAAGTAGCAGATAGACTATGCTGAAGCCCACCACCTCTGTTGAGGGAGGGATTTTCAATGCTGACATGAATGGCTTCCCTTACTCCTCTCTCAAACCACCTCTCTTCTTTGTCTAATATGTGTACATCCTCATCTTTGAAAGAGTGCCCTTTCTCCTTCAAATGGAGGTGTACTGCTGATTCTGGTCCTGAGCTGTTACCTCTCCTATGTTGGGCCATCCTTCTGTTTAATGGCTGTTTAGTTACTCCAATGTAGAGGTCTGAACACTCTTCACTGCATTGGACTGCATATACTATATTGCTCCGTTTATGGTTTGGTATCGGATCCTTTGGGTGGACAAGTCTCTGCCTTAGTGTGTTCATGGGTTTGAAATAAACAGGGATGTGGTGTTTGCCAAAAATCCTTTTAAGCTTCTCCGACACTCCCGCCATGTAGGGAATGACCAGGTTCTTCCGTCGGGTCTGGGTCTCAGACTGATCCCTTGTTCTTCTGGGATGGCCCACTGCTTTGTTGAAGGCCCAACTTGGACATCCGCAGGCCTTAAGTGCTGTCTTCAGGTGCCTGTCTTCCTTCTTCTTGGCTTCTGAGGAGGTGGGGATGCTCTCTGCTCTGTGGCTTAGGGTCCTGATGACTCCTAGTTTGTGTTGTAATGGATGGTGGGAGTCAAACAGTAAGTATTGATCTGTGTGGGTGGGTTTCCTGTAAACTTCTACTTCCAGGCCACGGTCAGGTCTGATGATGACCAGTAGCCATGACTCAACTCCCAGAGTCAGGGAAGGCTTTTCTCTTATGGCGCTTTTACACGACCCCTAAAATCTGAGGCAAAGGGCTCCCAGATGCGGAGCTTAAAATTCTTTTCCCACCAGCTCCGGACTTTAAAGAAAATTAAGTGCGACCACGCCCACCTAAGCACGTCCCAGCGCATTTTAAAAGTACCTGGTCTCTGAGGGTGAAAAATTTCTGATGCAGTGAGTGTCGGGCTCTCCTTGCCTTGTGTTTGTTTTTTTGTCCCCGCCACCCCGTTAAGAGACAGGAATCACGATCACGACGGGGATCGGGGCAGCTTCCACTGGCAGACGGAGGTGAGCCTGCATTTTTTTCTCCCTTTTTTTCTCCCTCCCCTCAACACAGACAGGAGCAATGGAGTGTGGAGGGATGGAAACACAGGAAGAGCGACGAACCCCCAAGATCTCTGGTCCGAATTTAAGTGGCCACCGGATCTTAGGGGTCGTATAAAAGCGCCCTTAGTTTCTAGGTACCTGAGGGGCTGTTTTATGTCCCAGCGAATGAATAATTCAAAACCAGCTAAAAATACATTGATTCGCATTCATTGGGAACATTGTTTTGAGTGAACACAAATTTATTTGTTTATTTATTTATTGGATTTTTATACCGCCCATCTGGCAGTGAGGTCACTGTGGGCGGTTTACAACAATTAACACATTTAAACAGTTTATACAATAAAACCATAAAATAGTAACACAATAAAAATAAAAATAAAAATAATATTAAATTGACATAAAACAATATATTATTATTGGCAGGCTAATCAATTAAAAATCAAGATTTAATGGGTGAACACTGAAATTGCATTATATTTGAGGGAACGCTTGCTTCAATAGCCAAGTTTTTAATAGTTTTTTAAAAGCAGCCAAAGACGGGGCCAGGCAGAGGTCTGGTGGAAGGTTTTTCCACAGGTGAGGAGCAACGGCGGAAAAGGCCATAATTCTTATTTTCTCGTTTCGGGCCTCTCATGGTGTCGTCGTCGTCGTTCAGTCGTTCAGTCGTGTCTGACTCTTCGTGACCCCATGGACCAGAGCTCACCAGGCCTTCCTATCTTCCACTGCCTCCCGGAGTTTTGTCAAATCCATATTGGTTGCATCAATGACACCGTCCAACCATCTCATTCTCTGCCGTCCTCTTTTCCTTTTGCCTTCAATCTTTCCCAAAATCAGGGACTTTTCCAAGGACTCCTCTCTCCTCATGAGGTGGCCAAAGTATTGGAGCCTCAGCTTCAAAATCTGTCCTTCCAGTGAACATTCGGGGTTGATTTCTTTCAGGATGGATAGGTTTGATCTCCTTGCAGTCCAGGGGACTCTCAAGACTCTCCTCCAGCACCACAGCTCAAAAGCATCAATTCTGCGGCGATCAGCCTTCTTTATAGTCCAGCTTTCACTTCCATACATCACTACTGGAAAGACCATAGCTTTGACTATCCTGACCTTAGTTGGCAAAGTGATATCTGTGCTCTTTAGGATGCTATCTAGGTTTGCCATTGCTTTCCTCCCAAGAAGCAGGCGTCTTTTTATTTTGTTGCTGCAGTCGCCATCTGCAGTGATCAAGGAGCCCAAGAAAATAAACTCTGTCATTGCCTCCATTTCTTCCCCTTCTATTTGCCAGGAGGTGATGGGACCAGTGGCCATGATCTTAGTTTTTTTTTTATGTTGAGCTTCAGTCCATTTTTTTTTCACTCTCCTTTTTCACCCTCATTAAGAGGTTTTTTAATTCCTCCTCACTTTCTGCTATCACAGTAGTATCATCTGTGTATCTGAGGTTGTTGATAGTTCTTCCGGCAATCTTAATTCCGGTTTGTGATTCATCCAGACCTGCCTTTCGCATGATGTACTCTGCATATAAGTTAAATAGGCAAGGTGACAGTATACAGCCTTGTCGTACTCCTTTCCCAATTCTAAACCAGTCAGTTGTTCCATATCCAGTTCTGACGGTTGCTGCTTGTCCCACATATAGATTTCTTAGGAGACAGATAAGGTGTTCAGGCACTCCCATTCCTTTAAGGACTTGCCATAGTTTGTTGTGGTCTACACAGTCAAAGGCTTTGGCATAGTCGATGAAGCAGAAGTAGATGTTTTTCTGGAACTCTCTGGCTTTCTCCATGATCCAGCGCATGTTGGCAATTTGATCTCTAGTTCCTCTGCCCCTTCGAAATCCAGCTTGCACTTCTGGAAGTTCTCTTTCCACATACTGCTGAAGCCTGCCTTGTAGAATTTTGAGCATAACCTTGCTACCGTGTGAAATGAGTGCAATTGTGCGATAGTTGGAGCATTCTTGGGTGTTTCCTTTCTTTGGGATTGGGATGTAGACTGATCTTTTCCAGTCCTCTGGCCACTGCTGGGTTTTCCAAATTTGCTGGCATATCTTATGCAGCACCTTTACAGCATCCTCTTTTAAGATTTTAAAGAGTTCAATTGGAATGCCGTCACCTCCACTGGCCTTGTTGTTTGCAATGCTTTCTAAGGCCCACTTGATTTCACTTTCCAGGATGTCTGGCTCCAGGTCAGCAACTACGCTATCTTGGTTATCAGGGACATCCAGATCTTTCTGATATAATTCCTCTGTATATTCTTGCCGTCTCTTCTTGATCTCTTCTGCTTCAGTTAGGTCCCTACCATTTTTGTCCTTTATCATATCCATCTTTGTATGAAATGCCCCTTTAATATCTCCAATTTTCTTGAATAGATCTCTGGTTTTTCCTTTTCTGTTGTTTTCCTCTGTTTCTTTGCACTGTTCGTTCAAAAAGGCCGCCCTGTCTCTCTTTGCTATTCGTTGGAAGTCTGCATTCAATTTCTGTATCTTTCCCTTTCTCCCTTGCATTTTACGTCCCTTCTCTCCTCCGTTATTTGTAGGGCCTCGTTGGACAACCACTTTGCTTTCTTGCATTTTCTTTTCTTTGGAATAGTTTTGATTGCAGCCTCCTGTACAATGTTACAAGCCTCCGTCCATAGTTCTTCAGGTGTTCTGTCTACCAAATCTAGTTCCTTAAATCTATTCTTCACTTCCACTGTGTATTCATAAGGGATTTGACTTAGATTATACCTGACTGGCCCAGTGGTCTTCCCTACTTTCTTCAGTTTAAGTTTGAATTTTGAAATAAGAGTTCCCTTAGGGAAATAGGTCGCAGTATATAAGTCTGAAAATAAATAAATAAATAAGAAGCTGATATTCTGAGCCACAGTCAGCACCAGGTCTTGTTTTTGCTGACTGTATAGAGGTCCTCCATCTTTGGATGCAGAGAACATAATCAATCTGATTCCGGTATTGTCCATCTGGTGATGTCCATGTGTAGAGTCGCCTTTTGTGTTGTTGGAAAAGAGTGTTTGCAATGACCAGCTTGTTCTCTTGACAAAACTCAGTTAGCCTTTGCCCTGCTTCATTTGGAACTCCAAGGCCAAACTTGCCAGTTATTCCTTTTATCATTTGACTCCCTACTTTAGCATTCCAATCCCCTGTGATGAGAAGAACATCTTTCTTTGGTGTCAGTTCTAGAAGTTGTAAGTAAGTTGTTGTAAGTCTTCATAAAATCGGTCAATCTCAGACTCTTCCGCACCAGTAGTTGGTACATAAACTTGGATTACTGTGATGTTGAGAGGACTGCCTTGGAATTGTACCGAAATCATTCCATCATTTTTGGGTTGTATCCCAGCACTGCTTTTCTCACTCTGTTGTTGACTATGAAGGCTACTCCATTTCTTCTATGAGATTCTTGCCCACAGTAGTAGATGTGATAGTCATCTGAACTGAATCCACCCATTCCTGTCCATTTAAGTTCGCTGATGCCCAAGATGTCAATGTTTATTCTTTCTATCTCACGTTTGAACACATCCAGCTTACCCTGGTTCATATATCTCATATTCCAGGTTCCTATGCAGTATATTTCTTTGCAGCATTGGACTTTCCTTTCTCTTCCAGGCACGTCTGCAGCTGAGCGTCCTTTCGGCTTTTGCCCAGCCACTTCATTAGCTCTGGAGCTACTTGTACTTGTCCTCCACTCTTCCTCAGTAGCATGTTGGATGCCTTCCGACCTAAAGGGCTCATCTTCCAGCGTCATATCTTTTAGCCTTTTGTTTCTGTCCATGGAATGTTCTTGGCAGGGATACTGGGTTGGCTTGCCAGTTCCTACCCCAGGAAGTCTTATTACAGGCCTCATTGTCACCAGTGTAATTAGCCTTACAATGATGAACGCACAGTTCAGCCTGTTTTATTTTGTAGCCTCACTGATCAACTGGGACACAAAAGTAGAAATGTGCCCCATTTACTGTATAAGATATTTTAGACTGAGGCAGTCAGTTATATTGAATATATACAGTAGATAAGAAAAAACAACAGCATAACACCAAACATAACATAAAATAACATATATACAGAGCAAAATATACAACAGAATGTGGGGTACTGTTTTCTCACCATAAACAGTCCCGATTTACATTACACCAGCCAGTTCCTTTATACACATTTGGAACTCATCAGACATGATTTTAACCAATCACATCCTGGCACACCATGATGTCATTGAACTACTCCACCTGTGCTAAATCACTTTAACCTCCTAGTGATTTCTAATCCCTTGCACTTGTGGCTAACATCATAACTCTACATTTTTGACTGACTCCATTTTACAAATTCTCTGTTGAATCTGTTAAATATACATTACATACGTTTTGTCAATTCTAACATATTATGACACACCCTTTCCCTCTACAAGGGACCAGTTGCACCCTGCTGCTTCCCTCAGAAGGCTGACACTCCCTCTCAAGTGAAAATGGGCAGCCAAGCCTGGTGAGGCCGCGATGGGGTCTGTTGATGGCTCAGGGAGGACCACAGGGAGCTGCCAGTATAAGCCAGACATCAAAATTCCCATGGCTCCCTGTTGGGTAGTACCATAGAATCATAGAATCATAGAGTTGGAAGAGACCTCAAGGTCCATCTAGTCCAACCCCGTGCCAAGCAGAAACCCCCATCACAGGACTTCCGACAGGTAGCCATCCAGCCTCTGCATAAAAACCTCCAAAGAAGGAGACTCTACCACCCTCCTTTGTGGCAGCATCTTCCACTGCCGAACAGCTCTAACTGTCAGGACGTTCTTCCGAATGTTCAAATGGAATCTCTTTTCCTGTAGTTTGAAACCATTGCCCCAAGTCCTTGTCTCTGAAGCCATGCAAAACAAACCTGTTCCCTCTTCAATATGACATCCTTTCAAACATTTAAACATAGCTACCATATCCCCCCTCAGCCTTCTTTTTGAAAGGCTAAACATTCCCAGCTCCCTCAGAAGACATTTCCTTGGAAGACAATTTTAGGGTTCTTTGTTCTGATGATGGCGTTTTTGAATGCTTGTTCTCTCCTTTCTCGTGGACTTAAGGCCTTTTCTTTTTTCAAGGGCAGCATCACCAAATCACTGCAAACATGTGCTTTTCACTTGCACCATTAAATGCAAACCATCCTCTGTGTGTGTGTGTGTGTGTGTGTGTGTGTGAGAGAGAGAGAGAGAGAGAGAGAGAGAGAGAGAGACAGAGACAGAGACAGAGACAGAGAGAGATGTTGACATTAATGCAAGATGCACAGATCATTTATTTAATTTCTGCCTCCCTTTCCCTCTCTTCCGTCACACATACTGTACAGCTCGAGACTCCCTCTGCCTTGCCAGCCAGCAGAAGGGCGGGCTGTTAAAATAATCCTGGTTTTAGACGATGCAGAAGTGTCAGGACCATTTTAATCCTGACACACACACACACACACACACACACACACACACACGTACCAGACTTTTCATATATATTTGTGTCCCCATGGCAACTGCATTTCGGCTCTGCCAGGATTGCCTGTTGCTGTTCTATTACTAATACAAGATGAGTTGCATCCTCCCGTCTTTAAGCCAAGCTTTGCTGACTCGGTTGGGAGGCCACATTGCTGCCAAACCTACTTATCTTGCCTTTGTCTTCAGAACAACAGCTATGATGACAGAAGGACCTCTGAGGGGCTTTTTTAGCAACTGAACATCAGCCTACCTATTCTGCTCTTTTAAAACACATGGTCCTCCCAACAGTTCCACTGGAGCCTTGGACACGAGGGCTGGCAGAAGTTCCAGGATCTCCCCATTATTGATTTTTATAGCTGGAAGGAGAGCTCCAAAATCTCACAATGTTCCTCACCTGTTGCCGGAACTGCAAGGCGAATAATCCCTCATCTTCTGGGTCTCTATAAATTGGCATTAAAATGTGGCTACTCTTCCCCCCCCCCCTATGAAAAGGAAAGGGAAGACAAAGCAGAGAGATGCAGAGTGGGTCTAGAGGGACTTACGGATCATTAAGAATCGGGTAAAGGAGGCGCTTGACGCTGTGGATGATTTCAGAAAGATTATGACTCATCCCAATTTGGAGAAATTGCTATGATTTTGTGAACTGTGCAAATGGTGTGCAAAACGGAAAAGGTCCATACCACACAAACACACCCCAGGGAATGTTGCTGCTCTCTTTTGCGAGGACTGGCCCTGTGCTTCCCTGGAAAGTCTTGCGTATCTTTTCTACCCAGGAAAAGAAGGTTGTAGCTTCTTGAGACCACGGCAAGGTTGAGACTCGATTCACGTTCTTTCCGTCTCACTCTGGAGGGGAATCCAGTTTAGTTGCAAAAGAGAGCAACTAACATGATTACTGGGCTGGGGGACCTCCTTTATGAGGAAAGGCTAAAACATTTGGGGCTCTTTAGTCTGGAAAGAAGGCGCCTGAGGGGGGATATGATTGAGACGTACAAAATAATGCAGGGCACGAGTCAAGTGGATGGAGGGACGCTCTTCTCCCTCTCACAAAATACCAGAACTAGGGGACATCCACTCCAACTGAGGGTTGGGAGAGTGAGAACAGACAAAACAATTTTTTTAACCCGGTGTGTTGTTAGTCTGTGGAACTCCCTGCCACAGGAGATGGTGATGGCATCTGACCTGGACGCCTTCAGAAGGGGATTGGACAGATTCCTGAGGGAAAAGTCCTTCCCAGGTGACAAGCCATGATGGAGACGTGTCATCTCCAGGCTTAAAAATGGGGTCCTTCAAGGGCCAGATGCAGAGGAGTGGTATCAGGAGACAGATATCTAGTCTCGTGGACTCCCAGACGCATCTGGTGGGGCCGCTGTGAGATGTAGGAAGCTGGACTAGATGGGCCGTTGGCCTGATCCAGAAGGGCTCTTCATAGGTTCTTACGTTCACCAGGTGGAAAAAATACCTTTCACGTAACAAAAAAGTTGATCCAGAGGATTAGTTACCAAACATTGTTGCTTGCATAAGTGTTGGAACAAATGGGTCCAAGAGAGGACCACTGCTTTCCCCCCCCTTTGTCTTCTGTAGACTGGGGGAGGTTTGGAGTAGAGAAATATACCTTTGTCCCCCACTTCTTGAGATGGGAATCCAATACCGACTTGCCTAAAAGCTTTGCAGATCTTGAAGTGGCCTTTGGACCCTTTCCTGAGAAGCCAAGAGGGAGAAAGTCTTTTCACTGTGACACCTGAGGAGGCCCTTGAGGCTCTTTCAAGCCAGGAACGGGGATCAATAAACTCTGAAGTCCCAGGAGGAGAAGGAGATGGCTTGCGGAAGAGCCTCCTCGTGGCACGGCGGTTAAATGCCTGCCGTGCAGCTAAAAACTGTGCTCACGACCTGGGGTTCAAATCTCATGGTGGACTCAGCCTTCCATCCTTCCGAGGTCGGTAAAATGAGGACCCAACTTGCTGGAGGGGGCAATGTGTAGCCTGCATAATTAAATTGTAAACCGCTCAGAGAGTACTTGAAGTGCTATGGGGCAGTAGATAAGGAGCCTCGTGGCGCAGTGGTTCAATGCCTGTCCTGCAGGTAAAGCTGTGCTCACGACCTGGGGTTCAATCCCAGGTAGCAGGTAGCTCATGGTTGACTCAGTATTCCATCCTTCTGAGGTCGGTAAAATGAGTACCCAGCTTGCTGGCGGTGGTGGGGGGGGTGGCAATGTGCAGCCTGCATACTGTAATTAAAAACTGTAAACCGCCCAGAGACTACTTGCAGTGGTATGGGGCGGTATATAAGCCGAACACTTTGCTTTGCTTTCTTTTGCACTGGTTCGCCATCTTTCTTGGTTCCATCTTTGGCTTCGTTCCTTGGGTCGGCCTATTCGCACAGCATTGCCTTGATCTGATAAATACCAGGGGAGAGTCTCGTTCTCGGCTTTCCTCACTCTCTCTCTCCTACTGGTAGGAAAAGCCTCCTTTCCTGCCAGTCCCTCTCCACCGGCTTAGCTGTCGGGGGGGGGGGGGGGGGTTCCACCTGCAAGACACAAACCAGACCTGACAAGCCTCTGGCAACCAGCAAGTGGGAAGCCGCCCTCTGGAGAGGCTGTTTGGACTCCAGTCAACCATCTGCTAGCAACACGGCTTCCTAAATCATTCCTTGGGTTGTTGGTTTCAGGCATCAATGTTATTTATGTGTCTAATCACATCTCTTTCAACAGCCTTCGTGTGTGTTCAAGAGGCTACTGGGATGGTTCTTTCCGCACCTGGTAGTGCAAGATTTTATAGGGCAGAAGGAAATTCTTCCCCAAACCATCACCGTTAGAGTAAAGTCACCTGTATATAAAGGGACAATTCCCAAGCACTGTGTTTGCCATCCAGGACTCGGCATCCAGTTCTGGACACAGCAGTTTAAAGAGGAGTTTAAGAAGCATGCCAACATATTGGAAGAGTAGGGCAACAAGGATGATCGGGAGACTGGAAAGTGAAGAGTGACGGGCGAGATGATAGCATGTTTAGACTTGGGGTAAAGAAGACTGAAAGTGGGGAAAGAGAATTCAGCGTTACAGACTGTACGTCATTAGAAGACGGAATTCATAGACTGCTGGAAGCCTCTGAGTGCAAAGCAGGAAGTCCGCGTATCTCATGAGAGTTGCATAGTCGCTCGCTCCTTTTGTTGGCTGGTTTCAAGTGCAGGATTCCTCCAAAGTCTGAGGAAAGAGGCTGCCTGAATCGTGTCTTTCCAACACGAATGTGCTTTCCACCCCACATCACAGGGTATCTGTTTGGTGCCATTTATGCTTGCATACCTTTGACCCTCCATATTGTGGATTTCAACCCTTTAAGGAGCAAATGTTGTCTTTTCGTGGCCTGATCTGTTGGTTTCTCCCTCTCTTTCCATTTGCAGGTGATTTCCCGCCTCCCCCACCACCACCGCCTTCAGCTGATGACCCTGGGAACCTTCCACCGTCGGCTGGTGCCTTCCTGCCACCGCCACCTCCCCCGGACACTTCCCTCTTTGGGGTCCAGGTAATAAGACAGCAGAGGCTCAGCCCCTCCAAGGGAGCTTGTGATGATTCCTCCGTCAGGGTTGCTGGGATCGGAGAATCCTACAAAACGGAAGCTGGAAGGATTGCGCAAGGCCATGGAGTCCAAGCCCCTGCACGAAGGAGGGATCCAAATCAAAGGGGACTTGACAGGTGGTCAGATTTCTGCAGGGTATGAGTCAAGTGGATAAATAGAGGGACACTCTTCTCCCTCTCACAAAATACCAGAACTAGGGGACATCCACTCAAACTGAGGGCTGGGAGAGCGAGAACAGGCAAAAGAAAATATTTTTTTTACCCAGCCTGTTATTCGTCTGTGGAACTCCCTGCCACAGGAGGTGGCGATGACTAGATGGGCCTTTGGCCTGATCCAGCATGACTCTTCTTATGTTCTTATGATATGTTCTTATGTTCTCTTGAAGGCTTCCAGCATTAACCCAAGATTTTGTAAGGGCCATGCCTGCCATTGGCAACAAGAACCTAAGTACTCTAGAGCCATGCTGGATCAGGCCAAGGGCTCATCTAGCCCACCTTCCTGTATCTCACAGTGGCCCCACCAGAGCCCCTGGAAGCGCATGATATTAGATCTCTGTCTCCTGATTCCACTCCCCTGCCTCTGGCCCTTGAAGTATCCTCCTTTTAAGCTTGGAGATGACACGTATCCCCATCATGGCTTGCAACCTGTGATGGACGTTTCCTCCAGGAATCTGTCCAATCCCCTTTTGAAGGCATCCAGGCCGATTCCATCACCATATCCTGTGGCAGGGAGTTCCACAGACTAACAACACGCTGGGTAAAAAAAAAATTCTTTTGTCTGTTCTCACTCTCCCAACCCTCGGGTTGAGTGGATGTCTCCTAGTTCTGATATCTTATCCCCTGACGGTGCAATTTTCTCAGCAGCCTTTGGTGAGGGACTGTGTCCAAAGCCTTCTGAAAATCAAAATAGACAATATCCACCACTTCACCCAAATCCATATTTGACCTTTTTAAAGAATTCTAAAAGGTGTGTCAGGCAAGACTTACCCGTACAGAAGCCATGCTGATTTTCCCTCAGCAAGGTTTGTTCTTCTATGTGTTTTAAGATTTTCTCTTAAAACTACCAGCCTGTAGTTTCCTGGGTTCCTCCCAAAAAAATTGGTGCAACATCTACTATCCTCCAGTCCTCTGGCACTGTGGCCGCTTTAAGAGACAAGTTGCATATTACCATTAAGAGATCTGCAATTTCATTTCTCGAAGCAGTGTAACAGCCCTGCTGGGCAGGACCAGCGGCTTGCAAATGACCGGTTTGAGGTCGTGTGAAAGAGGGCCAAATTATCCATGACAGAGGTCGGGGAATGTTTTCTTATTCCAAAGATGTGGTTTAGGTTTGTATCCGAGCCGCACTATTGGTGAATGATGCTCATGCTTATCTCTGAAGACAAAGCTAAGCGAGTGGGTTCCATGTACAGGAAGCCATTATTTCGGCTGAATATCGGGGGGCGGGGGGGGGCTTACCTCTTAACTGTTAGAGTAGTCCGACAACAGAACCCACAATGCTGGAGAAAACTTTCAAGAGGAAAATGGATCACTGCTTCGACTGGTATCCTTGCATTGAGCCAGGGGGTTGGTGGCCTTAGAGGCCCCTTCCAATTCCATTGTTGTGTTATTCTGTGATTTGCAGAGAATGTAAGGGGAGGGGGAGCCCTTTTTGTGACAGCCAGACTCTTCCAACACTGATGATAGCTGTTGTAGGTCCAGCTCAGGTCCCACCAATTAGGAGCTTCCAATGGCTCCTAATTTGGAGAGCATATACGGTATTTCAGCTTTCAACTGTGCTTAAGAACAACCTTTCATGTTTAGGTGTCCATGTTTAAGTATCCAGGGGAACTCCTTGCCAGTTGACAGCTCCGTCTCCTGTCTGCTTGGTATTTCAAAGAAAAAGAGGTCTCTGGGTATATATAGATTTTGTATGTATAGATATATAGATATATAGAATATAGATTTTATGATTGGTTGGAAAGAAGAAACAATGCATGAGGTGGTACCAAGACGTGAGGCAATTAATATTAAGTGCACCCAGACAATATGATGAAGGACAATGTGAAATGTTAAGATGATGGAATTATTAATAAACTTATTTGCAAAAAAATAAACTTATTGCAAAAATTATTAATATTAATAATTATTAATTATTAATATTAATGATTATTAATCTGTCCCTCCATCGGTCCACTGCCATGGCTGCTCTGGCTCGGAAGGCTGGCTGGCGCTGCCTCCACCTGCCCCCTTCCTTCCTCACCACTACAATAACACAGGCGGCAGCCACACAAGGAAGGCAGGTGGGCACGGTGGAGGAGGAGGAGGGGTGGGGCCTCAGGGCCATGGAGGGAATGGGAGGCCTTGCCACAGCCCTCCTGTTTGTTGCCTCGCTCGGCTGCACCCGGCGCCCTGACCATCTGGGCGGTGGGGGGGGGGAGTGGGGGAACTTGCCGTAGCCCTCCCACTTTGAATGCCCCACTAGCCAGCATGCTGATCATCTGGGCGGTAGTTGGGGGGAGTGGGAGAAGCAACATAGTCCACTGCTTTGAATTGCCTCAACAATAGAAGCAGCTGCAGAGGCTTGCTTGCTTGCAAAGCAGGGGGTAGGTGGGGGGGTTGCAATTGGTCCCGGGGGCCGGATTCAGGACCTCGTCGGGGCCACATCCGGCCCCGGGGCCTTAGGTTGAGGACCCCTGCCTTAGAATCTGTAAAGACACAGCACAAGTGGAAAAGGCGAGAAGGAAGAAAAAGGAAGAAGACTCAGAGATCCCTTTTGTTTTGTAAATGATCTGCAACGTCTCGTTCGGGTGGTGGGTGTGGCTGACGGGTGGCAACGGTGGGAGAGGCAACGCTCCTTGGCCTTAGCTTCTCGGGAGCAGGGATAGAGGCCTTGCTCTCTCTCCCCCCACCCCAATATCTCTTCTCTTGGAGCTTTGGTAGATCAAACGCTGGGGTAGATAACATTCCGTGTAAGATTGGTATGCTCTGCAATAGAGATAGGCCCGAACTGGTTCGTTTCTGTTCATGGCGGTTCATAAAGGCTGATCAGCCACTCACCAAGCCCAGCTTGCTTGCTTTGCCCGCCTCCTGGGCTAATCTCCCACTCAAGGGCAGGAGCACAGACTCTCTGCCCCTGCCCTTTTGCCTGAGTGGGAGATCAGCTAAAAGGTTGAGGCAGAGAAGCCTGAGCTGTTGCCAGGAGCGGAAGATCAGCCAAGGAGGTGGAGCAAGCAAGCACGCTGGGCCTGGGGAGTGGCTGATTGAGACGAGGGAATCAGGGCAGGGGAGCAGCAGCACCTGTGATGCCACCTTTACGAATGGAGGCGAACTGGGGAAAAGCGGTTCGTGCCCATCTCTAGGCTGCAAAATGGGCTTAATTAGTAGTTGTAAGAGATCATCAGCTGGCAGGCAGAACTCACACAGCTTGGTGTGCGATGGATGGAATTCAC
The DNA here is from genome assembly GCA_037367245.1 of Phrynocephalus guinanensis. Taxonomy (NCBI): domain Eukaryota; kingdom Metazoa; phylum Chordata; class Lepidosauria; order Squamata; family Agamidae; genus Phrynocephalus; species Phrynocephalus guinanensis. Next base: position 139,017,148 of record CM074735.1, read on the forward strand.
CCCAGAGAGGTTTGCACCCGGGATGCATTGGGCTCAGAGACCAGTCTCTTCCGACCGTGGCACTGTGTTGCCCGGAGGCGGGTTCGGAATGTAGATCTGCTGCTGATTTTTCAGAGACACAGCTGGCAGTTTGGCCCATGCCAAGCCCTCCTCCTCCTCCTCTTCTGTTCCGCGTGCCACGTTGCCATCAGAGACCGTTAATTCCATTTAATGGCTAATTAAACGTTAATTCGTGTTGCATTTGGCACAGGATTAAGGCCGACGGGGGCAGGAGCCAGCAAAGCAATGGGAAGCTCTAAGAGAGGCCATAATTATCGATAATGAGCTCTGAGCTGCACTTTTATTAATTAAAAGGGGAGAGGGGGGGAAGGCTGAATTCTCGGCTCCTCTGAAGCTGTCCTCCATCAGCGTCGCTGACAGCGTGACCTTTGGGTGGGTCTCAGATGTTTTTTGCTCCCGAGACGCAAGGCTTTGGCAGACTCGGAGAAATATGGAAGCTCCAGTATTCACCCATTAGAGAAATATGCTCTATTTTAGCTCATCTAAAATGGCAAAATATGCTGCCATAAAGGAGGGTGGTGGAGTCTCCTTCTTTGGAGGTTTTTAAGCAGAGGCTGGGTGGCCATCTGTCAAGAATACTGTGATGGGGGTTCCTGCATAGCAGAGGGTTGGACTAGATGACCCTTGAGGTCTCTTCCAACTCTAGGATTCTATGATTCTATCTGTCAGTAGTAGTAGTAGTAGTAAAGTTTAATCTTTTATGCGAGTTTACATTTTATGACAATGATTACTCATCTAGTAGGTCAGTATTGTTTTACTTTATTATTTACTTACTGTCAGACCTATGGCGTCATGTATTGTATTTTGTTAATATTTTGCCATCTTTGTAACTTAGTATTTGCTAACTAGTTGCAGACCACCCAGAGCGGCCATGGCTGTGAGATGGGCGGTATAAAGGTCAAATAAATAAATGAATAAATAACAAAGGCATTTTGCAGAATGGGTGAGGTGCTCCAGAAAGCACCCAGAGTAGCTTAAGTCTATTAGCAGGGTCCTGATGTGTTGTGGAATGGAAGCTGTAGGGCAGGGGTCCTCAACCTAAGGCCCTGGGGCTGGATGCGGCCCCCCAAGGTCCTGAATCCGGTCCCTGGGACCAATTGCAACGGCCCCACCTACCCCCTGTTTTGTAAGCAAGCAAACCTCCGCAGCTGTTTTTGGACTGTTATCCGCCCCCCCCCCCCAGTGGTGTCTGGGTGGTGGTGGACCGTCCCGCTGTTTGAAAACTTTGAGGACCCCTGCTGTAGGGTGTGGGGTGGATGGGAAGAAAGTACAACATTTGGGATGTGATATCTTGACCATGATTTGCGGGGGGCGGGGGGGTGGCAAAGGGGGACATGTGGCTACTTCAGAGAGTCCACTCGAGATCTCTGGTGGATCAGATTTGTCCAGAGCCATAATTACTGTATATACTCAAAATATACCTTATTTTTTTGGCTGAAAAATGCCCTTGGCTTATACTTGAGTCAGTAAGTGTTCCTAGTTTGGGGGAGGGGGTAAAATTAGGCCGTTGGCTTATTCTCGGGATGGCTTATACTCAAGTATATACAGTAGGTGCCTTGGCGCCTGGGACACTACCTCTTTCTCCCACTCTCCACCCTGAGAGATGGGGTGCCCCCACCACTACCAAGGAAAAGGAAGAGCACACCCTTTCAAAAGGGAAGAAGAGATTTATACCTGTTCCAGGTGTCGTGCTGTGCATTTTCTCACCCCCCCCCCACCAGTGGGTTCACCTCTAAATTTCCATGCTCCGGAGCCAAGACCCTATGAACCCTGGGTTATTTGCAGCCTGGGGTTGATTACACCCCTCGGCCCTGGAACAGCTGCCAGGAGGGTTGGAGGTCCGTTGCCCAAGGTAGCGCATATATATAGCCCTAATCAGAAACGAACTACACAAGAAAAGATACCTACTAGATCAAACCAACAGAGACCTACTCACTCTCCACCTCAAACTCAGCAACAAAATCCACCCAACACTCTGGAACAAATCCAAGCAACTCGCCACCTGGAGAGCTGAAACAGAGACCTCCCACAAGACAGACACACACACCAACAAACTCCACAAACTGGAAAAACGCCAGAAGCCCAACCCCCCACAACAGCCCATGAAACAAACAGTTCACAACATATCAGACAGGACACTCACCATCGCAGAGACCAAAGTCCTGTCCAAAGGATTCAACTTTGCAGTCGCCCCCAGACACATCCCCACTGAAAACATCATATGCGGAGTGGAAGCCAGCCTAACCAAAATCAACCCAGATGAAGCCAACAAAATCAGACTCGAAGTCACCAATATCCTCTGCTCCAGCAAACCACCCAGAAGCAATTTACACAAAGAAGAACAAAAAGCCCTCACCAACCTGAGGAAAGACAACAACATAATCATTCTCCCAGCAGACAAAGGCAATGCCACAGTGGTGATGAACACATCTGACTACCAATCCAAACTATCCAACCTACTACAAGACCCTGCTTACATACCTTTGAACACAGACCCCACCACCTACCTGGAAAAAACCACCAAAGCCAAAATAAAAGCCTCACCCTTAAGTGAAGAAATCAAGCCAAGCATCATCCCCAGAGAGAAATCTTCCAGATGCCCCAAGCTCTACGGCCTCCCCAAGATTCACAAAGAAGGAACACCTCTCAGACCCATAGTCAGCTCCATAGGCTCACCCCTACAAAACCTCGCCAAATTTCTTGCCAAACAACTCCAGCCCTATGCAGAATCCATCTCTTCATACGTACAAAACTCGTTCCACTTCATAGAAATTATAAAGAAACAAGACCTACAACCCAATGACCTACTCGTGAGCTTCGATGTTGTTTCGCTCTTCACACAAGTGCCCATTCAAGAAGCCTTGACAGCTATCCACAACAAATACAACCCCCCCAAGCACATCCTAGATCTGACCAACCACTGCCTAACCAACACATACTTCATCCACAATGGACAAAGATACAAACAGATAGAAGGAGCACCCATGGGATCACCCCTCTCACCGGTCATCGCAAACCTATATATGGAACACTTTGAAACCAACGCGTTACAGAAGTCCAAACATAAACCCAAACTCTGGCTCAGATATGTTGATGACACCTTTGTTATCTGGCCACACGGGAAAGACAAACTGAACAACTTCCTCACACATCTCAACAGCCTACACCCCAAAATACAATTCACTATGGAAATAGAAGCCAACAACCAACTTCCCTTCCTGGACGTCCTAATCTACAAAAAACCCGACGGCTCCTTAGGACATACCATCTACCGAAAAAAAAAACGCATACAAACCGCTACTTAAATGCACAATCACACCACCACCCCCTGCACAGATCAACTCCGTAGCAAAAACCCTCATCTCCAGAACCAAACGCCTCGCTGACAAAGACCACCTAAAAACTGAATTACACACTCTCTCGAATGCTTTAATTGCGAACGGATTCCAAAAAAACACCATCACCAAACTAATCCAAAAAGAAACACCCCCCAAGAACCAAGAAACAGAAGAGAACAACGGCACTGCCCTCCTCCCTTACATCAAAGGCACCACAGACAAAATAAGCAAAATTCTCCACAAACACAATATCAAGACAGCCTTTTGCACCGAACAAAAAAATAGCCAACATTTTAAGAAACCCCAAAGACAAGATTGAGCTAGAAAACCAAGGAGTCTACGAAATACCATGCAAAGTCTGCCCAGCCACATACATCGGACAGACAAACAGGAGAATAAGCGCACGCATCGCAGAACACAAGAACGCAGTCAAAAAAGAAGAAAAATCTTCCTCTCTCTTCCAGCACATAAAAACAACAGGTCATGAAATTGATTTTAAAAGAACCAAACTCATCTCCAAAACTGAACACTTCAACAGTCGAATAATCATGGAAGCCATTGAAATAGAGAAACACCCAAACAACATGAATAAACGTGATGACACCTCCCGCTTGCCTGACATCTGGAAACTAGCCCTGGTCAACAGACGAGCCTCTGCCACAAAGACTGACACCAGGTCCAAAAGGACACAAGATGCCACCACCCTCCATCCACACCAAACACAAACCCAGACCCTTCCCACAGATGAAACGAAACCACCATCCAATAACAAAACCACGACTGCAACATCTACCGCTACTCCCCACCCAAGCCACCACATGGAGCACACTTACACACGCCAAAAAAACATTGGGAGACCACAGACACGCAGCCAGACCAAAATGAATTCACAAGACACAGGACCCCACTCTACCAAAGCCCAGGATGCTGCCAGAACACCCATCACCAAGGTCGTTAAGAAACAAAAGGCTAATAGACACACATCCAGCACCTCACCCACACAGGATGTCTCTAAACAGCCATCTAACCCACCAGCAGTTAAGCCCTTAACGATCGCCTCAGCCACACAGCAAATCACAAAAGAACAAACAAACCTACAATCAGCAACAGACCAAGCAAACCACACACCCCCAGCAGTATTTATAGAAGGACTTCAACTGAGATCACACTCTGCTTCAAGAAGAAAGAAGCCAGAACACCAGCCTGAAGATGACGAGTGAGACCTCGTCGAAACGTCGCCAAAACAACCAGATTTCTACACGGGAGGAAACCCGAATCCACCCTAACATGCATACCTATACCCGTGAAAATCTACGAAAACATATATATATATATATATATATATATATATATATATATATATATATATATATATATATATATATATATATATATATATATATATATATATATATATATATATATATATATGTGCATGTTAGGGTGGATTCGGGTTTCTTCCCGTGTAGAAATCTGGTTGTTTTGGCGACGTTTCGACGAGGTCTCACTCGTCATCTTCAGGCTGGTGTTCTGGCTTCTTTCTTCTTGAAGCAAAGCGTGATCTCAGTTGAAGTCCTTCTATAAATACTGCTGGGGGTGTGTGGTTTGCTTGCTCTGTTGCTGATTGTAGGTTCGTTTGTTCTTTTGTGATCTGCTGTGTGGCTGAGGCGATCGTTAAGGGCTTAACTGCTGGTGGGTTAGATGGCTGTTTAGAGACATCCTGTGTGGGTGAGGTGCTGGATGTGTGTCTATTAGCCTTTTGTTTCTTAACGACCTTGGTGATGGGTGTTCTGGCAGCATCCTGGGCTTTGGTGGAGTGGGGTCTTGTGTCTTGTGAATTCATTTTGGTCTGGCTGCGTGTCTGTGGTCTCCCAATGTTTTTTTGGCGTGTGTAAGTGTGCTCCATGTGGTGGCTGGAGTGGGGAGTAGCGGTAGATGGTGCAGTCGTGGTTTTGTTATTGGATGGTGGTTTCGTTTCATCTGTGGGAAGGGTCTGGGTTTGTGTTTGGTGTGGATGGAAGGTGGTGGCATCTTGTGTCCTTTTGGACCTGGTGTCAGTCTTTGTGACAGAGGCTCGTCTGTTGACCAGGGCTAGTTTCCAGATGTCAGGCAAGCGGGAGGTGTCATCACGTTTATTCATGTTGTTTGGGTATTTCTCTATTTCAATGGCTTCCATGATTATTCGACTGTTGAAGTGTTCAGTTTTGGAGATGAGTTTGGTTCTTTTAAAATCAATTTCATGACCTGTTGTTTTTATGTGCTGGAAGAGAGAACATCCTAGATCTGACCAACCACTGCCTAACCAACACATACTTCATCCACAATGGACAAAGATACAAACAGATAGAAGGAGCACCCATGGGATCACCCCTCTCACCGGTCATCGCAAACCTATATATGGAACACTTTGAAACCAACGCGTTACAGAAGTCCGAACATAAACCCAAACTCTGGCTCAGATATGTTGACGACACCTTTGTTATCTGGCCACACGGGAAAGACAAACTGAACAACTTCCTCACACATCTCAACAGCCTACACCCCAAAATACAATTCACTATGGAAATAGAAGCCAACAACCAACTTCCCTTCCTGGACGTCCTAATCTACAAAAAACCCGACGGCTCCTTAGGACATACCATCTACCGGAAAAAAACACATACAAACCGCTACTTAAATGCACAATCACACCACCACCCTGCACAGATCAACTCCGTAGCAAAAACCCTCATCTCCAGAACCAAACGCCTCGCTGACAAAGACCACCTAAAAACTGAATTACACACTCTCTCGAATGCTTTAATTGCGAACGGATTCCAAAAAAACACCATCACCAAACTAATCCAAAAAGAAACACCCCCCAAGAACCAAGAAACAGAAGAGAACAACGGCACTGCCCTCCTCCCTTACATCAAAGGCACCACAGACAAAATAAGCAAAATTCTCCACAAACACAATATCAAGACAGCCTTTTGCACCGAACAAAAAAATAGCCAACATTTTAAGAAACCCCAAAGACAAGATTGAGCTAGAAAACCAAGGAGTCTACGAAATACCATGCAAAGTCTGCCCAGCCACATACATCGGACAGACAAACAGGAGAATAAGCGCACGCATCGCAGAACACAAGAACGCAGTCAAAAAAGAAGAAAAATCTTCCTCTCTCTTCCAGCACATAAAAACAACAGGTCATGAAATTGATTTTAAAAGAACCAAACTCATCTCCAAAACTGAACACTTCAACAGTCGAATAATCATGGAAGCCATTGAAATAGAGAAACACCCAAACAACATGAATAAACGTGATGACACCTCCCGCTTGCCTGACATCTGGAAACTAGCCCTGGTCAACAGACGAGCCTCTGTCACAAAGACTGACACCAGGTCCAAAAGGACACAAGATGCCACCACCCTCCATCCACACCAAACACAAACCCAGACCCTTCCCACAGATGAAACGAAACCACCATCCAATAACAAAACCACGACTGCACCATCTACCGCTACTCCCCACTCCAGCCACCACATGGAGCACACTTACACACGCCAAAAAAACATTGGGAGACCACAGACACGCAGCCAGACCAAAATGAATTCACAAGACACAGGACCCCACTCCACCAAAGCCCAGGATGCTGCCAGAACACCCATCACCAAGGTCGTTAAGAAACAAAAGGCTAATAGACACACATCCAGCACCTCACCCACACATGATGTCTCTAAACAGCCATCTAACCCACCAGCAGTTAAGCCCTTAACGATCGCCTCAGCCACACAGCAGATCACAAAAGAACAAACGAACCTACAATCAGCAACAGAGCAAGCAAACCACACCCCCCCAGCAGTATTTATAGAAGGACTTCAACTGAGATCACGCTTTGCTTCAAGAAGAAAGAAGCCAGAACACCAGCCTGAAGATGACGATTGAGACCTCGTCGAAACGTCGCCAAAACAACCAGATTTCTACACGGGAAGAAACCCGAATCCACCCTAACATGCATACCTATACCCGTGAAAATCTACGAAAACAAATATCCGACCTCTACGGGGAGGAAACCTTCCAGCTGACCAGAACCTACGAGAAACTAGAAGTCCGAAGAGCCACCATCTTATGTGACATTGCATTCCTACGCAACTGCCGAGATAAAAATGTGATCCCCACAAGCTTCCAACTGAAATTCCACTCAAAAACCCCATCCAGCGAAAGGATCCTGAAAAGAACAGAACTAGCCCTAATCAGAAACGAACTACACAAGAAAAGATACCTACTAGATCAAACCAACAGAGACCTACTCACTCTCCACCTCAAACTCAGCAACAAAATCCACCCAACACTCTGGAACAAATCCAAGCAACTCGCCGCCTGGAGAGCTGAAACAGAGACCTCCCACAAGACAGACATACACACCAACAAACTCCACAAACTGGAAAAACGCCAGAAGCCCAACCCCCCACAGCAGCCCATGAAACAAACAGTTCACAACATATCAGACATGACACTCACCATCGCAGAGACCAAAGTTCTGTCCAAAGGATTCAACTTTGCAGTCGCCCCCAGACACATCCCCACTGAAAACATCATATGCGGAGTGGAAGCCAGCCTAACCAAAATCAACCCAGATGAAGCCAACAAAATCAAGACTCGAAGTCACCAATATCCTCTGCTCCAGCAAACCACCCAGAAGCAATTTACACAAAGAAGAACAAAAAGCCCTCACCAACCTGAGGAAAGACAACAACATAATCATTCTCCCAGCAGACAAAGGCAATGCCACAGTGGTGATGAACACATCTGACTACCAAGCCAAACTATCCAACCTACTACAAGACCCTGCTTACATACCTTTGAACACAGACCCCACCACCTACCTGGAAAAAACCACCAAAGCCAAAATAAAAGCCTCACCCTTAAGTGAAGAAATCAAGCCAAGCATCATCCCCAGAGAGAAATCATCTAGATGCCCCAAGCTCTACGGCCTCCCCAAGATTCACAAAGAAGGAACACCTCTCAGACCCATAGTCAGCTCCATAGGCTCACCCCTACAAAACCTTGCCAAATTTCTTGCCAAACAACTCCAGCCCTATGCAGAATCCATCTCTTCATACGTACAAAACTCGTTCCACTTCATAGAAATTATAAAGAAACAAGACCTACAACCCAATGACCTACTCGTGAGCTTCGATGTTGTTTCGCTCTTCACACAAGTGCCCATTCAAGAAGCCTTGACAGCTATCCACAACAAATACAACCCCCCCCAAGCACATCCTAGATCTGACCAACCACTGCCTAACCAACACATACTTCATCCACAATGGACAAAGATACAAACAGATAGAAGGAGCACCCATGGGATCACCCCTCTCACCGGTCATCGCAAACCTATATATGGAACACTTTGAAACCAACGCGTTACAGAAGTCCGAACATAAACCCAAACTCTGGCTCAGATATGTTGACGACACCTTTGTTATCTGGCCACACGGGAAAGACAAACTGAACAACTTCCTCACACATCTCAACAGCCTACACCCCAAAATACAATTCACTATGGAAATAGAAGCCAACAACCAACTTCCCTTCCTGGACGTCCTAATCTACAAAAAACCCGACGGCTCCTTAGGACATACCATCTACCGGAAAAAAACACATACAAACCGCTACTTAAATGCACAATCACACCACCACCCTGCACAGATCAGCTCCGTAGCAAAAACCCTCATCTCCAGAACCAAACGCCTCGCTGACAAAGACCACCTAAAAACTGAATTACACACCCTCTCGAATGCTTTAATTGCGAACGGATTCCAAAAAAAACACCATCACCAAACTAATCCAAAAAGAAACACCCCCCAAGAACCAAGAAACAGAAGAGAACAACGGCACTGCCCTCCTCCCTTACATCAAAGGCACCACAGACAAAATAAGCAAAATTCTCCACAAACACAATATCAAGACAGCCTTTTGCACCGAACAAAAAATAGCCAACATTTTAAGAAACCCCAAAGACAAGATTGAGCTAGAAAACCAAGGAGTCTACGAAATACCATGCAAAGTCTGCCCAGCCACATACATCGGACAGACAAACAGGAGAATAAGCGCACGCATCGCAGCAGAACACAAGAACGCAGTCAAAAAAGAAGAAAAATCTTCCTCTCTCTTCCAGCACATAAAAACAACAGGTCATGAAATTGATTTTAAAAGAACCAAACTCATCTCCAAAACTGAACACTTCAACAGTCGAATAATCATGGAAGCCATTGAAATAGAGAAACACCCAAACAACATGAATAAACGTGATGACACCTCCCGCTTGCCTGACATCTGGAAACTAGCCCTGGTCAACAGACGAGCCTCTGTCACAAAGACTGACACCAGGTCCAAAAGGACACAAGATGCCACCACCTTCCATCCACACCAAACACAAACCCAGACCCTTCCCACAGATGAAACGAAACCACCATCCAATAACAAAACCACGACTGCACCATCTACCGCTACTCCCCACTCCAGCCACCACATGGAGCACACTTACACACGCCAAAAAAAACTTTGGGAGACCACAGACACGCAGCCAGACCAAAATGAATTCACAAGACACAAGACCCCACTCCACCAAAGCCCAGGATGCTACCAGAACACCCATCACCAAGGTCGTTAAGAAACAAAAGGCTAATAGACACACATCCAGCACCTCACCCACACAGGATGTCTCTAAACAGCCATCTAACCCACCAGCAGTTAAGCCCTTAACGATCGCCTCAGCCACACAGCAAATCACAAAAGAACAAACGAACCTACAATCAGCAACAGAGCAAGCAAACCACACCCCCCAGCAGTATTTATAGAAGGACTTCAACTGAGATCACGCTTTGCTTCAAGAAGAAAGAAGCCAGAACACCAGCCTGAAGATGACGAGTGAGACCTCGTCGAAACGTCGCCAAAACAACCAGATTTCTACACGGGAAGAAACCCGAATCCACCCTAACATGCATACCTATACCCGTGAAAATCTACGAAAACAAATATCCGACCTCTACGGGGAGGAAACCTTCCAGCTGACCGGAACCTACGAGAAACTAGAAGTCCGAAGAGCCACCATCTTATGTGACATTGCATTCCTACGCAACTGCCGAGATAAAAATGTGATCCCCACAAGCTTCCAACTGAAATTCCACTCAAAAACCCCATCCAGCGAAAGGATCCTGAAAAGAACAGAACTAGCCCTAATCAGAAACGAACTACACAAGAAAAGATACCTACTAGATCAAACCAACAGAGACCTACTCACTCTCCACCTCAAACTCAGCAACAAAATCCACCCAACACTCTGGAACAAATCCAAGCAACTCGCCGCCTGGAGAGCTGAAACAGAGACCTCCCACAAGACAGACATACACACCAACAAACTCCACAAACTGGAAAAACGCCAGAAGCCCAACCCCCCACAGCAGCCCATGAAACAAACAGTTCACAACATATCAGACAGGACACTCACCATCGCAGAGACCAAAGTCCTGTCCAAAGGATTCAACTTTGCAGTCGCCCCCAGACACATCCCCACTGAAAACATCATATGCGGAGTGGAAGCCAGCCTAACCAAAATCAACCCAGATGAAGCCAACAAAATCAGACTCGAAGTCACCAATATCCTCTGCTCCAGCAAACCACCCAGAAGCAATTTACACAAAGAAGAACAAAAAGCCCTCACCAACCTGAGGAAAGACAACAACATAATCATTCTCCCAGCAGACAAAGGCAATGCCACAGTGGTGATGAACACATCTGACTACCAAGCCAAACTATCCAACCTACTACAAGACCCTGCTTACATACCTTTGAACACAGACCCCACCACCTACCTGGAAAAAACCACCACCAAAGCCAAAATAAAAGCCTCACCCTTAAGTGAAGAAATCAAGCCAAGCATCATCCCCAGAGAGAAATCTTCCAGATGCCCCAAGCTCTACGGCCTCCCCAAGATTCACAAAGAAGGAACACCTCTCAGACCCATAGTCAGCTCCATAGGCTCACCCCTACAAAACCTCGCCAAATTTCTTGCCAAACAACTCCAGCCCTATGCAGAATCCATCTCTTCATACGTACAAAACTCGTTCCACTTCATAGAAATTATAAAGAAACAAGACCTACAACCCAATGACCTACTCGTGAGCTTCGATGTTGTTTCGCTCTTCACACAAGTGCCCATTCAAGAAGCCTTGACAGCTATCCACAACAAATACAACCCCCCCAAGCACATCCTAGATCTGACCAACCACTGCCTAACCAACACATACTTCATCCACAATGGACAAAGATACAAACAGATAGAAGGAGCACCCATGGGATCACCCCTCTCACCAGTCATCGCAAACCTATATATGGAACACTTTGAAACCAACGCGTTACAGAAGTCCGAACATAAACCCAAACTCTGGCTCAGATATGTTGACGACACCTTTGTTATCTGGCCACACGGGAAAGACAAACTGAACAACTTTCTCACACATCTCAACAGCCTACACCCCAAAATACAATTCACTATGGAAATAGAAGCCAACAACCAACTTCCCTTCCTGGACGTCCTAATCTACAAAAAACCCGACGGCTCCTTAGGACATACCATCTACCGGAAAAAAAAAACACATACAAACCGCTACTTAAATGCTCAATCACACCACCACCCTGCACAGATCAACTCCGTAGCAAAAACCCTCATCTCCAGAACCAAACGCCTCGCTGACAAAGACCACCTAAAAACTGAATTACACACCCTCTCGAATGCTTTAATTGCGAACGGATTCCAAAAAAACACCATCACCAAACTAATCCAAAAAGAAACACCCCCCAAGAACCAAGAAACAGAAGAGAACAACGGCACTGCCCTCCTCCCTTACATCAAAGGCACCACAGACAAAATAAGCAAAATTCTCCACAAACACAATATCAAGACAGCCTTTTGCACCGAACAAAAAATAGCCAACATTTTTAAGAAACCCCAAAGACAAGATTGAGCTAGAAAACCAAGGAGTCTACGAAATACCATGCAAAGTCTGCCCAGCCACATACATCGGACAGACAAACAGGAGAATAAGCGCACGCATCGCAGAACACAAGAACGCAGTCAAAAAAGAAGAAAAATCTTCCTCTCTCTTCCAGCACATAAAAACAACAGGTCATGAAATTGATTTTAAAAGAACCAAACTCATCTCCAAAACTGAACACTTCAACAGTCGAATAATCATGGAAGCCATTGAAATAGAGAAACACCCAAACAACATGAATAAACGTGATGACACCTCCCGCTTGCCTGACATCTGGAAACTAGCCCTGGTCAACAGACGAGCCTCTGTCACAAAGACTGACACCAGGTCCAAAAGGACACAAGATGCCACCACCTTCCATCCACACCAAACACAAACCCAGACCCTTCCCACAGATGAAACGAAACCACCATCCAATAACAAAACCACGACTGCACCATCTACCGCTACTCCCCACTCCAGCCACCACATGGAGCACACTTACACACGCCAAAAAAACATTGGGAGACCACAGACACGCAGCCAGACCAAAATGAATTCACAAGACACAAGACCCCACTCCACCAAAGCCCAGGATGCTACCAGAACACCCATCACCAAGGTCGTTAAGAAACAAAAGGCTAATAGACACACATCCAGCACCTCACCCACACAGGATGTCTCTAAACAGCCATCTAACCCACCAGCAGTTAAGCCCTTAACGATCGCCTCAGCCACACAGCAAATCACAAAAGAACAAACGAACCTACAATCAGCAACAGAGCAAGCAAACCACACCCCCCAGCAGTATTTATAGAAGGACTTCAACTGAGATCACGCTTTGCTTCAAGAAGAAAGAAGCCAGAACACCAGCCTGAAGATGACGAGTGAGACCTCGTCGAAACGTCGCCAAAACAACCAGATTTCTACACGGGAAGAAACCCGAATCCACCCTAACATGCATACCTATACCCGTGAAAATCTACGAAAACATATATATATATATATATATATATATATATATATATATATATATATATATATATATATATATATATATATATATATATATATATATATATATATATATATATTCACCCTCTATTAGCCACCAAGGGGGAGATGCTACGGGAGGAATTTGGAAGCCAGTCGGAAACTGCAGGAAGTGAAACATATTCCCATCCATATTCCCATCCACACCCCTTCCAAAAAGCCTTCCAAAAAGATGGAGGTGAGGAGGAGACGGGGTCCAGTCCTTTAAACCAGGAACTCGGGCCCTTTGTACACGACCCCTAAACTCCACCGCAAATGGCTCCCAGCTCCGGAGCTTAAAATTGTTTCCCCACCAGCTCCGGAGTTTACAGGAAATTAAGTGCGACCACGCCCACTTTAGCGCGACCCAGTGCACCTTTCAAGTACCTGCTCTCTGGAGGTGAAAATTCTTTGATGCGGTGTAACGATAGTGAGTGCGGGGCTCTGCTCGCTTCTGTTTCTTCTTTTTTTGCCCCCCCCGCCCCTTTAAGAGATCTGAATGCAGTGCCGGGACGGCAGAACGGAGGTGAGCGGCATTCTTTTCTTCCTTTTTTTCTCCCTCCCCTCACGCAGCCAGCAGCCAGGAGTGTGGAGGGGGTGAGAACGCAGGAACAGCGACAAACCCCTAAGATCTCTGGTCCGAATTTAAGTGGCCAGCGGATCTTAGGGGTCGTGTGAAAAGGCCCTCGGATGCCTTTGAGACAAAGGCAGAAATGATAGGTCGTGGTGTCTGCCCGATGTGTTTGTGTGGTGTGTTAGGAGCCACACTGAGCATCAGGGATGTGAAAGGAAGAGCTGCATCTCGCCCCTGAGTGGGACTAGAGAACCAGCCTTGAAATGTCACTTGATGAGAGGAGCTGCAAAAAGCCACACGCTTCTGGTCTACAGCTTCTCTCCACGTTGTCGTGTGTGTGTGTGTGTGTGTGTGTGTGTGTGTGTGTGTGTGTGTGTGTGTGCGCGCGTGCGTGCGTGCGTGCGTGTGTGCATGCGTGCGTGTGTGTGCTTTCCTTTGCCTTGATAATTTATGGGAACAGAGCTTATATAACCCCTGGCTTTCCTCCTCTGTCGTAAATATATTTGGAAATAAATGTTCCATTGCCCGAAAGATGTTTGCCAGGATGGACGGACCTCCGGGGAACAGTCACACAAGTGGTGTGTGTGTGTGTGTGTGTGTGTGTGTGTGTGTGTGTGTGTGTGTGTGTGTGTGTGTGTGTGTGTGTGTGTGTGTGTGTGTGACAAAGAAAGAGGGAAGATGTTAGGAGGAGGCACTTTGGCCCATTCCTCAGTTTCAGGAGCCGTTTTTCATCCCAGTAAGCCAAGTAAAAAAAGTGACATAACCATCTCTAGAGCAGTGGTTGCCAGCCTCGGGTCCTCTGATGTCTGCAGACTAGATCTCCCAGAAATCCTGGCCAGCAGAGTTTAGTGGCAAAGGCACCTGGGAGTTTTAGCCCAAGAACACATGTGGACCCAGGACTGGGAACCACTGCTGTAGAGGAATACAAAGGTAGCCGTTCCAATATTTTGCGTGCCACAGCCTTGTTTTGGGGGCAGAGGCCGCTCTGCCACTGTTGTCCCTGAAGGGCGGCCACTGTTGTCCCTGTTTGCTTGGCAGTGGTGCTGTCCTTCACGGCTTGTAGGCACCAGGAACACACGTATCCTTGGGGGTTGAGATATACCAGTTGAGCCCAACTGGCCTGCAGTTGGCACGGTATGACCCGCCCAGCCTACGCTGAGTCAGGTCCGATGTGCAAAATCCCTTTGCAGGCTGAGCAGGGAGTGGATCATTTATGCACATGTGTTGCTTGTTGCCATGTGCGCTAGTGAATGATGTGGCCTCTCCCCTCTCAGATGACCCCCTGGGGGTGGGAGTGGTGCATGATGATGAAGCATGCCGTTTCTCTTAATGTCCTTTCAATTTATTAATTATTGTTTTTTTTTAAAAAAAATCCCTGCCTTTCTCCTTAAAACAGGGGTGGGGAACCTTCGGCCCTCCGGATGCTTTAGACCGCAACTCCCAATGTCCTTGATCCTTGGGCAGTGGAAATTGCAGCCCAAAACATCTGTAGAACCAAAGGTTCCCCATCCTTGCCTTTAAAGGACCCAAGGTAGGACCCCCTCCCACCCGAAAGCAATTCACCCCTAAAGGCAAATCCAGAAATAAAATACAGATTCCGAAGACAAACTCAGAAGACAGAATCTCCGAGGGAAGGGACCCCATGGTCTTCAGGACTGACCCCCATCTCAGGTTAGCAGCTCAACCGTGCCTGAGAGGGGGACATCCAGTCTCTGTTTGAAACCCAAGGAGACTCCCCCACCCTCTTTGTCAATCCATCCTGCTTTCAAACAGCTTTTGCCATCAGGCTGTGTTTCCCAAGGTTGAGTCATGGTTTCCTTTCCAGTCATTTGAATTCATGGTTTCAGGCTCTGCCCGCTGGCCTTGCGGAAGGCAAGATTGCTCCACCTTCCACATGATGGCCTTTCAGATATCTGAAGGTGGATCTTGTTTCACTTCTCCGTTATCTCTTCTCCAGGTTAAACGTTCCCCACTCCGTCCTTCAATGAACTTGGTTTCCAGGCCGCTTATTGTTTTGGTTTCACTTTGCTGGAGGCGTTCCAGCTGATCCGGATCTTTCCTCTCCTGTTTCTAATTAAGCTTCTCATTATCAGCCTTCACTGAACACTAATTCAGAATGTCAGCAGCGTCTAGAGATGGGCATGAATGGGTTAGTCCCAGTTTGTGCTGGTTTGTGAAGGCCCCAGCGCAGGTGGCTGCTCCTCCCCTCCCTTGCCTCCTCAGCCAACCAGCCACTCACCAGACCCAGCGAGTTTGCTTTCCCCACCTCCTCGGTTAATCTCCCAGTCATGGGCAAGAGCACAGACTTCTCTGCCTTACCCTTTCCTCTGAGTGGGAGATCAGCCAAGAGGACAGGGCAGATGCCAGGACCCTGCCTGTCACAGAACCTGACTCTGAGGGGTTAAATGGTGAAGAGCTGCTGGAGGAGCCTTGCAGCTCAAGTCAGCAGGCATCTGGGTATGATGACTCAGCTGAAAACATATCTTCTCCCCCTAGAAGGGCTATGAGCAGGATTCTGCAAAGACGTGCTACCAGGAGAGCTAGGGAAAGGGTCTTTGATGCTAGACGGGGAATCAGGTCGGGAAGCCCTGAGTATTAGCAGGAGCCTTTCTAGAAGTAAGGGTGTGTTCCCTGTTTTGGGATAAAGCTGGTAAGCTCACCTTGAGCTCTCTGTGGGAGCAACACGTCATTTGAACTTGCAACCACGTTTCTGTCTGTGACCTTGGCTCTGTTTCCTGATTTTGGACTGGCTTCCTGGACCACGGCTTGATCTGTTCCCTTGGGTTTGGCATCTGGTTTCCGTGAGATATTCTGGTTTTGACTTGGACTGTTAATTGCTGGGAGTTGGGTTCTGTTATTTATCTGGCACTTGATTGTTGGCAAAAGGACTTGAACTTGCCTGTCTTTCCACTAAAGATCTTGGCAAAGATCTGAACCCTGTTTGTGTGTGTGCTCTGTGTGCGGGGCTTGACAGCAGAGAAGCCTGAGCTGTTGCCGAGAGTGGAAGATCAGCCAAGGGAGTGGAAGACACAAACATACTGGGCCTGGTGAGTGGCTGATTGGCTGAGGCGGCAGGGGGAGCAGCTGCACTTATGTTGGAATGAACAACAGTTTTTAGTGATTTCTTAAAAATGGCAAGTGAATGCACTGGGCGGATTGCATGTGGTAGCCGCATTCATCATTGCTGCCGGTAACGCTGGTACTTCAGAGCTTCATGGGACGTAGAATGGGGACTTTCCTAAATTCACAGCAGGCTCAAACAGGATTAGATAAGTGTTTCAGGAATCCTGACCCTATCACATCATCAACATATTTCATTGGAAGCAAAGTGTTCAGCTTATATACCGCCCCATAGTGCTTTAAGCACTTTCGGGGGGGGGGGTGTTACAACTTATTTATGCAGGCTACACATTCACCAACACCACCCCACCAGGCTGGGTACTCATTTTGCCAACCTTGGAAGGATGGAAGGCTGAGTCAGCCATGAGCCGGCTACCTGGTATTGAACCCCAGGTTGTGAGCAGTTTTTTAGCTGCAGGGAAGGCATTTAACCACTGCGCCACGAGGAAAGGTTCCTGAAGTACAGGCCTCCACTTTTTTTTTTACCAACTGTTTTCAAGCATTTGTTTAATTGCAAATCCTGTTGTTCATAATGCCGTCCCAAAATTAAGGGCAGACAGTGAGTAGAAGAAGCTTCACACATGTGTGGAATTAGGGTCACATAACAACAATCACATAAGAGTTTGGGGAAAGAGCATGGGCTTCAAATGAAGAACAGCTGCATGGTTGTGTAACACGGTTGACCTTGTGCTGTTGCTTTTCCTTGTTGTCTCCTGTACTCATAAGAACATAAGAAACTAAGAAGAGCCCTGCTGGGTCAGGCCAAAGGCCCATCTAGTCCAGCTTCCTGTATCTCACAGTGGCCCCATCAGATGCGTCTGGGAGCGCATGAGACTAGATATCTGTCTCCTGATACCACTCCCCTGCATCTGGCCCTTGAAGTTTCCTGGTTTTAAGCCTGGAGATTACACATCTCCCTCATGGTTTGTAACCTGTGATGGACTTTTCCTCCACTAATCTGTCCAATCCCCTTTTGAAGGCATCCAGGCCAGATGCCATCACCACCTCCTGTGGCAGGGAGTTCCACAGACTAACAACGCGCTGGGTGGAAAAAATATTTTCTTTTGTCTGTTCTTACTCTCCCAGCCCTCAATTTGAGTGTATGTCCCCTAGTTCTGGTATTTTGGGAGTGGGAGAAGAGCTTCCCTCTATCCACGTGACTCATACCCTGCATTGTTTTGTACGTCTCAATCATATCCCCCCTCAGGCACCTTTTTTTCCAGACTAAAGAGCCCCAAATGTTTCAGCCTTTCCTCATAAGGGAGGTGCCCCAGCCCAGTAATCATTTTGGTCGCTCTCTTTTCCCCCTTTTCCAGTTCCACTATGTCCTGCCAGCCCTGAATGGAAACTGCTCCCTGGGATCGAAATGTCGCTGCATTTTGTCTTGGACTGGACCATGAGTATCTCGTTCTTCTTCTACCTCCTTTAGGGCAACCATGGAGGCAAGACGCTGGGAGAAAGGCGCTCCAGCTTGGATGCGGAAATCGACTCCCTGACCAGCATCTTGGCTGACCTTGAGAGCAGCTCGCCTTACAAGCCGCGGACTCAACAGGTTAGAGTTGGACCTTTGGGCATGGTGTCCAGCAGCCCTGATCCATAAAGGGTTGTCGGCTGTTGTTGCTTTACAGACTCTCTTGGCCTTTTGTAATGGAGAGTCCCTGGTGGGATTCTTTCTTGATCCTTCGTATTTCAAACTGATGGGGACAGGAATGGCTGTGGGCAAATCCCATAATATCCCAACGTGTGGCTGTGGCAGTTTAAGGTCTCCTAGCAGAGGCCACCCAACAAAGTCACTTCTTGTCTGCGAGACATTGTTGTTGTTGTTGTTGTTGTTGTTGTTGTTGTCGTCGTTCAGTCGTGTCCGACTCTTCGTGACCCCGTGGACCAGAGCTCGCCAGGCCTTCCTGTCTTCCACTGCTTCCCAGAGTTTGGTCAAATCCATATTGGTTGCATCGATGACACCGTCCAACCATCTCATTCTCTGCCGTCCTCTTTTCCTTTTGCCTTCCATCTTTCCCAGCATCAGGGACTTTTCCAAGGACTCCTCTCTCCTCATGAGATGGCCAAAGTACTGGAGCCTCAGCTTCAAAATCTGTCCTTCCAGTGAACATTCGGGGTTGATTTCTTTCAGGATGAATAGGTTTGATCTCCTTGCAGCCCAGGGGACTCTCAAGACTCTCCTCCAGCAACACAGCTCAAAAGCATTGATTCTGCGGCGATCAGCCTTCTTTATAGTCCAGCTTTCACTTCCATACATCACTACTGGAAAAAACATAGCTTTGACTATCCTGACCTTAGTTGGCAAAGTGATATCTCTGCTCTTTAGGATGCTATCTTGGTTTGCCATTGCTTTCCTGCCAAGAAGCAGGCATCTTTTTATTTCGTTGCTGCAGTCGCCATCTGCAGTGATCAAGGAGCCCAAGAAAATAAACTCTGTCATTGCCTCCATTTCATAGAATCATAGAATCATAGAATCATAGAGTTGGAAGAGACCTCAAGGGCCATCTAGTCCAACCCCTTGCCATGCAGGAACCCCCATCACAATATTTCCGACAGATGGCCACCCAGCCTCTGCTTAAAAACCTCCAAAGAAGGAGACTCAACCACCGCGGCAGCATATTCCACTGCCGAACAGCTCTAACTGTCATGAAGTTCTTCCTAACAATGTTCAAATGGAATCTCTTTTCCTGTCGTTTGAAACCATTGCCCCGAGTCCTAGTCTCTGAAGCCATGGAAAACAAACCTGTTCCCTCTTCAATATGACATCCTTTCAAATATTTAAACATAGGGACCAGTGGCCACCATGCTGCGAGACATAGGACAGACCAAAAACTTATCCCTGCTTGTGGGACAGTCCCCTATCTCTTACTTGGTGAAGTCCTAGTTGCCATCTGTGAAGGCCACCTCTGCATAAGCATTAAAACACATGCTGTGCCATCTGAAGGCACTTGGGTCAACCACATGGCTTCAATGTGCATTTCTCCTGCCTTGAGCAGGGGATTGCACCCGATGGCCTTACGGGCCCCTTCCAACTTGGTCATCCCATGATTCTGCGACTTTAACACACTTAAGTGGCATCGCCACACCACTGAGCCTGGGTTGTTGCTCTCCAGTAGGGCTTGTCAATGGAGCGGTCTTCCTTGAATACGTCATAGGTCCATGATTTCATGACGACGTATAGTCCTTCCACTGATTGCCAATATCCTGGCCCATGTTTGTGTCCATAGTGGTTGGGGCTGGTGGGTGGCCCAGAGCCCTTTTACACGACCCCTAAAATCTGCTGCAAAAGACTTGCAGATCCGGAGCATAAAATTGTTTTCCCACCAGCAGCGGACACCCACCCAGATAAAGTACACCCACGCCCACTTAAGCGCACCCCGGTGCACTTTACAAGTACCTGGTCTCTGGAGGTAAAAAAAATTTCCGATGCGGATTGTAAAGCTGTGGGTGCCGGGCTCTCCTCGCCTTCTGTTTGTTTTTGTTGTCCCCGCTGCCCCCTTAACAGACAGGAATCCACAGTCAGCAGGCGGAGGTGAGCCTGCATTTTCTCCCTTTTTTTCTCCCTCCCCTCACCGCAGACAGAAGCAACAGAGTGCGGAAGGGTGGGAACACAGGAAGAGGAACAAAACCCACATGATCTCTGGCTGGGGGGGGGGATCCGAATTTAAGCTACCAGCGGATCTTAGGGGTCGTGTAAAAGGGCTCCCAGTGTCCGGCTTTTTGGTGATGAACCTCTTAGGGCAGGGCGGTCATAGGAGGGCAGTTGCGCTGTCTGATGCCTCGAGCTACTCTTGAAACCCAGCCAACCAGGGCAGAACCTACTGGAACTTGCAGTGAGCTGGCGTACCCTTTGGAAGGGTACCACAAGCGGGTTACCAAGGATGATTTTGTTGGAAAAGGACCGCTTAGCAAAGGTTTATAAGCTTGGCAGGCCAAAGGAGGAGTCAATCAAGACTTGCTGTTGCATCCTCCTCACCCACTTTTTAGGTGTGTGTATGGATGGTATTCTCTGTAAATGATGGGTGTGTGTATTTTAAGTACAAGGCTGGGACGTATAAAATAAACAGAGCAGGAAATACGCAACACAGCCGTATGAACCATCAACAGAGCAGATTGGTTGAAGGAAAAAAAAACAGCACAGAGGTTAGAAACCTGAGAAAAGGCTGTTTGTTGACTCACAGTGGAGAGAAATGAAGAGTTGCTGAAAGGGAGGCTTTGGGGAGAAATTTTTGATAAGTCTGTTTTGGTGTGTATGTGGTTCTTCTAGGCCAGGGGTCCTCAAAGTTTTCAAACAGCGGGCCGGTCCACCACCACCCAGACACCACTGGGGGCCAGATCACAGTCCAAAAGGAGCTGCGGAGGCTGGCTTGCTCACAAAACAGGGGGTAGGTGGGGGGGTTGCAATTGGTCCCAGGGGCCGGATTCAGGACCTTGGGGGACCGCATCCGGACCCGGGGCCTTAGGTTAAGGACCCCTGTTCTAGGCCTTATGGTTGTTTCCATTTCAGAGTGGATCATCTGATGGGCCTTTCAGGGCATGTAGGGGCTTGTCTCGTTGCCCATTTTGGATTGGGCCGGAGCTAGTGAAAGAAGGTGGCTGGGACATCTTGTAGGACATTGGGATTGATCCTGGCATCCATACATCTTGGACCTCAAGACCATGAAGTACCCCGGTTTTAAGCCTGGTGATGACGCATCTCCATCATGGTTTGTCACCTGGGATGGACTTTTCCTCCAGGAATCTGTCCAATCCCCTTTGGAAGGCATCCAGGCCAGGTGCCATCACCACATCCATTGGCAGGGAGTTCCACAGACTAACAACGTGCTGGGTAAAAAAAAAAAAAATTCTTTTGTCTGTTCTTACTCTCCCAGCCCTCAATTTGAGTGGATGTCCCCTAGTTCTGGTATTTTGAGAGAGGGAAAAGAGCATCCCTCTATCCACTTGACTCATGCCCTGCATTATTTTGTACGTCTCAATCATATCCCCCCTCAGGTGCCTTTTTTCCAGACTAAAGAGCCCCAAATGTTTTAGCCTTTCCTCATAAGGGAGGTGCCCCAGCCCAGTAATCATTTTAATCGCTCTCTTCTGCACCTTTTCCAGTTCCACTATGTCTTTCTTGAGATGCGGTGACCAGAATTGTACACAATACTCCAGGTGGGGCCTTACTATCGTTTTGTATAATGGCATTATAATGTTGGCTGTTTGATTTTCAATCCCCTTTTTGATAATCCTTAACAAACTCAGCTTTCTTAAAGCTGTCAAGGCTGAGAGCTGTCACCCCTTCTTCTGGCAGGGAGTTCCACAGACCAGTGATCCTCTGGGTGAAAAAGTACTTTCTCTCATTTGTTTGAGATCTAGCACCCAAAGGTTTCATGGAGTACCCCATAGTTCTAGTGTTGTCCGCTAGGGAAAACAGTTCTTCCTTATCAACTTTGTCCACACCATGTATGATTTTATACACTTCTATCAGGTCACATCTTAGGCGCCATCGTTCAAGAGTGAGGAGGCCCAGCTGTTGCAGCCTCAGATGGTAAGGAAGGTGTTCCAGTCCCCTAATCATTCCGGTTGCCCTCCTCTGCACTTTCTCCATTTCCATAATATCCTTCTGGAGGGATGGTGACCAGAACCATACACAATATTCCAGATGGGGCCTCACCATAGATTTATGAAGAGGCAAAATGACCCTTGCTGACTTATTTTCTATGCCCTTCCTAATGATCCCTAGTAGAGAGGGGCACGGACCAGAAAACCCATGGTTTGGGTTTGTCTGGTTTGGGCCCACCCTTGGTTCGGTTCGGTTCGATTCGGGGTCGTATGAATTTTTTTTAAAAAAAATCGTACGAACCCAAACTGATTCGAAGCTTCGCCACCCGCAGAGGCGGGAACAGGGGTCTCTTTAGACAGTTCTCCCCCACGGCAGATATCCCTTTAGAGAGACCCCCGTTCTCGTCTTCACACGCGGAGCCGAGACCGGGGCCCTCTCTGCGCCACCCTCCCCCATGGGGGGCAGATGACAGCCATGGTGGCTGTCATCCACCCGTGGCAGAGATCCGTTTAGAGAGAGCCCCGGCTTGGGCTCCACATGCAGAGCTGAGACCAGGGCCCTCGCTGACCGTCCTCCGAACTAAAATTTCGTTTTGTGCCCATTGTTTATTATTATTTGTTTTATATCTATACTGCCCATCTTCCAGCAGGAACTCTGGATGGTTTACAACAAGGTTAAAATCTTCAATGGATAACAAAACAACAGTGCTAAACAAGAAGAGAGAGAAAACCTTCAGCAAGAGGCATCCGGGGTGGGAAGGAAAAAAAAACACCCTAAAATAAATTAAATTAAAGATCACCAAATGCCTCCCTAAAAAGCAAGGTTTTGAGTGCTTTTTTGGAGGCGGGCAGGGATGGTGCAAGGCGCAGCTCACTAGGGAGTTGGTTCCACAGCGTGGGGCCCACCACAGAGAAGGCACGGTTGCGCGTAAGCGATTTCCACGCCTCCCTGGGTGTGGCCACCCTAAGTGAGCGTGCCTGCGACATTCTGGTGGGCCTGACCCCAGTTGACCTCTGGGAGATACGCTCCGGCAGGTACTCAGAACCCGAACCATGGAAGGTTTTGTAAATCAAAACCAGGACCTTGAACCTTATCCGGAGGGCCGCGGGCAGCCAATGCAGGTGTGCCAGAACTGGGGTGATGTGCTCGAATCTACGAGCACCCACCACCAGTCTGGCCGCCACATTTTGCACCCTTTGGAGCCTCCGGACAAGGGTCAAGGGCATCCCCACATAGAGGGTGTTGCAATAATAAATCCTCGAGATCACGAGGATTTGCACGACTGTCCTCAGGGAGGACTCATCGAGGTACGGGCGGATCTGGGTGATCTCTAATCCCTAGCACTGAGTTTGCTTTTTTTCACTGCTGCGGCACGCTGGGGTTGACACCAAGGTCCCCTTTCCTTATCCTTCTGCATGATATAATCCCTCCCCTCCCCTCCCGCCTTCCTTCTCTGATCTTGACTCTTGATCCCTCTGCTCCCTGAGCTGCAAACTGTGTGTGACCTGCTTGGTGGCCTAATCCTGCAAAGCTGAAGAGGATGCAGTGGGGGGTGGGGGGGGCAAAACCTGGGCGAGTGCGGAGGGATAGGGTTAGGGCTCAGAAGGGCCTGGGAGCATGGCCGGGGGGTGGGGGTGGGGGGGAGGCAGGGGAGGGGAGAGAAGGGGCGTTCGGAAAGGCCTTGTTTGCGGAAAGAATGTGCAAGCGACGTGTTAGATTTAGCACGTTAACGTTGCGCCTGTGGTTTGTGCACGAACAAGAGAAAAGTCCCATAGCACTTAAAACACTCTCTGGGCAGTTTGCAAGTTTTTTTTTTATGAAGGCTACACATTGCTCCTCCACTCCCAGCTTTTTTATTGACCCCAGAAGGATGGAAGGCTGAGTGAACCTTGAGCTGGCTAACCTGGCATTGAACCCCCGCGTTGTGAGCAGAAGCAGAGTCTTTGGTGCAGTATTGCAGTTTAGCCGCTGCACCATGAGGCAGTCTAGGACAAATGAACCGTCTCTGTCAAGCCCCATGGATTCAAATGGGTCTAATTCAAATGGTAATTGCTGAGATGCTCTGAGCATATCCGATCTCACCTGATTTCAGACGCTAAGCAGGGTCAGGCCTGGCTAGTACTTGGATGGGCGACCACCAGGGAATACCAGGTGCTGTAGGCGCCTGGAGCAGGAATTGTCAGTAGGAACACTCCAGTATTCCTGCCAAGAAAACTCCATGAACATGGGGTCATGAAGAGTCGGTCATGACTGTAACAACACAAGAAGAAGAAGAAGAAGAAGAAGAAGAAGAAGAAGAAGAAGAAGAAGACGAAGACGAAGAAGAAGAAGAAGAAGAAGACGAAGACGAAGAAGAAGAAGAAGAAGAAGTGGCAATTAGAGTAGGCCATTTTGAATGCATGAACCCTACAAAGGAGCTGACCTATCTTATTGTGAGGGTTCAGTCTTGGCCCAGGCGTCCCGCCCTTCCAACTTCAAAGAAGGCATCTCACGTAACAAGGAAACAGAACTTTTATTGCATTCATCAACAATAAACAGAGTCTTTCTTCTAACTACAGTTTCAACATCTTTAACATCAGAAACAAACGGGTTCTTTCCTCCATATGTTGGGGTTTCTAGAAAGTGATCAAATTCCCCACCACCACTTGTGGGTATTCGGTTCCACCACGGTTCTCCTCCTCCCTCTCCGACAACCTCAGCCCCTCCACCTGCATCCCAGTCTCCTTCATGGAGGTTTGGGGGGTTCCCACTTGTATCCCAACTTCCAAAGTGTATCTGGGACCACGTTGTCTCGGCTTGGGTGTACGCATGGGATAATCTGGCCTCTTGGTCAAGTCCTCCCGGGGGGTCCAAGGTCCCGGCCTCGATCTCCGTCCGGATCTTTACCAGCCATTTTTCCAACTCGAGGTCTTTATGGATCTCCTTCAGCTTACGGTTGTATTCTCTGTATTCTCTCTCACCCCAATAAGAGCACTTCTGGCGGCGTGCTCTGCGTTTGAAGCTTTCAGCTTCTTTGAGTGGCATCATCATTTGTTCCCAGTCCCCCGTCCACGGGTTCTCCGTCCACACCCATTCGCATCCTCCTGGAAGCTCCCTCCTTGCCCCCTTTTTACAGGTCCCAAACCCCACCTCTACTGGAGCGGATTTACCGTTCTCCAAGCGGGGTGAGTGGTTCCCCTGCCAGCGGCCGGGAATCTTTTCGCTTCGCATCTCGCTTCGCTCCCAACGTGACGTGTGGACTCGGGTTTTTTATTTATTTATTTTTTAAATATCCAAACTGCAAACGACCCTTTCGGCTTCCAAACTGAAGATGCTCGGCGCGGCGAGAAGCAGTAACTGCGCGCGCGCGCTCCGACTCGGCAACGCGCCCTAAAGCCCGATCACCTCCGTTCCCTCGTGGGACGCCCAGGGAGTTCCGCTGCCGGGCGATCCGGTCGGGTCTGCATCAGAGGGAGGACTTGAAAATCATACCGCACACCCTCCGGGAGCGAGAAGGGAATGGGGAGGGAGGAAAGACGCATCCAAAGGGGAGAGGTTGGGCAGGAGTCCCTTACCCTGCTGGCTTTCAAGCACGTAAGGGGGGGGGGTTCAAGCCCGCTTCTCTCCACCACCATATTAGACACATAACCAGCTCTGTCGGAAATGACAGCCAAGTATTGATGCATCGATACGCCGAGTTTTTTTTTTAAAGGATGGGAACAAGCGAACGTTGCAAAGCGGCGTCCTAATGCGAAGGGTGCACGTGAGGTAGTAATCGATTCGGTAGTAAAAACGCAGCGCGTGAGCACTGATAAACGGGTGGGATCGAAGGGAGACCACGTGACCGCCACCGAATTCACAGCGAAGGCAAGGTCGGTTCGAAGCGAGGCACTTTGTGAAATAACGGCCATTGGCATTGCCCTGATGCAGTTCCCCGCGTGAAGCAACAGGATTGGGGCCAGTGTTGGCAAGCTTCTGTCAGTAAGGTGCCAACGGTTTTTGTCTGTCTGTTTTTCATACTGATAACAGTACCTGTAAACCAGGGAGCAGAGCCGAAGTCTTGGAAAGTGTGTGCGTGGGTTCATGAGATTTCAGAAGATTAAAACAGGTTGATCTGCAACTTCCCAAAGTGTGACACGGTTGACCTTGATGGGTTTTTGACCACTTGGTCAGTGGCCACAAGGTGATAAGATTGCCGCCTTTCAGCTCAGGGTCTCCCTGGACAGCATTGTTCATTTTTTTTGGAACCTTCATGTAAGGCTGCAGCAATCTGTTGTTTCCGGGGCTGCCCTTGAAGACTGTTTAAGGTGAAAGGACTGGAGCATCCACAGACAATCGCAGTGTGGGAGAGAACACTCTCAGGATGCTGATAGGAAGTTTATTAAAAGTTTATTAAAATAGCCCAACGCGTTTCGGCCCAAATGGCCTTCTTCAGGGACTTTTTCACTGTGCTCAAAGAAACTCTGGAGACGGTTTAATGTCTTACTTCTCAGTCCTTGAAGACTGTTTGCCACCTTCAGGAAGAGCTGGAGCAGAACAGGACTGAGCAGTCTTTCTCTTTTGGGCGATAGCAGGCGCTTTGCATAGGTCTGGTGCAATTCCCTTCAATGGACCACAACCTTTCCTTAGGATGCTTGTTCATCCAGTGGAATCCATCTAGTAATATGGCTTTTTTTCTTTTCTTTTCTTTTTGTGAAAAACCAGAGGGGGGTCACCTGTAGTTGGGGACTTAATTGAATACTTCCCCCCTCCCCTACCACTCCTCGTCAGTTCTGCTCGCTTGTTCTCCATGTCCTGATTAGCAGATGCTTGGACCTGCAACATCTGGCACTCATTATTAAAAGTTAATCCATTTGATGAGATCTTAAAGTAAATAAATCAACTTGGAGGCACACATAATGACACCTCACCACTCCTCTTCCCCATCACTCACTCACTCACTCACACACACACACACACACACACACACACACACACACACACACACACACACACACACACACACACACACACACACACACACACACACACACACACACACACACACCTGCCAGTTAGTGATGGCTTCTCAAAGATGGAACAGGATACACCCGGTGATTCTGGGTGCCTTGTCACAATTTTATTCTCATTCTCTCCACGGAGAAATGACGAATTAATCACTTTTACAGGGGGAAACCGTATGGTTGTTTATTAAAAGGGCTGCAAAATATTAAGTACAAATCTGGGCTTAGTTATCCTTCGAGTGCCTGCAAGATTGTAAAAAACAAACCAACCCTAAAACATCTCCTGTATGCAGGCTTGAAATGGGGTGAAAATTGCATTTTGACAAAACCGGAAGTGAGCAGAAAAATCACTTGGGCTGATGAATTTCTGGTGGTGCTTTTGGAGGGACCTCAGACATCTCTCTAGAAGCATTGAATAGGTTAATCACATCCTCTGGTGAGGGGTGTGAAGATCCTATTGTAAGCTGTTGGCAGTTGAACCCTTAACCCAGAGCTGTAAGCAATTAATGCCATTTTTAATAAGAAAAGAAGGATGCAAACTCAGAACAAAGCAAGAATTGAGACATGGACTACAGAACATTTATTAAATATGCTTTTCTTACATCGTCTTCCACCCGGTGCCACCCCCTCCTTTAGGAACTTGGTTCCAGTATTTTAATTTTTCCAGTTCATGCCACTCCCGGTCTCCCCAGAAATACAGTCCGTCTTCTTTTGGCTTCTACCCCCTCCTTTTTTAGCCAGGACATGTTCCAGAAACGGATTCCACATGTCCTTAAAACTGCTATTCTTTAACATCCTCCTTCCAATTCTTATGCCACAAGTCAATTTATCATTAATTGCCATGTTCCGCTTTTCTCTATACTGTACCTTGCTTCCATGTGCATCTGATGATGACTTTTCTGGTTCTTCTTAAATAGTCGCCTTTAGTATATAGGATTTGATGGTACTGCCTCTCCTTGGATCTGGGGGCGGCGGGGGGCTGTAATAAAGATACAGATTATAAAATTGAGACACTTGTTGGTTTTTAAAGCCCTCAGTAAGGGATGGAAATTGGTCGCTGTTTCATACCAGCTTTCCTGATACAGTGTGTGAACTTGAACTCTGCAACAGCCCGGCACCCTCCTGAAACCCTGACCCTGTTCTGATAATAATTGTGTGCCATCACGCCAGTTCTGATTTTTGATTGTCTTGCTGTGCCTAAATTCTACGAAGCCCTAATACGAAGCAACAACCTGGGGGTGTCAATCTTGTATGACCTTTCTCTAGGGGAAGCAGGGGCAAGGGCAAGGGAATGCCATTGTACAAAACCATAGTAAGGCCACACCTGGAGAATTGTGTACAGTTCTGGTCACCGCATCTCAAGAAAGACATGGTGGAACTGGAAAAGGTGCAGAAGAGAGCGACTAAAATGATTACTGGGCTGGGGGCACCTCCCTTATGAGGAAAGGCTAAAACATTTGGGGCTCTTTAGTCTGGAAAAAAGGCGCCTGAGGGGGGATATGATTGAGACGTACAAAATAATGCAGGGCATGAGTCAAGTGGATAGAGGGACACTCTTCTCCCTCTCACAAAATACCAGAACTAGGGGACATACACTCAAATTGAGGGCTGGGAGAGTAAGAACAGACAAAAGAAAATATTTTTTCACCCAGCGCGTTGTTAGTCTGTGGAACTCCCTGCCACAGGATGGGGTGATGGCATCTGGCCTGGATGCCTTCAAAAGGGGATTGGACAGATTCCTGGAGGAAAAGTCCATCACAGGTTACAAACCATGATGGAGATGTGTCATCTCCAACCTTTTAAAAAAAACCCGGGGACCTTCTTATGTAAGGCTGGTTGCCGCTGAATTGATGCTTTTGAGCTGTGGTGCTGGAGGAGAGTCTTGAGAGTCCCCTGGACTGCAAGGAGATCAAACCAATCCATCCTGAAAGAAATCAACCCCGAATGTTCACTGGAAGGACAGATTTTGAAGCTGAGGCTCCACTACTTTGGCCACCTCATAAGGAGAGAGGACTCCTTGGAAAAGTCCCTGATGTTGGGAAAGATCGAAGGCAAAAGGAAAAGAGGATGACAGAGAATGAGATGGTTGGACGGTGTCATCGATGCAACCAACATGGATTTGACAAAACTCCGGGAGGCAGTGGAAGACAGGAAGGCCTGGCGAGCTCTGGTCCATGGGGTCACGAAGAGTCGGACACGACTGAACGACTGAACAACAACAATTTAATATACTACAATTTTAGCAAAGCTAGTTGCCCTATGCCTTCATCACTAGCTGAGCCGGCCAGGATTTCTGGGAATTGTAGTCCAGGAACATCTGGGGACTCACAGGTTGACAACCACTGCTTTACAGGCTCACACAGACCTATGTGCTGGGCCATGCATTCCGCGACAGGAAGTCATGAGTTCTCTATCCTTCTGCAGAAATAAGAAATAGACAGGAGGGCTTCCCCAACCCAACCCCTTCCACCCCATCCTGCGGGTCTGGACAGAATTATCCCCCCCCCCACACACACACACACTCCTCCAGGCAAAGCTGCCTGGCCCACTCCAGACTTCCTTGGCTTCCACACAGGGCAGCCTCTCTTGGAAGAATCCAATCTCTTCAGAGTGCATGGAACCTGTTTAAAACAACGGTAACAGAGGCCCAGCACAAGTGCATACCACAAAGAAAGAAGAGCTCATTTAAGTCCAAGAGGACACCAGCATGGTTAACGAGTGGAGTCAGAGAGGCTCTAAAGCGCAAGGAGAGGTCCTTCTGTAAATGGAAATCCTCCCCAAATGAGGAAAATAAAAAGGAACACAAACTCTGGCAAAAGAAATGTAAGAAGATGATAAGAAAGGCAAAGAAAGATTTTGAGGAACGCATGGGTAGCAATATAAAGGGTAATAATAAAAGCTTCTTTAAATAGGTTAGAAGTAGAAAACCTGCCAGAGAACCAGTTGGCCCTCTGGATGGTGAGGGAGGAAAAGGGGAGATTAAGGAGGACTTGGAAATTGCAGAGAAATTAAATGAGTTCTTTGCATCTGTCTTCACGACAGAAGACCTTGAGCAGATTCCGCTGCCTGAACGGCCCCTCTTGACTAAAGAATTAAATCAAATACAGGTTAAAAGAGAAGATGTTTTAGGACTAATTGATAAATTGAAGATTAACAAGTCCCCGGGCCCAGATGGCATCCACCCAAGGGTTATTAGGGAACTGAGAAATGAAATTGCAGATCTCTTAACAGTTATATGCAACTTGTCTCTTAAAACGGCCACAGTGCCGGGGGGACTGAGGATAGCAGATTGCACCACCAATTTTAAAAAAGGAAGGAGGGGGGACCCGGGAAACTACAGGCCAGTTAGCCTTACATCTGTCCCAGGGAAGATGGTGGAAGGCCTCATCCAAGAGAAAATCTTAAAACACATAAAAGAACAAACCTTGCTGAGAGAAAATCAGCATGGCTTCTGTAAGGGTAAATCTTGTCTTACAAACCTTTTAGAATTTTTTGAAAAGGTCAACAGACACGTGGATTTGGGTGAACCGGTGGATATAGTCTATCTGGATTTTCAAAAGGCTTTTGACACAGTCCCTCACCAAAGGCTGCTGAGAAAATTGCATAGTCAGGGGATAAGAGGGCAGGTCCTCTTATGGATTGAGAACTGGTTGAGATCCCGGAAACAAAGAGTAGGTGTCAATGGGAAATTTTCACAATGGAAAGAAGTGAAAAGCGGTGTGCCCCAGGGCTCGGTCCTGGGACCGGTGCTTTTCAATCTGTTCATAAATGACCTGGAGACAGGGATAAGCAGTGAGGTGGCCAAGTTTGCAGATGACACAAAACTTTTCCATGTGGTAAAAACCAGAGAAGATTGTGAAGAGCTCCAGAAGGATCTCTCCAAACTGGGGGAATGGGCTACGAAATGGCAAATGTGTTTTAATGTAGCCAAATGTAAAGTAATGCATATTGGGGCGAAAAATCAAAACTTTATCTATCAGCTCATGGGCTCTCAGTTATCCGTGACAGATAAGGAAAGAGATCTTGGTGTGTTGGTGGACAGCTCCATGAAGGTGTCTACCCAATGTGTGGCAGCGGTGAAGAAGGCCAATTCCATGCTAGGGATTATCAAAAAGGGGATTGAAAATAAAACAGCCAACATTATAATGCCATTATACAAAACAATAGTAAGGCCCCACCTGGAGTATTGTGTACAATTCTGGTCACCGCATCTCAAGAAAGACATAGTGGAACTGGAAAAGGTGCAGAAGAGAGCAACCAAAATGATTACTGGGCTGGGGCACCTCCCTTATGAGGAAAGGCTAAAACATTTGGGGCTCTTTAGTCTGGAAAAAAGGCGCCTGAGGGGGGATATGATTGAGACGTACAAAATAATGCAGGGCAGGAGTAAAGTGGATAGAGGGAAGCTCTTTTCCCTCTCACAAAATACCAGAACTAGGGGACATGCACTCAAATTGAGGGCTGGGAGAGTAAGAACAGACAAAAGAAAATATTTTTTCACCCAGCGTGTTGTTAGTCTATGGAACTCCCTGCCACAGGATGTGGTGATGGCATCTGGCTTGGATGCCTTCAAAAGGGGATTGGACAGATTCCTGGAGGAAAAGCCCATCACAGGTTACAAACCATGATGGAGATGTGTAATCTCCAGGCTTAAAACTGGGGTACTTCAAGGGCCAGATGCAGGAGAGTGGTATCAGGAGACAGATATCTAGTCTCATGCGCTCCCAAACACATCTGGTGGGGCCGCTGTGAGATACAGGAAGGTGGACTAGATGGGCCTTTGGCCTGATCCAGCATGGCTCTTCTTATTTTATGTTCTTATGTTCTGTCGGGTTGTACAACATCTCCCATTAGCCTTAGTCGAGACCGCTGAGCTTGGCCTTTGGAGAACTAGAGAATGGCTTTGCAGCTGTTTTATTTATTTATTTATTTATTTATTTATTTATTTATTTATTTATTAAAAAAGGACAGCCCTGGGCTTTTAGTGGATTTCATCAGTTTGTTACAGTGGTACTACCTTGTACAAAGGAATTAATTCATTCCAAATGAAATTGTGTTAAGCAAATTTTCCTTTCTACAAATTTCTCGTAGGAATGCATTAAAAACAGAGTAATCGTGACCATTTTTATGTTGTACGGATTCGACCCATAGGCGATTTTGTTAAGCAAATTTCCCCTATCTCCGGAATTTTTTGTGTTGTACAGATTTTAGGCTATACAAACCATTTGTGATACGAGGGTCCAATGTATTTCCCTTCCAGCTGATGAATGAGTTTATACATCGATCGGTTCAACCCTCATCCCCTCACATCGACTCTACATGTTCTCTTGCTCCCCCTCCTCCTTCTAGCCTCAATGAAGTTTCTTTTTCTTTTTTTCATGGGGGGGGGGTCTTCCGAGTCCTCCTTTGCTCTGAAGTTGCTGAGTTTTCCACCTCCAAATTCCTAAATTGGAGCAGCTGGTCCTGTGAGGGCAGCCTGGCGGAAATGGATTTGCCATTTATTTTATATGATTAAAATATTAGAGCCACCTCTCGGCTTCCACAGGACTTGAAAGGGTGCAGAGAGGCTGCCTTCTCCTTCGGGGGGGGGGGGCACTGGACACCAAGGATGAGGGAAAGTCTTCAGAACCAACATCCTTGGTGGTCTTCCCGTCTCTCAATACTGAATGTTGTAATCCGCCTTGGGTCCTTTTAATGAGAAAGGCAACATACAGATATTTTAAATGGATTCATCAATTCCCCCCCTCCCTCCTGCCTGTTTTCTTCCTTTTGGCATGGGTCTGGCTCAATGTTCCTTCCAGGGAATCTTTGGGAAGGACCTTATGGAGCATTGAGTCTAAACATTTGGGGCTCTTTAGTCTGGAAAAAAGGCGCCTGAGGGGGGATATGATTGAGACGTACAAAGTAATGCAGGGCATGAGTCAAGTGGATAGAGGGTCTCTCTTCTCCCTCTCACAAAATACCAGAAGTAGGGGACATCCACTCAAATTGAGTGCTGGGAGAGTAAGAACAGACAAAAGAAAATATTTTTTTTCACCCAGCGCGTTGTTCGTCTGTGGAACTCCCTGCCACAGGATGTGGTGATGGCATCTGACCTGGATGCCTTCAAAAGGGGGATTGGACAGATTCCTGGAGAAAAAGTCCATCCCAGGTGACAAACCGTGATGGAGAGACGTGTCATTTCCAGGCTTAAAACCAGGGTCCTTCAAGGACCAGATGCAGGGGAGTGGTATCAGGAGACAGAGATCTAGTCTCATGCGCTCCCAAAAGCATCTGGTGGGGCCACTGTGAGATACAGGAAGCTGGACTAGATGGGCCCTCCTTAGCCTCATCCAGCATGGCCCTTCTTATGTTCTTATGTTATTATGACCTGCTCCGCTGAGGATCGTCTGCCACGCACCCTCCCGGCAGAGACCAAGAAGCGATGCGCTTTTGCAGCTCCAGACGGCCTGGGAACAACGGCAGGACGCTCTCGGTACAGAACAGTTGAGCTGTGGGTGGAGGAATGACAGTCTCTCTCGGGTGGTTTACAAGCAAGCCTTCTGGAGCACGTCACTCCCTTTTCCCTGCTTCTCCCTCCCCCCTCTCGCTTGGTTATCGATTGCCTTTTGATGCGCCGCTACCGGCTGGCTAGAACATATGGAGATGCAACTGCTTGCCTCCGGGTGTACCTTGGCTTCCCGTCTATATTTTTAAGTTTATTGACTTAATCAGAGACTACCGAAACCCATTGTATCAATTGCAGCTGACACGTCCTTGGATGGAGAGGAGAGGAGCGAGGCTTCTCATAGTGATGAGTTACTTTCTTTGCCAACGGGGAGTAAATTTTGGCAGTTTAGGAGGCAGCAGTGGCCTCTGTTGACTTCCTCTCTCCCCGTTCATTCTTTTCATGGAAACCCAAGTTTCCAGTCCTAGGTGAGGTGCACGAAGTCTCTGAGAAGAGTGAGAGAGGCCCCTTGCTCTAGTTTCTCAGCCACGTGTCCAGGCTGGAGTGTTTCTGAAATGATTGGCCTTCTCTGGAGGCAAAATGAGAGGAAGGTTTTTTAGCCTCAGGCTTGTCTGAGCTGGAACTGAGGAACTGCTTGGGAATGGTCATTATATGGGACTACAACTCCCATGACTTGACAGGTTCATAGAATCATAGAATCATAGAGTCTTAGAGTTGGAAGAGACCTCAAGGGCCATCCAGTCCAACCCCCTGCCATGCAGGAACTCCCATCACAGTATTTCTGACAGATGGCCATCCAGCCTCTGCTTTGAAACCTCCA
Source organism: Phrynocephalus guinanensis (assembly GCA_037367245.1). NCBI lineage: Eukaryota > Metazoa > Chordata > Lepidosauria > Squamata > Agamidae > Phrynocephalus > Phrynocephalus guinanensis. Next base: position 139,052,088 of record CM074735.1, read on the forward strand.
AAGAAGGAGACTCTACCACCCTCTGTGGTAGCATATAACTGTCATGGAATTCTTCCTAATGTTTAAATTGAATGTGGGATGGATGTATTACAGTGGTGGTGTACCTTCAGTACTCCAGATGTTTTGGACCACAACCCCGACAGTCTTTAATCATCGACTCATAGAGATGGAAGAGACCTCGAGGGCCATCCAGTCCAACCCCCTGCCATGCAGGAACCCCCATCACAGTGCTCCTGACAGATGGCCATCCAGCCTCTGCTTAAAAACCTCCAAAGAAGGAGACTCCACCACCCTCCTTTGGAGCAGCATATTATTCCATTGTCGAATAGCTCTAACCGTCACGAAGTTCTTCCTAATGTTTAAGTTGAACTTATTTTCTTGGAGTTTGAAACCATTGCCCCGCGTCCTAGTCTCTGGAGCCATGGGAAACAAACCAGTCCCTTCTTCAATGTGACATCCTTTCAAATATTTAAACATAGCTATCATATCCCCTCTGAGTCTTCTTTTTGTAAGGCTCAACATTCCCAGTTCCCTAAGCCGTTCCTCATAAGACATTTCTTCCAGATCCTCAGTCATCTTGGTCGCCCTCCTCTGGACCCCATCAAGACTGTTAACATCCTTTTAAAATTGAGGTGCACAGAACTGGACACAGTGCTCCCGATGGGGTCTGACCAGTACTGCTTCCTCCATGGACGCACCGCCATGAGGCAGAGCATAAAATGATCCCTGTTGGCTTGGTATCTTGGAACAGGCTCATGAGGCTGGTTATGCCTATCCCCCCTTCACAGGAGGGGATGATGGTGGTGGTGGTGGTCGTGACAACCACCACTATCACCATTTTTGAACGGCAGAGCTGGAAGGGACCCATCTGGATCATGGGGTCCAGCTCCTTATCAAAGAGACCCAGTGGGGGAAATCGAACCCCCAACCTCGGGTTCCACAGCCAGAGTGTGAAACCCCTCAGCTATCCTGTATTTCAACTGGAAAATGGAAGGCTTCTGGCCAGCCCATTTAAGGTGGGCTTAAAGGGCAGGGCACTGCGACTTCTGACCGTGATCTACCAAATGTCCTTGAGGCCTCGGTGACAACTGTTTCCTAAGCACTAAAGCAATGGTGGACGCTCTCTCCAGACTGACCGTTGGCTTTTGTTGGCCAACGGAACACTTTCAGAGGAGCAATTCAGCTACGATGAGTGGCCCTAGCTTGGAAAAGTTATCCTTTTCTCTACTCCACCCAGAATCTTCTGGTTGTCCAGTTCTAATCAAAACTATCTGGAAGGCCCAGCTGCTTAAATCTCTGCAGAGCCTAAGGTTGGGAGTTCAATTCCCCCGCTGTGCTCCCTGTGAAGTAGAGCCAACCTGGGTGGCTTTGGGCAAGCTGTAGGGTGATCTTAGGGCACCTGGAAGAAGGGAACAGGAAGACCCTTCTTAGCATTCTCTACCTGGAAAACCCCCCAAAAGGGTCATCATAGATCAGAATTGACTTGATGGCACATGGTTATTATTAGTCCAAAACAACTTCTTCATCTTTCTCTCTCTGTTTGTGTGTGTCTGTCTTCCTAAGCTCTGTTTCCCATCTTTCAACTTAGCCGTGGAGTTATTGCCTTCTGTTCCATTTAGCTTCCCTGGCCAGCGCCCACCTGCCTTGACCGCGGAATATTTGAAGCTACCCTGGGAGCTCCTTTGGTTTTGCCTCCTTGGCTTCTTCTTGGCCATAGCCAGGCAAGGGGAGCCGGTGGTTGCCCAAGGGGCAAGTAGAGGGGAGGCTACTACAGCCCTGGTGGGACTTGAACCCACGGCCCTCCCTCCCTGTCCCCTTCCTTCCTCCACGGGAGCCATCCCTGTCTGTTTGGCCACTGGGCGCTCTCTCTCTCCCCCCACCCTTCTCTCCCGTCCCTCCACCTTCCGCCTGTCTTGATTTATCTCTCTGCTGCCCACGCAACTGTGCCCACAGTACGAGGAGTTTTACATCCCCCTTTACAAAGCGGCAATGAAGGGACTGACAGGCGAGCGCAGTATTATGCCTGACCTGACAATTAGGCAGACTTATTACTGTGTCAGCTTGCCAGATGGATCATCTCCTAGGCGGGCAGAGCTGCCCGGGTGTGCGCGCCTGCCTGCCTGCCTGCCTGCCTGCGTGTGTGTGCACAGTTTGTGAATTCGCCAGAGCTTTTTCCCTCTCGTTTCCTCTGATGGAGGGAGCAAAAAGGACACGGAGAAGACAGGAGGGGAAGGCAGGCAGGCACAAGCAACTGGGTTGGAACCCAGTCCCACGCACTTGGGATACGGATTTGGTGACTGCTGCCAAGATTGCCCAAATCTTCAGCTGTATGGATTATAATGTCAAACAGTGGGGGAAAGCAGCCCAAGTGGGTGGGAAGCAAACATGGGAAACAGAAAAAAATTGTTTTGTAGATGATAGATAGATAGATAGATAGATAGATAGATAGATAGATAGATAGATAGATAGATAGATAGGAAGGAAGGAAGGAAGGGATAGATAGATAGATAGATAGATAGATAGATAGATAGATAGATAGATAGATAGATAGATAGATAGATAGATAGATAGGAAGGAAGGAAGGGGTAGATAGATAGATAGATAGATAGATAGATAGATAGATAGATAGATAGATAGATAGATAGATAGATAGATAGATAGATAGATTGATTGATTGATTGATTGATTGATTGATTGTTAAGGAAGGAAGGGATAGATAGATAGATAGATAGATAAGGAAGGAAGGAAGGGATAGATAGATAGATAGATAGATAGATAGATAGATAGATAGATAGATAGATAGATAGGAAGGAAGGAAGGAAGGGATAGATAGATAGATAGATAGATAGATAGATAGATAGATAGATAGATAGATAGATAGATAGATAGATAGATAGATAGATAGATAGATAGATAGATAGATAGGAAGGAAGGAAGGGGTAGATAGATAGATAGATAGATAGATAGATAGATAGATAGATAGATAGATAGATAGATAGATAGATAGATAGATTGATTGATTGATTGATTGATTGATTGATTGATTGATTGTTAAGGAAGGAAGGGATAGATAGATAGATAGATAGATAAGGAAGGAAGGAAGGGATAGATAGATAGATAGATAGATAGATAGATAGATAGATAGATAGATAGATAGATAGATAGATAGATAGATAGATAGGAAAGAAGGAAGGAAGGGATAGATAGATAGATAGATAGATAGATAGATAGATAGATAGATAGATAGATAGATAGATAGATAGATAGATAGATAGATAGGAAAGAAGGAAGGAAGGGATAGATAGATAGATAGATAGATAGATAGATAGATAGATAGATAGATAGATAGATAGATAGATAGATAGATAGATAGATAGATAGATAGATAGATAGATAGATAGATAGATAGGAAAGAAGGAAGGGATAGATAGATAGATAGATAGATAGATAGATAGATAGATAGATAGATAGATAGATAGATAGATAGATAGATAGATAGATAGGAAAGAAGGAAGGAAGGATAGATAGATAGATAGATAGATAGATAGATAGATAGATAGATAGATAGATAGATAGATAGATAGATAGATAGATAGATAGATAGAAAAGAAGGAAGGAAGGGATAGATAGATAGATAGATAGATAGATAGATAGATAGATAGATAGATAGATAGATAGATAGATAGATAGATAGATAGATAGGAAAGAAGGAAGGAAGGGATAGATAGATAGATAGATAGATAGATAGATAGATAGATAGATAGATAGATAGATAGATAGATAGATAGGAAGGAAGGAAGGAAGGAAGGAAGGGATAGATAGACAGACAGACACACACACACACACACACACACACACACACACACACACACACACACACACACACACACACACACACACACACACACAGAGAGAGAGAGAGAGAGAGAGAGAGAGAGAGAGAGAGAGAGAGTTCATTTATAACCCTTAAACTGTGTTTGCTCACATTGCGTCACTAAGGGTTGGCGTTTACACTTCAGTAATAATATAAGCGCCTCTTTCTTCCTGCATGGCTGGGGTGTATATGTGGATCTGCTTCTCAGGGTGGCGGAGACTTCAGCCCTGTCTGCCTCATTCCCCTGAAGTTTGCACAAAATAAACAAAAGCTTTTAGTTTGTCCTCAGGCAGCCCAACTTGATCGGTTACATATGCCTTGTAATGGTGGCGTTCTGTTGTGTGCTGTCCAGGCACTTTGAGGCCTCAGAAACGTCCTGTCCTGAAGAGCATTGCCCAGCCTTTGCAAAAACAAAAAGGGAAGTGTTCTGCTTATATACTGCCATATAATAATTAAAGTACTCTCCGAGCAGTTGACAATTTACTGATTCAGTTATCCACGGTTGGCAGAGGAAAAAATTAAATAATTCAGCAGCCACAAAGCAAGCTGTAAAGCAAGCTATTGTCACAAATAGCATCTGTAAAGCAAGCTACTGTCACAAACAGCGGCCATAAAGCAAGCTACTGTCTCAAAACAGCGGCCATAAAGCAAGCTACTGTCAGGAAACAGCAGTTTCTCTCTTATCCACGGTTTTCATTATCCACGGGAAGGCCTGGAACCAATCCCCAGTGGATATCAGGGTCCTACTGTATAAAAGTATACCAAGCCACCAGCCGTGGGGGAGGAGAGGATCAAAATAGTTAACAAGCTGCAAACAAGGCTAATTCCCTTCTTTCTCTTTCCTGACTGCTGTATGAAGCAAATTTAAGCTAGGAAAACCTGACTGCCCAAAGGGATCCATTTCCTTTTTTCCCCCGGTGTGTAGTTCAATCCTAACTCTCACCATCAGGGGAATAAATGCAAGTGACCTGTTCATACACTCCTGCACCTCAAGAAGTGGATTTTCATTCCAAAGGTTTGCACTGAAATAAATGGGCTAGGCTTTAAGTGCAAGAATGTGTGCCTTCCTCTCTCCCCCACCTCCTTTTCTCTCTTTTGTTCAGCCAGCAAGCCGTTGCAAACACCATAACAGTGAAGGCACATTATCTTTGGCTATCATTTGTAGCTTCTTCTTCCCTTCTTCCCGTCGTTCTGCTGCTCTCCCTCCCACGAAACGAGACGTTCCTGTTGCCTCTATGATTACTCAATATTGTGACAGCATGGGGTGAGAAAGTCTGGGCGGGTGTGGAGGGGGGGAAGAGAGAAAGTGAAAAAACCAAGACACGAGCCACCTTTTGCGGGAAATTATGGAGACCAACAAACTTAATCATAGAGCTCTCGCCCGTTTTCTCCAGCCCTGGCACGGTACAGAGCCGCACAATCTGTTCTTAAGCTAATTGCCCGGCCGTTCTCCTTTAGTGCAAAGATCTTAAGCGGAGAAATGAAAAGGCTGTAATCAGAAGGGAAGAAGGGGAGAGAAATCACTGTGTTTACTGATTTGGCGAGGGCGAACGGAGCAGCTGGAGGGCTGTGCGGATGCCTGGTTGGTCACTGCACTGGGAGAGCGCTCTTGGAGTGATGGAAGATTTAAACCAGAAGAGGATGGAAAGGGCGAGTAACCGTTTCACTCTTACCATCTTGTGATCAGACATCTCCAGGCCCGCATCCTAAAATCCATGGGCCACGATCCTGCTTCAGTTTTGCAGCAGGGTGGCGCACAGGCCGGGTCCATTTCAGCAGCCAATGGGGCAAGCTGTCAAGGCTGCATCACTACTGGTTCTTGCGTCCCATGTTGCAGGATCCATCCGTTGTCCGAGAGCAAAAGGTCTGCCCTGGTTTCCTAATCAGCAATAGTTTGCATCCCAAGGTTGAGGCCTCTTGCTCTACTACTCTGTCGGTGGTCACGGAAGGGGATTTTGCTTCGTTCCACTTATAGATTCCTTTGTTTATTTATTCCTCCCCTGTCTCCCAGGAAAGGGACACAAGGCGGTGCATTTCACTTCATGTCTGACCTTCCTTTCTCCCTCTTTTTGGACGGGGGGGGGGGCTGCAAGAGAGGAGAGGAGGGACAAAATATCAGTTATATAAAGAGTAGATCAGTGAGGAGCTGGAGTGATGTAATGTAATGGGCCATCTTTCACGCTGAACCATAGAAATGACAAAGAGTGTGGATGGTCTCGGGTGCGCATCCTGACACTTGAGGATCTTTCCTTGGTCCTTCATTGCCGCCCTTACGAGTCTCCATCTTCTGATTTCTTTGTTGCGGTCTCCCTTTGGAATGATGACTAAACCAAAGTATACAAAACATTCCACTATTTCAACTCCCCTCCCCTTCTCAATCCCCTCCTCTTTCTGCTGTTGGGTAGAGAGAGCCTCGTGACACAGGGGTTAAAAGTGCAGTACTGCAGCCAAACCTCTGCTCACAACCCGGGGTTCAATTCCAGGTGGCTGGCTCAAGGTTCGCTCTGCCTTCCATCTATATCCAAGACCAGGCCTGCCCAACAGGTAGACCGCGGGCTACCAGTAGCCCACGAAGGGTTGAAAAGTAGACTGCCGGCCACCAATAAAAAGTGGGAAGATAAGTTCTCCACCCCTCCCTCCCCCACTCCAACGACCACCACTGCCCCAGCAAAGTTCTGTCTCAACCAAGCGGGGCAGTTCAAGGGCCATGGCGTGGTCCCCTGATCCCCCCTCTGGCCAGATGATCAAGCGTGTGCAAGGGAAGCATGTGCATGCTCAGCCTTCCCATAGGAATGCATTGAAAATCAATTAATCCGTTCCAAAGGGAACGAATTTCAATGCATTCCTATGTGAAACCGCTGCTCTACTTACATTTTTTTTTACTTACAAGCATGTGCTTGGGATGGATAAAATTCGTAAGTAGAGGCATTAGTGTAGTAGCCCTCAGGCAGTTTGGGCCAGAAGAAGTAGACCTCGGCCTATTCAAAGTTGGACAGCCCTGTCCTAGACTTTGCAGTCAGGTTGGACAGGTGCTTGGTTTTTTACCACTTCTTTCCAGCAAACACAACTCGAATTACCCTGTCAAGTGACCTAAGACATGTCCAGGGAGAGCGGGTCTTTCTGAATCTGGATGTACCTAGTTTTGTCTCTTCAATGGTTAGATGGTGAAATACTGACCTCTTTTGATGTAATGCATCCTAGCACTGATTCTCAAGGAGAGTCATTACCGTAATGTTGATAATGAAAGGGTCCCTTCAGTCAGGTGCCCACTGGTCAGATATCGGCTGCAAGGGTGTAATCGTGAGGCTAGACAGCTACGGTGCACTCTTTGGTTGGTCCACCCTTTATGCTGGCTGTCCTTCTAGAGCTTCTAGATTGTACCACGGCTCTCCTCTCTTCTGCCTGCAAAGGAAAAGCCGTGAGAAAAGCGCTAAGTGGAAGGCTGAGTTTGAGTTTGTTCATGAGAAAGCCAAACTGGATTTGGATTTTTCCACGCGACAAGGAGTCTTGGGGCACCTTAAAGACGAGCCAGGTTCATGCGATGCAAGCTTGCTTCAATAGCCATCTGCATGGATCAGACTGGGATTGTTTTCCCCCACCCACCTACCCACACATCTGCTTTTTACTAGTTCGAAAAATTCCTTAACCTGGTTGCTCACTGTGTGAACTAAATAGCATCTAATTTAGGTGTAAATCCGTATTTTTAAAATGCAAGTGGGAGCGCCACCCAGAGCTGATAGGCAGCTAAGCATTCCAAAATTGAATCCGTTCTGTTCCTCCACTCCACCTCTTCCTTCCAGAAAATGCTGTGTTGTACATTGTAAGCTCCTTGGGGCAACGTCTGGGCACCCTCTGAGTCATCTTGGCTCAATCCTTTCAGGGGCCACCACCAGCCTTCAGGGAGTCCAAGTGGGCCACCTCTCGGATCTCATTCTGCTGTTGCTGAGAGACCTCTTCAGGCAGGTTATATTAGCAAGCTAGTTAACTGATAAGGAAGCAGATATTGTTAATCTCCCTAACGTGGCTGTTGATAATGGCAGTGGATACTTGTCACTGAGAAATGTTGTGCCTGGACTTGTGTTTGGGAAAGAGAGCCACTTGGTTACCCCATTTCTGGGACAAAGGCAGAGGAAATGTATAGATAAGAAAAAGATTGTTAAAACACAACATATTTGGATCTGTCTGTGAAGTTTCTCAGTCCTCCAGGTGAGTTTATCTGGAAGTCGAGTTATGGCAACTAGTCTTCTTGAGAGATCAAAACGTTTTGCTGCTCATCCAAGCAGCTTCGTCAGTCTTCTTTTCTCTCAAGAAAAGGAGTCCAGTTGTCAGGACTCAACTTTCAGACCATGTTTGGATGGTGCTGTGTCAATCCCAGTTAGCACAAGGGGCCCTGGTCCTCAGGTCAGAGCACAAAATAATAATAATAATAATAATAATAATAATAATAATAATAATAATAATAATAATAATAATAATAATAATAATAATAATAATAATAATAATAATAACAACAACAACAACAACAACAACAACAACAACAACAACAACAACAACAACAACAACAACAACAACAACAACAACAACAACAAATCTATGCTTCAGAGACTCTGGCATAAACCGGTACAGGTGGTCCCAGTGGTAATTGGCACGCTGGGTGCGGTGCCTAAACAGCTAAGCAAGTATTTAGAAGAAATTGGAGTTGACAAAGTCACCATCAGTCAGATGCAGAAAGCCGCCTTACTGGGATCTGCTCGCATAATTCGCCGATACATCACATAGTCCTAAACGCTTGGGAAGCGTTCGACAAGTGATTGTAATACAAAATCCAGTGTACAGTAAAGCAAAAAGCAAAGCAAAGTGTTCTGCTTATATACCGCCCCATACCACTACAAGTAGTCTCTGGGCGGTTTACAATTTTGATTACAGTGTGCAGGCTACACATTGCCCCCCCAGCAAGCTGGGTACTCATTTTACCGACCTCGGAAGGATGGAAGGCTGAGTGAACCTTGAGCCTGCTACCGGGGATTGAACCCAGGTCGTGAGCACAGTTTTACCTGCAGTACAGGCATTTAACCACTGCGCCACAAGGCGTAGTTGTCTTGTCTAGTGAATAATAATAATAATAATAATAATAATAATAATAATAATAATAATAATAATAATAATAATAATAATAATAAATCTATGCTTCAGAGACTCTGGTGGTCCCAGTGGTAACTGGCACGCTGGGTGCGGTGCCTAAAGAGCTAAAGAAGTATCTAGAAGAAATTGGAGTTGACAAAGTCACCACCAGTCAGTTGCAGAAACCCGCCTTACTGGGATCTGCTCACATCATTTGCCGATACATCACATAGTCCTAAACGCTTCGGAAGCGTTCAACTAGTGATTTGTAATAAGAGATGGGCACGAAACACCAAAATGGTGTTTCGTGTTCGTTATTCGGGCCCTGGGGCCCGCTTCGGGTCGTTTCCGTTTTTCGGGGCCCAGGGGCCCGCTTTGTTTTCCGTTTATCATTTTTCGGCACGGCGGGAAAGCGTTCCCACGGTCGCAGGGAGCCTTCCCGGGGCCGGGCACCGCTGGAGCTGGTGGCAAGCCTGCCGGGAGAGCGATCCTATGGCCATCCCGCCTCCCTTGGGGAGGCAAGACCGCAGCCCCCTCTCCCCGCCCTTCGCCTTGGTGCAAGACACCCAGTCATGCTGTCAAGCGCTGGGGCGGAGATCCCTTGGAGATCCCCGTCCGCCCCTCTGCATACAAAGGGGCGAACAGGGGTTTCTGACGATCTCCTCCGCCCCGCAATGACTGCTGCATGGCTGTCATCCCGGTGTAGAGGAGATCGAGCCGTGACCCCGCATCCACACGCGGAGGCGAGGCCACGGCCCAGGCTCCGCCGATGTCCTCCACCCCACGATGACAGCCGTGCAGCTGTCATCCCTGGGTGGAGGAGATCAAGCCATGACACCACCTCCGCCTGTGGAGGCAAGGTCACGGCTCCCTCTCACCACCCTCCGCTGCGAGTGCATGACAGCCGTGCCGGCTGTCTTGCACCCGCGGCGGTGAGGGAGCCTCGGTCCCGCCCCTGCTTGCGAGGCAAGAACGGGGCTCTCTCTGACAGTCCTCCCCCCCCCGGCAATGACTGCTGGGCTGTCATCGCCAGCGGGGATAACGAACCAAACCTAACCGAACTAATTTGTTTGGTTCCTTCCTAAATTGCTCTGGGCTTCGTTATTCGTTCTGTTACGTAACGGAACGAAAAACGATGAACGGAATGAATTTTTTTTTCATTTCGTGCCCATCTCTATTTGTAATACAAAATCCAGCGTAGTTATCTTGTCTGCTGGATGATGATGATGATCATGATGATGATGATATATCTATGCTTCAGAGACTCTGGCATAAACTGGTACAAGTACTCGCAGTGGTAATCGGCGCTCTGGGTGCGGTGCCTAAAGAGCTAAATAAGTATTTAGAAGAAATTGGAGTTGACAAAGTCACCGTCGGTCAGATGCAGAAAGCCGCCTTACTGGGATCTGCTCGCCTAATTTGCCGATACATCACATAGTCCTAAACACTTGGGAAGCATTCGACTAGTGATTTGTAGTACAAAATCCAGCGTAGTTATCTTGTCTGCTGTGTGACAATTTGATGATGATGATGATGATGATGATGATGATGATGATGATGATGATAAAGTGGAACATCGTATAACAAACAGTTTGTATAACATAAAATCTGTATAGCATAAAAAATTCCGGAGATAGGGGAAATTTGCTTAACAGAATTGTCTTATGAGTCCAATCCATACAACATTAAAACGGTCGCGATTAGGGATTAATCCGTTTTCAATGCATTCCTATGGGAAATTTGTATAAAGGAAAAATTGCTTAACAGAATTTCATTTGGAATGAACTAATCCCTTTATACAAAGGTACCACTGTAATAATTTCTGTACTAACATTTATGCCCACACCCAAAACCTGCATGTTGGTGGGATTTTGATGTGAATGCGGATTCTCGGAGGAAGGGGTCAAGTGGGATGGCTTGATCCATCTTGGTGATAAAATCCTGGAAATGGTTAGTTTTAAGGACACATTTCCAATCTCAGTTCAAATCTGTTTTTACTACAGAAGGCCGGTGTCTCCCTTGGGTGCATTTCCAGGGGAGGGGAGGATGGCTCCCCCGCAACTCAACATTGACCTGGAACGGGGTGCCTTAATACAGGTGTCCCTGTCGGAGGAGCAGGGAGCATGTACAGGGTTCCTCTTTACACCTGGCTCTCTGGGCGACATAGTGCACGTATACACACACCAAGAGTTTGCCCTACCTACCATCCTTCTCCTACCTCTCACTTAGAATGGGCATCAGCTTTCAGCATCTGAGCTGGTGTGTGTGTGTGTGTGTGTCTCTGTGTGTGTGTGTGTGTGTGTCTCTGTGTGTGTGTGTGTGTGTGTGAATCACCTTGCATGATTTGTTGATGTTCTTTCTGGAGCCGACGGCGAACGGCCTCTCTGTGTCACTAGACATTTGCACACATGTCAGAGCACATGTAAAATGGCTGCGTTTTAGCATCCACCGTGGCAGTGCCAGCGTTTTGCAAATGAACTTCTAAATCTCTGAAGACGTCAAGAGAAAGTAGGGTGTGTGGATAGGTAGATATTTCTCCCAGGAAGTGTTAATCTTTTAACCTACTTCTGGGCAATGGATGAGTGATGTTCATCTTCCTTTCCCTCATTTACAGTAGTGAGAAAGAGAAACTAAAAAAAAAAAATCCGCCTTGCCTTTGAGATGACATTTCATGTCTCTCTCAACAAGGGTTTTCACATCATTGGGAAACTTGTTTTGGGAATCAAATTGCAAAGCTAAGTAGTTCTTTTGTGCATTTTAACACATTTGTTTAATTCTTTTTTTAAATATTGTAATTATTTATTATTTTAGCTTTATATCCTTTAATACTGTAAGCCACCTTCGACCCTTTAGGAGAAAGGAAGCATAGATACAGTATAAATTTTAATAAATAAAAATAAGAATGTGCTGTTAAGTCAATTCTGATGCACGGTGTCCCTTTTCAGGGTTTCCTAGGTGGTGAATATTCAGTGAAGTGGTTTCCCATTCTCTTCTTCCTGGGTTGCCTTGGAAATGTGCAGCTTGCCCAAGGCCACCCAGGCTGGCTCTTGACCCAGGACCAATAGCCAGCCTCCTAAAACACTGAACTATCCAGCCAGACTGAATATTTTGAATGAAGATATAAATAAATAAATCCCTGCCAGTGGTTGTTCCTGTGTTGCATAGACTATTGAAAAGGAGAGGCATTGGATGGGTTGTTTGTGTCTTTTTTTTTTAGTCTATCACAGAGGTAGTGGAAGCTTTGGCACTTCAAATGTTTTGGACCACAACTCTCACAGTCCGTAGTCATTGGCAATCTACGCTCGGAATTCTGGGAGTTATGGTCCAAAACATTTGGAGTGTCGAAGGTTCGCCACCACTGGTCTATCAGATTGTCCATATGTGCTTTGTGATTTGCAAAGAGAAAATATCTGAGCTCCATGGGTTGAGATTTTGCACAAATTGCAGAAAAGTAGGGGGCAAAAACAACCACCAAGGAATGGTGTCAGTCCGGTAAGGGGAAAATGAGATGTCTTGCTGCTTGCTGACGGTCTGGACCCAGAGATACAGTTTAGGCTGACTGCAACACTAAGCCATGGAGGCTGTATGACATGGCCAAAACTATACAGCAGGTGCTGCATCTAGAGTCTCCTCAGGCAATTAAGCAAGCAGGGATGATCCTATGCCATAGGCCAGTGGTGGCAAACCCTTGGCACTCCAGATGTTCTGGACCACAACCCCCACAGTCCTTTGTCATTGGCAATACAGGCTTGGAATTCTGGAAGTTGTGGTCCAAAACATCTGGAGAGGTGAAGGTTCGCCACCACTGCCATAGGCCATACAGCCAGGTGCTGGGGTCATCTGCTTCGTCATCCGAAGGAAGCAGAGAAGGACATATGTTGGTCCAAGGCTGGCAACTAGGATCTGGGTATATAAGATCAGCAGCCGGCGGCGGTGGTGGTGGTGGTGGTGGTGATGGGGAGAATGTAGTCTCCCGTGATTTGCGTTCTCCACCCGAAGGCTGTCCGTCCCCCGCCTGCTGCTCAGCGGAGGAAGGCACTCAGCTGTGATACCGGCCACCCCATGGGGAGAGGATACACTCTCTTCAAAAGAGCCCACTTGCTCCAGGGGAGGTTCTTTCTCCGTGTGCAGCTCATCCCTCCCTCTGCCAGGCTGGGCAGAGGTTCAGCCTGCCTCTCGGATTCCAGCAGCTAGTTTGTTTCAGCTGAAGCATTTGACGGCTCTGGTTTGTCGTCATCGGACGATTTGTAGACCGTGCTCCTTTGGCGCAGCCTGGCATCTCCATGCTGAGGCCACTTGTCTCCTTGAGTGTTTAGCAAAAAGGCTTTCACCCCCCCCCCTCTCTGCCTCCTGGCGGCAAGCACGCAGGGTGGAGGGGAGCTGGTGGATATCCAACCCTCACCTCCTGGACCTCTGAAATGCCTCTCCTTGGCGCCATGGCTGGCCTCTTTTCACGGCCCACAGCACAGCGGGGGGGGGGGCTCCCAAGTCTCTTGGGGAGCCTTGGTCATCCTGGTGACGGCGATGCCCATTCCCTCTCAGCAGTGAGAGAATGGGTGATGCGTCATCACTTTGCAGCACACACAGAGAGACAGACACACAGACTTATATATGTGTTTTTAAAATTTCCATTAAGCCGATTGTATCCACCACGACAGGGAGGGGACCGGGTTACCTCGGTAACCACGCAGCTGGCTGGCTGGCTGGCTGGCAAGCAGGCTAATCCTTGCAGAAGCATTACTGCTCGGGTCTGATGAAATTAGCCTGCGGATGACGAACATTCCCGATGAGCTGATGCTGACGTGGCGACCCAAGCAGGGACCTGCAGCCTGAACATTGACGCTCGTGTCCATGGCGGGACTCCTGCGAGAAACGCACTCGGATGGAGCCCCCCACCCCACCCACCCTCCACCCCCGTTGACAACTGACTCTCTCTCGGCATGCAGGAGACGTTGGACCAGTGGCACGGCACGGGGGGGGTGGCGGCAGGGAGGGCTCTACGCAGGCGTGGCTGGCAGCTCAGATGCTCCGTTCCGGAACCCCCTGCGAGCCCCAGATGCATTAGAGCCTGCCTCTCTTCCCTCCTTGCCATCTGCCTTTGCCGTGGCTGAGCGACCCTCCTGGGTCTGGCTCCGTGCGACCGAACAAAGGAAATGTGTGTGAGAACAGGCACAGGTGGGCTGGCAAACGGCTTTTGCCCGTTTCCGGTGAACATCCGTGGAGTACAGGCGCCTCGTGGCATGCGGCTCCTACTCCATGTGTGGATAAGGCTGATAAGACACGCAGACCCGGCGTCTGCTTTTCCATTCATTTATTTTAAAAAAAAAATGCCTTCATAGCTTTGTCTCTCGCATTTCATCACCTTCCCCCCTCTCTTTTTAAAAATATTTCAAATGCCTCGACGCCAAACCCCCAAACAATCAGGGGCCACATCGTGAACACAAGGCAAATGCGATTTTAGGGGGCATTTAACAGGAGTATAGTCTGCAAATCCTGTGAGATACTAGTTTCTTCTTTCTACACATGTCACCTTCTTTCTGGAGTAGGTGGCAACTTTTGCTTCTAGAATTTTAGCAGCTCGTGGCCCTGGGTTCTCCTCTCCTCCCTCTTATGTTTTCATAAGAGGGTACAAAACGGTACCCCGACTTAAGAGCAGCTCGACTTAAGAGCAATTTGACTTAAGAGTGGAAAACTGTTGGCATTTTAGCTGCCACCTTACAAATTTTAGATGTGGTCTGTTCGACTTTAAAAAAAATTCAGTTTTTTCATTTTTTAACTTATTTCTTCAATTTCTAGATAGGTAGCCCGACTTAAGAGTAGTTCTACTTAAGAGCATGCATTTGGAATGGATTAAATTCGTAAGTCGAGGTACCACTGTAGTTGCTTATACCAGCACTATTAGCTGTTTGTTTCCGGTTTTCCTTTTGAACTGTACTATCAACTCGTTTGTTGTTTTAATGCCAATAACGGTCTCTTGACTTGACTTGACTACTCGTTCCCTTCTCTTTGGCATTGGCCAGGCCTCTTCTCGGAGCTTTCGAGCCAGTTCAGAACACTGTGCTTTTTAAAGAAGGAAGCCAGGAAACTGGAGCAGGTTCAGAGGAGGGTGACAAGGAGGATCAGGGGGAGGGGGGGTCTAGAAACCAAGCCCTCAGAGGAAAGCTGGAAAGAACTGAACATGTTTAGCCCAGAGAAAAGAAATCTGAGGGGAGATAGAATAGCATTCTTCAAATATTTGAATGGCTTCCATGCAACAAAGGGGCAGGATCTGTTCTCGATCATCCCAGAGTGCAGGGCACACAACAATGGGCTGAAGTTAAAGGTGGCCAGATTTTGATTGCCTATCAGGAAAAACTTCCTAACTCAAGATTGGCACAAAATGATTTTTTTATTTCGTTTTTCGTTTCATTACAGGACGAAATGAAAAACGAAGTGCCCTTTAAAAAAACAAAAAAAACTGGAACGGAAATTTTCATTTTGTTCCGTTCCGTTTTTGTCTATTATTTATTTTGACCAATGCTTGTCAAAATAAATAATAAGAAAGCACCGAGCAGGCCAGCCGGTCAGTGCTAGGGATATTTTTAAAAAGTGCCGACCAGCAAGGCTGGTCTGCTGTAAAAAAATTAAAAAAATGAAACAAAGAACGAAATGATTTTTATTAAATAAATTCATTTCGTTCTAAACAAAATAAATTTAAAAAACGAAAATGAAACAAAAACGCTTGGTGTTTTGTGCCTATCTCTATTCCTAACTGTGAGAGCAGTACGACAATAGAAACAATGACTTTAAGAGCCCCATGGCGCAGTGGTTAAATGCCTGTCCTGCAGGTAAAACTGTGCTCACGACCTGGGGTTCAATCCCAGGTAGCAGGCTCATGGTTGACTCAGCCTTCCATCCTTCCATCCGAGGTTGGTAAAATGAGGACCCAGCTTGCGGGGGGGGGGGGGGGAGCAATGTGTAGCCTGCATTACTGTAATTAAAACTGTAAGATGCCCAAAGACTACTCGAAGTGGTATGAGGCAGTATAAAAGCAGAACACATTGCTTTTTGCTTTGGTGAGTGCTCCAACACTGGAGGCCTTCAAGATGAAATTGGGCCACCATCAGTCAGATCCGCTTTGATTTCAATTCCTGCCTTGGGGGGTGGGTGGGGTGGACCTGATGGCTTTGTAGTCCCCTTCCAGCTTCACCAGTCGGTGATAGAGATGGGCACAAATAAAAAAATGGTGTTTCATTTGTCGTTTGTCGTTGAGAGGTCCGTTCCGCTTCGTTTCCGTTTTTCGCGAATTTTTTGGAAAAATTTCATTTTCGTTTTTCGTTTTTTCATTTGTCATTTCTACCCGCTTTTTGCGCGATTTTTAAAAGCATTTCCGTGCATGGGCATCCCCCAACGCCCCAGACCAAAGGGAAAACACTAAAAAAAAAATGATGCTGGCAGAGACACAGTATAGACTAGGTTCGCAGGGAGGCTGCAAAGGCAGCGGCGGGCATTGCCCAGGGTGCAAGGCAGCCGCAGAGTGACTGCACTGCGGGGCAAGGGAGGGTACTCACCGAGAGGAGGTATGCACGCACGCACACAGGGAGGCTGCAGGACTGAAGCTAGAGTCGCAGAGACAGCAATCCCACCCAAACTCCCACCGGGGACTGCAAGGAGGACGGGGGCTGCCAGAGCTTTTTATGCCTTCTGTGGCTGCCAGACCTGCCCAGTCTGCCACCTGGGCATGCTATTGGTTGAAGTTGTCCAAGAATTTATATGATCCCATCACATGGCTTGCCTCCATGTTGTGGCTGGAGTGGCGACATCCATTTTGTCATCCATAAAGGGAAAAGAAAAATACATCGCGATGGGAGAATAGAATAGAATAGAATAGAGTTTTATTGTCATTATGCATATGCAAAATATGCACAACGAAATTAGAGTGCTGTTCCACTACACACTCTAAGCATACAAAACACATAAAACAAACGTTTTAAGGACCCCTACCCCCTGCTAGGTAATGATTTCAAATAATTATTGCATTATCGCTGCATTTTTATGGATATCCAGGGCATTTTAATACCCAAGAAATCAATATTAGGCATCTGGGAGCCATTTTGGGTTGATGTTCCCTAATTCCCCTTAAAGGAAAAAAATACAGCGATCTGAGAAAAGACATAAATGCATGTTTTAAGGACCCCCCCCGGTAGGTATTATCAGACAGTATAAATAATTATTGCTGTGTTTTTATGGATGTCCAGGGCGTTTTTTAACATTTAAAACAGCTCATTTCATTGCACGCTGCCAGTAACGGAAACGAAACGTAACGAACCCAATTTTCGTGGTTCTGTTCGTTTTGTTTCATTTTCATCACAATTTTCGTTTGTCGTTTCGTTACATAACAAAACGACAAATGAATAACGGAAATGAAAAAATATTCGTTTCGTGCCCATCTCTAGTTGCTGATTCTATGACAAGGAAGTGGTGACACGCCCCCTCCCAATAGCACATTATATTTGTGGACAAAGGGGAGACTCTGGTCAAACCTGCCCTTTTAAGGAACAGGGCTTGTAAATCAGGATTTCCTTTTTTTGCCCTGACAAAAACCACATCCAGGGAGTTGACGTTCTGTATTTTTATATTTGCTGCAGTCTAAAGCCGCCACCTCCAATTTATTATTATCATTTACCATCTCATTCCTCTTTCCCAGAATGCCGTTCCATACCATCTCTTTGCTTTGTTCTTGCCCTTGTCGTTCTCATGGGTGCCTTGCCTATTTGCAGCCAAGCTCAGAAAAGTTACGGATCAAAACTACAATACCCACGTTCCCTTGACAGTGGCCTCTGAAGAATTCTGGGACTTATGGTCCTCAAACGAACATTTCTAGGCTCCGATTTACAGCCCACCGAGGTCTGTGTTGAACTTGCAGAACTGAGTGTCAGCTGGCACCCACAAGTAAATTATAATATAAAAGAATTCCGGGTGGGTTTTTTTCTGAGTATAGAAACGGGATGTCGTGCCCTCCTCAAATTGCCAATCAGCTGCCAGGCAGAGAGCATTCTGTGTCATATTAGAGGTGCCCCGCGCTGTGCTTCCCTCCCTGTTAGAACTCACGTCTTCGCTCCGTATTATTAGAGAGATTTCCCAGCAATGACCCATTCTATTCAAACGATTCTGGGTAAAAATAAAACAAAATATAAATGTTGGCTGACTCTCAGAGCTGCTGAGGACATCACCCACCATGGCCAGCTCAGCGGATGGAACAAGAACAGTGGGTTCAGAGCAAAAGGAGGAAGCACGAGGCATCTGCCCTTTACGAATCATGTCCATGATAAGCCCCGTCCCCAGTAACCCTTTGAATAATTTTCTGGAACCCCCTTAAGCGTCACCCGAATACTGGCATGCAAGACAGACAGACAGACAGACAGACAGACAGACAGACAGACAGACAGACAGACAGACAGACAGACAGACAGACAGGTAGATAGATAGATAGATAGATAGATAGATAGATAGATAGATAGATAGATAGATAGATAGATAGGGAAGGAAGGAAGGAAGGAAGGAAGGAAGGAAGGAAGGGATAGATAGATAGATAGATAGATAGATAGATAGATAGATAGATAGATAGATAGATAGATAGATAGATATGTAAGCCCCCTGGGGCCCTTTTCCAAAGAGAAAAGTGGGGGTCAAATTATTTTATTTATTTATTTATTTATTGGATTTCTATACCACCCATCAGGCAGCGAGGTCAATTATTCAAAATAAATATGAAGGAAGGAGGGAAGAGATAGACAAACAGACAGTAGTACAGTAAAATGAGATGCAGTTATCCTGAAATGGGTTTATGCATCTCTGGGGGGGGGCAAGCAAGCATGTGCCTAGAGTTGATAAAGAAAGCCGTGAAGAATTCTGTCTGAACTTCTCATTCTCTTATAGTTGCCAAGTAGGGCTGATGTGGGGGCCAAAACACTTTCGCTCGGCCCTTGACAGGCGTTGTAAATATTACTTTTCTGGGCTTACAGCAAACCTAAGCTTGCATCCACTCTAGTGTCCACCTCCTCAAGAGAGGTCAAAGGACCACTTGGTTTGCTGTAGTCCGATTTCACCTGGAGACCCGCCACAGGAGGTGGGGATGGCATCTGGCCTGGATGCCTTCAAAAGGGGATTGGACAGATTCCTGGAGGAAAAGTCCATCAGAGGTTACAAACCATGAGGGAGATGTGTAACCTCCAGGCTTTAAACCAGGGTACTTCAAGGGCCAGATGCAGGGGAGAGGTATCAGGAGACAGATATCTAGTCTCATGCGCTCCCAAATGCATCTGGTGGGGTCACTGTGAGATACAGGAAGCTGGACTAGATGGGCCTTTGGCCTGATCCAGCATGGCTCTTCTTATGTCTAGCGCTGGGTGGCCCAGTTTAAGGAGAGATTTGGAACGGGTCTAGAGGAGGGAGACTGGAATGGTTAAAAAGTCTGGAAACCAAGCCCGGCGGAGAGCATTTGAGTGAGCAGGAGAAAAGAAAACAGAGAAAGGGATTCAAGACCTTCCTTCAGGTATCTGAAAGGCCGTCACAGGGAAGATGGAGCAGGCTTGTCTTCGATCCCTCCAAGAAATGGCAAGAAAGGGGATTTTAATTAAACCTCGGGAAGAACTTCCCGAACATAAAGGTTGCCTGATAGTGGAACTGACTAGCTAAGCAGCTGATGGATTCTCCTTCCTTATATGTCAAGCCTTACTTTGGTATATAATTGTGATGATTATGGCATACAGCGAATAAAAGCCCCAAATTCACAATCTCAGAAAATTATAATATTATATGACATCAATAACACAAGGATTGGAAATAGAACAATATTGGACCCCTGAAAAGTCTAAGCATCCCTATGTACTCAGTACTTGGTTTGGTCTCCTTTTACAGCATTTACTGCTTCAATGCGGTGTGGCATGGATGCTATCAGCCTGTGGCACTGCTGAGGTGTTATGGAAAACGAGGAGGCTTCAATAGCGGGCTTCGGCTCCGCAGCATTGTTCGGTCTCATGTCCCTCATCTTTCTCTTGGCAATGCCCCATAGATTCTCTATATCGGGTTCAGTTCTGGCGAGTTTGTTGGCCAATCAAGCACAGTAATCCCATGGTCATTGAACCAAGTTTTGGTACTTTTGGCAGCGTGGGCAAGTGGTAGGAAATGAAACCAGCATCCCCATAAAGCTCGTATGCGGAAGCAAGCATGAATTGCTCCAAAATCTCCTGGTAGTGGGCTGTGTTGACCCGGGACTTAATGAAGCAGAGTGGATCAACACCAGTAGATGACATGACTCCCCAAATCAACACAGACTGTGGAAACTTCACACTGGACTTCAAGCATCGTGCATTGTGTGCCTCTCCATTCTTCCTCCGGACCCGGGGGTCCTTGGTTCCCAAATGAGATGCAAAAGTTGCTCTCATCAGAAAAGAGGACTTTGGGCCACTGAGCAACAGTGTTCAGGAGAGGCTTGACAAGAGGAATACGACATTTGAAGTCCATGTCCAGGATCCGTCTCTGTGTGTGATGGCTCTTGATGCACTAACTCCAGCCTCCGTCCACTCCTTGTGAAAGTCCCCGACACTTTTGAATGGCCTTTTCCTGACAATCCTCTCCAGGCTGCGGTCACCCCTGCTGCTTGTGTACCTTTTTCTTTCACACTTAACCTTCCACATAACTTTCTATTGTTGTGTTTTGATACAGCACGTTGGGAACATCCAACTTCTTTTGCAATCTGTGCCTTTGGGGGCTTTCCCTCCTTATGGAGGGTGTCAATGTTGGTTTTCTGCACAACCGTCAAGTCAGCAGTCTTTCCCACGATTGTGATTCCTACTGAACCAGCCTGAGAGACCATTTAAAGGCTCAGGAACCCTTTGCAGGAGTTATGGATTCATTAGCTGATCAGAGTGGGACACTTTGAGCTTAGAATATTGAACCTTTTCACATTATTCTAATGTTCTGAAATTTTGAATTTGGGGTTTTCATAAGTTGTACCCCGGAATCATCACAAATTATACCAAAGTAAGGCTTGACATATCTCCCTTAGCATGTAATGAGTCTATCTCATATATTAGTTTCACCCTTTGAGTTGACTTGCTGAAACGAAATGAACAATTGCACGATATTCTAATTTTTCAAGTTTCAAATATAGACAGTGCATTTGTGATGCATTGTCTACTTTGGCAGCTGAGAGCGGCCTTGTGGTCGTCAGGGACCCTTCCTGGCTCTACTGTTTCGAGGATTCTATTATTTTTAATCCTAGAATATTTTTCAATTTTCTGAGTTTGTACGGTAGGACACTCCCCTTGTATCCACTGATTCATTAACCACTGATTCAGTTATCCACAGTTGGCAGAGGGAAAAATTAAATAAATAATTGTGCAGCTGCAAAGCAAGCTACTGTTACAAACAGCAGCTAGCTGTAAAGCAATATCAGGTCATAAAACAGCAGCCGTAAAGCAAGCTACTGTTGCAAAACAGCAACCATAAAGCAATTTACTGTCACAAAACAGCAGGTTTTTGGCAGGTGTTCTCTCTTATCCATAGTTTTTGTTTTCCACGGGAAGGCCTGGAACCGATCCCCAGCGGATACCAGGGTCCTATTGTAAAAGGAAAAACATAATCAAATGAAGGCACCTGAAATGTTTCAGCTGTACTACCCT
This sequence comes from Phrynocephalus guinanensis, assembly GCA_037367245.1. Taxonomy (NCBI): domain Eukaryota; kingdom Metazoa; phylum Chordata; class Lepidosauria; order Squamata; family Agamidae; genus Phrynocephalus; species Phrynocephalus guinanensis. The sequence goes on from CM074735.1 coordinate 139,073,748, forward strand.
GCGGCTCCTTGGCACAGCTAGTCACTTATAAGATATAGGACCAAGCCTGGGGGTGTAGATTTGTCTCTATCTTAATTCTTCCAAGACTGAAATTTAATCTTTAATGGTGGTGAAATTAATGGCCTACTACTGTTAATGTTTCTGATAAAAGGCAGCGAGGACTTTTAATTGAAGTTCATTCCCCCCCCCCCTCTTTTTTGGTGTGTTCTTTTTTTTTTAACGTGAGCAGTTTAACAGCAGCAGAATGACCTGTAGAATGATGATTGAATGGGTTATTGCATTAATAATAAGTCACGGGTATTATATGGACATCCTTTTGAGAGATGAGAAACCAATTTTCTTTGCTTTAACGGTGGAATGCAAGGTCATTTTTTTTTTCATTGAGCTCTTGGTGTAGATATTTCTGGAGCATGGTAAGGTTTTGCTAGAGTAAGGGGGGAGTCCTCCTGAATTCCATACAAACATGCTGAACTGAGTGGGGGGCTTTTGAGACCAAAGCCTGGCCATTTAAGATGGAGAGAAATCTACCCCACCCCCCTATGCCCCCTAAATTAATTCTTTTCAAGCTGTGTTTGTATGGCACGTCCTGAGATAGAACTTATTTTGTGAGTGTCAGTGGATTTGTCGGTCTCCAGAATGACAAGTTCAGAGTAGGAAAGGAAGCTTTGGGGAACACCTTCCCCACCCCAACCCCCCCAACCCCAAAATCTCCTTGGGGTTGCCCTCCCCCCGTAAAAAAATTAGAGGTGAGCCCAAAACGAACCAGAGGCTGAGGATGCAAGGAGGAGGAATGGTGCATGGGAATGAAATATTCTGAAAACGGGCGCAACTTCTGGTCTGGAATTCTGAAAAGACAGTATTTTGCTCATAATAATTTTATTATTATTTTAGAATTTGAGCTGAAATGTCCCTTTGGAGCCTCGGTAACCAAAGTCATTTTTTTTTGTCCAAAGTTGGTTTCAGACTCGAAGGGATGCCAGAAGTCTTGGACCGCTCCCGAGAGAGAGAGAGAGAGAGAGAGAGAGAGAGAGAGAGAGAGAGAGAGAGAGAGAGAGAGAGAGAGAGAGGTGTCATGGTGAGCAATCATCTGGAAAGGTCCTTGTTCCTTGCCCAAACTGTAGTCTAGTCCAATCCTGAAAACATGGCTCTCTCTTTTTTTGGACTACATCTCCCAGCATCCTCCAACTGGCACAATCACCCATAATTCCCAAGAGGGGGAATAGTGGGAGACATTGCGGGGGGGGGGGGAAGCAAGGTGGCTGCAGGAAGCGACTTCCCAATGAGCTAAGATTTGATGTTTGAAGAAGAGAAGGCCAAACCACTTGTGGGTATTCTGGACCAGGAAAACACTGGAAAAGGTCGCCATGAGTCGTAATTGACTTGACAGAGCACAACGGTGATGGTATCTGCAATCGCCGCCTTATTTCAGTCAAGATTTTAGGAATGCCTCCTTTGTTCTGACTTCACACCACTTGCTGCCTGCTTCCATGGGCCAAAAATTCCACCCTAGCCAAATGGCTGTCTTTCAAGTAAATAGGACCCCCGTATCCACTGATCCATTATCCACTGATTCAGTTATCCACGGTTGGCAGCGGAAAAAAACCAAATAATTCAGCAGCAGCAAAGCAAGCTACTGTCACAAAACAGCAGTTTTGGGTTGGGGGGGCATTCTCTCTTATCCATGGTTTTTGTTATCCACGGAAAGGCCTGGAACTGATCCCCAGCAGATTCTGGGGTCCTACTGTACCCCACATCAAAGCCTACAACTGCTTCCCTCTCCTGTTATGGCCACTTTTTTTTTACAGTTTTCTGTCTGCTAAGGGAATCGACAACTTTTGCCATGTTACCCACCCACGGGTGTAGGGGGTTCTGACTTTTTATTTTGAAAAACAGGGCATGAAAATGTGAGTTTTCCCGCTGGGCTTGATACCTTGCATTTGTGAAACAGGCGTTTGATGGGGTGACGTGTGGTTGTTACTGATAATATGAAGATTTTCCACGTGATAAAGCTGAGCACCTAAAGGGCCAAACCACCCCCCTCCCCATTGCTCTATGAGAAATTGTTTTCAGTTTGGTTTCTTTGAAAGAGATGGCAGTTTCTGTATCAGTTGTTTCTCTGAAGCAAGGCTAGGTGGATGTCTCTAGAGGTTGATAAGTATTGTCTCCAAGAGAACTGACTAGGCTTATTCAGTTTTTCAGTTTCCTCTCATGCTGAGTCACCAAACCCAAATGCTTTTTTTCCATGCTTACGACATGACGAGGGACGGTAATGCAGCTTCGCACCATTGCAGAAACTCAATGCTTTTGAGAAAACTCAAATACCCTTCCTTTTACGCTTTGCAAAAAAACAATCCATCGGCTACTGTTGAGAGAGTGGAAATTCTCTATTGAAGAAACCGTCTTGAACTGGTGAAGAAAAAGTTACGCCTTGTTCATCAGAAGGAAATGGAAGTGTTTTTTGCAAGTTAAATGTGTCATCGAAATCATGGACTGGTAGAGGTGGAAGGTTCATAAAACTTATCCAGCTGAACCCCGCCTTCCCAAAAAACTGCACAGGTTTCATAGACTCATGTATTATTGTAAATGTTAGGGATGTAAAAAAAGACTAAGAAAAATATACTTGGTATATATAAGGTACAGTGGACCCTTGTATAACAAACAGTTTGTATAACATAAAATTTGTACAACATAAAATATTCCGGAGATAGGGGAAATTTGCTTAACAGAATCGCCTATGGGGAGAATCCGTACAACATAAAAATGGGATCACTCTGTTTTCAATGCATTCCTATGGGGAATTTGTATCAAGGAAAATTTGCTTAACATAATTTTATTGGGAACGAATTAATTCCTTTATACAAGGTACCACTGTATATATAAAATAACAAATGGAAAGCAATACAAAAGAAGTTAAACAGAAGCACAAGCTTTTGGTGTGTGTGCAGCTTCTGGGGCTACAGCTTGAATTCAGGGAGGGGGTTGAATGACATGGATGGATGTGTTCACAGCCTGCCTGCCTGCCTGCCTGCCTGCCTGATTGATTGATTGATTGATTGATTGATTGATTGATTGATTGATTGATTGATTGATTGATTGATTGATTGATCTTTCCCACTTCGGGTGGCCACCTATAGGGAGGTCCAGAATACAGTTACATGAAACCGGGCCTTCTCAGTGGCCGCCCCCTACGCTTTGGAATACACCGGCTAGAGTGAGGTTCACCTTGCAACAGTCTCTGCCTGCCGTTAAGAGAACCCTCAAGACTCTGCTCTACGGCGTTTGGTGACTGCTAATGTGTTTCCCAGGTTTTTATTTGCTTGTTTGTTTGGTCATTTGGTTGTTTTGGTTGTTAAGTCCTGGGGTAGGTAGTAGGATTGCCTTGCCGGTTATCTTTAGTTTAATTTTTTTTTATTTTTTAGATATTTTTATTGATTTTGACTTGATTATTTGTTCTTATATTGTTATACACATTGTATTCTGTGGATGCAGCAAACCACCCAGAGTTCCTCTGGAAGATGGGCGGTATACAAATGTAATTAAAAAAAATACATTCTGGACCTCCCATTCTCACATACACACATCTGACCAATGTGTGGTCACTCATTCGGTGTGACATTCAAAAGAAGAAACAATCTATATAGCATAAAATGCACACAATAAAGCTAAAATGTTTACTGAATATTAGAGAGAACTTCCTGGTCTTGAAGAGGTGTTGTAATGGAGTGAAAGGTGGTGGAGTCACTCTATAAAACGGGGTGAAGAATCATGTATCTGGGAGGCTGAAGAGGTGGGATCCTTGCATTGACAGAGGGGTCACTCTAGAGCAGTGGTTCTCAACCGGTGGGTCCCCAGATGTTCCTGGACTGCAACTCCCAGAAGCCTCCACCACTCACTGTGCTGGAAGGGATTTCTGGGAGTTGCAGTCCAGGAACGTCTGGGGACCCACAGGTTGAGGACCACACTGCTCTAGATGACCCTCAGGGGTTCTACGAATCTGAGATTCTACCTTCTCCATCACAGTCAGACATCCCTTAGTCCTCTTCGTCGTGGCGGGAGGGGAAGGACTCTGCTCATTTCCCCCAGGTTTAATCCCAGGTTCAAGGTTGACTCAGCCCTCCATCCTTCCTAGGCCGATACAACGAGTACCCTGCTTACTGGAGATGTGCGTGTGTGTGGGGGGGTGACGTATAGCCTTCATAATAAACTTGCAAACCGCCCAGAGAGTGCTTTAAGCGCTATGGGGGCAGTATATAAGCAGCACACTTAGCTTTTGCTATACCCCCTCCTTTGTAAGGGTAATACCTGCACTCCTTTTCCTTCCTTGCATATCCCATTCCGCTGCAAGCCCATACCAAGGCTTTTACACTCTTTGCCATCATGTTTGGCTCGTGGACAGGAGCCGCTCTGGCCTGCTTTAGTGAGATATTGATTTTATTTCTCTCTTTTTTCCCCTTGTTAAAGCCTGTGCCCTGCTCGCTTTAAAAAAAAAAGTGACATATAAAGAAGAACAAAACTTCCTTTGCCCTCTTTTAATGTGGCTTTATCGCGAGCTGCAAGGCATAGGTGAAGCACACCGTTTGCGTTGGTGCGCAGCCCCTCCGAAAAGCGCTTGGCAGATCGTGCGCATCAATTTGATCCCTGCCCCCCCTTCCTGCCCCCCCCCCGGCTCCCTTCCTGGCAGATCACGCTTTACAAATGGACTTGTAAATTAAAGCAAGCAGGGAAATTAACCTGGCTTAACCTACCATTTCAGCCCGTCTCCCTCGAGTCCAAAGTACAACCCCAGCGCTGAATGAAATGGTGTTTTATGGGAACATCGCAAATATAATTTAAATCCTGGGTTTTTACTGCCCGGGGTGTTGGTGGAGGGGGTCGGGGGGGGGAGGTTGCAGGAGAAGGGATGGATTCATTTCCAAGGGATGAATTCATTTCCTGAAGGGATTGCACGTCCAGTGGCTTTAAAATAAGGTAATAATGGGGGGGGGGGGGAAACATGCTGAAGCCTCAGATATCTTTTGCACATGAGCGCTGGTCTCTTCTGCCCCCTCAATGATGGAGAGGGTCCCAAGAGAGGAACAGAGATACACAGGTAGAGGACAGAGACAGAACTGGGAAAAAGGTGCAGCCCAATTACAAATCCACCTAACAGTAGCACTATCTATCCCACTTTCTACTAACTTCTTAGCAAGAATCTTAGTTGTAAAGCAATGGACTCTGTCAATGTTAAGGGGCCAACATTTTCCTGCTTGTTTGTTTTTAACGAACAGGGCTCGGGAATTCCCAGTGGGGTCTCCACTCCTCCAATGTCCACTCCAGTCACAGGGCACAAGCGCATGGTCATTCCGAACCAGCCTCCGCTGACGGCCACCAAGAAATCCGCTTCCAAGCCTGCCCCGCAACCCTCGCCCATTCCTGTGACGCCGGTTGGCACCTTGAAACCTCAGCCCGTTCCAGCCTCGTACACCACCGCCGCTACCCCGGCCCGCCCGGCGTTCAATGTGCAGGTCAAGTCAGCTCAGCCGGCCCCTCACTTCCAACCGCCGGGCCCTCCGCAGTACAGCGGCTTGGGCCCCAACCAAGTGCCTCAGGCTCCTGCTTCTCTCGGACCAGCGTCCTACACTCCGTCTCAAGTCCGGGCACCCGATTACGGCTACGCACCCCAACCTGCTCATCCCCTGGAGCCGAGTTACACCTACGCCCCTATGCCGGCTCGCTTCCAAGAGACGGCCTATCCAGGAGGCCCTAGCTATGGGGGCCGGAATGAGACCGAGCCCTCCTATGCCCCACCAAGCAGCTGGAAGTCTGAGCCACCCTACCCTTCTCCTCTTGCCGGAAACCAGAATTCGGTTGGGCAGTACCCATCGCCCGGTGCCAAGAAAACCTACATCACCGAACCAGCGCCCGGGCCTCCACCACCTTCGTTGCAACCCAAGGTAAGGAGCCAAGTCGAAACTTTATTGCAGAGTTCAGAAACAGGCAGAGTGTCGTGGTTTCCTCCAGGCTGAGATGTTTTGCTCCTAGGAATTGGTGGGAGAATCTCTCTGTTTCCTTCACGTGTGTCCTGAGCCGCCCACTGAACCCTTTAGGGTTGGCCCTAGGCTAGACCTAACCAGCACAAAATTATTTCTGGTGGAGGATTGTACGGGGATCCCCCAACAGGAGTAAATGCTTCAACTTGCGGCACCCGTGGTCTGAGGCAGCACCATCACCTGTGGCAGCTGTTGGCGGCCCACTTGCCCTCTTAATCTACTGCAGTGGCATGCCGGTGCGTTACTGGAAATCAAAGTGGCAGGCACCTCCCAGACCCGGTGTCAGCAGTGGGGCTTGTTGGGAGGCTCTAAAGGTACCGGTGCCTGCCTCCATCCTTAAAACAGGCTCCTAAATGGCAGGGCTGGGTGGCGGCAGCTTTGGCCACTGCTGGTGGTTGTAAGTCCGAACGGTCATTAAGCAGGTCAGTCATTAAGTGAGGAGTGGCTGTACATAGCGTCTCTGCTTCCCTCTAGTGGCCAGTTCTGGTGGTTTCATCTTTAGATAGCTAGGTATAGGTATAGATATAGATATACAGTAGGACTCCGGTATGCGCTGGGGATTGGTTCCTACCCGTGGATAATGAAATCCGTGGATAAGAGAGAATGCAAAAAACCCCAAAACTGCTGTTTTGTGACAGTAGCTTGCTTTCTGGCTGCAGTTTTGAGACAGTAGCTTGCTTTACACTGCTGTTTTATGAGAGCAGTTTGCTCTACAGCTGCTGTCTGTGACAGTAGCTTGCTTTGCGGCTGCTGAATTATTTATTTAATTTTTTTCCTGCAAACTGTTTATAACCGAATCAGTGGATAATGAGTCAGTGGATATGGGGGTCCTACTGTACTTAGTCCTTTTCTTTTAATATTCTTAGCATGTGGGCAAGTGAATCAGCAGATACTGATCCTGCAGAGAAAGAGGGTGATGCAGTGGTCCCCCGCCATTTTGCGGTTCATATACTGCGGTCCCGGTATATCACGGGACTGCAGTATATGAAAGGCAAGGAACCCCCCCCCGGGGGGGGGGTAAGCTGCGTGGGCCTGTTTGAGACCTCCTGCACATACCCCAGGCCTGGCACTGCCCTGAACAGGCTTCCCGGGCCTGACAGGGGCCCCAGAAGTGGTTTCCGGAAAACTGGAAATGATGTCCGGATCGCTGGAAACCACTTCTGGGGCCTCCGTTCGGGGCAGCACCAAGCCTCAGGTAAGTTTAGGAGGCCCCAGAGAGGCCCCCCAGTCCCAATCTGACCCATTATATACATATTGCGGATTTTTAATTATCGCAGGTCGGGTCGGGTCCCTAACCCCTGCGATAGGATTATTGTACGGTACAATAGCCTCAGTTTTACCACTGTATCTTTATTTTTGCTTCCAGGGAAAATTCAGGCTTGATTTGATCAGGGACCCCCTTTATTTGACATTCTGGAATTTGCTTTTTGTCTTTGTCAAGCTCTCCTCCAGGGCCACATTCGAAATGACACTTCCCGCCCCCAAAGCTAGTAGTGCGGAGGAAAATAGCATCCCCCAGTAGAGTTTGCATTTGGAGATGTGGCCCTTCAGACAAAGTGGACTCCAGCCATTCTGCCCTTTGTAGGTTTTGGCCGTGAGTTTTAGTTGCGCTCAGAAGCAGACAGGTCACCCGCGGATCCGTTGTCACACAAAGGCTTGAGTCATAGCTGTCTGTCTTATGTGGTTGGCCTCTGGTCCCGCTGAATAGCAATGGTTGTTCGGGGGTTAAATGGGCGGAAGAACACAAAAGAGGCCATTTCTTTCGTTTTGTTCAAATCTTCGGTGGCTTTAGATAGAATCAGGATTCCAAGAGAGAGGGTAACATTTCAGTTGGATTTTCTCATTCTGAAATTCATAGGTCTGGTGAAAGGCGATAATGGAATATGATGGATCGGACGATGCCTCTGTTTATCACCCACGACCTTTTCTGCTGATGGCCAGCGTCGGCTGCTCTGGCCCAATGATGATTTTGTAGTGTGGACAGTTTTTGGAGCTGAGGACGGTGTGTGGCCTTGACCTTGTTTTCTTTTTAGAGTTGGTTTGAGAGTTGTGGAGTGCTTAATATGGTCCAGAGCCTGAGACCTGAATGAAGACAATAGACAGGAAAATGTGCAAAAGATTAGGGCCCTTTCAGGCTTGTCAAAATACCAGGTAATTGAAAGGCATCAAAATTGAAAGATGAGTTCCTCCTCTAATCCATCCATCCATCCATCCATCTATCCATCCATCCATCCATCCATCCATCCATCCATCCATCCATTCATTCATTCAAAATGAGATTGCCCCTGACTTTTTCCTTACATCATGGTGGCTTACATCATAAAATGACTGCACTTAAAGGTGGAAACAATGAGTATACAAAGGAGGTGGAACATTAAACAGAGTTTTTAAAGCTAAATATGGTGAGTGTACAAATATTACAAAGGAACAAACACCACTCCGAGAAATGGTAAGCACAAACAATACTGAAAACGCAGTCAAAGCAGGAAGGGACAGGAATCTATCTAAAAAGACCAGGGTCAGGCAAGCCAGCCATGAAGAGAAAGCTTGCCTAAAGAGGAAGGTATTGAGGAAGGACAGCAAAGATGGGGCCAGGTGGGACTCCAGTGGGAGGGAGTTCCAAAAGAACCCTAAAAGAAAACTCGCTGGTGCTTCTCTCACCCTACAGCTGAACTTCCTAAACACATTCTAACTAAGTCATCATTACCTCTTGCATTGCGCAGCCCGGGTGCCGCCTTGTGCCCTCCTTGGCAAGAGTTGAGCCAGATGTGTCAGAGGGGGTCAGTGTCCGGCCCCTGGTCTCCCACGCGGGGTGGGGGGGGAAGAGGAGGACACTGACCTCTCCAAATCAGCTCCCCCGCCCTCTCCATGTCCTTTGCCTTTTCTTCCCCGTGTTTGGTCTTGGCCAACCCTTAAGCTTCTTTGCGGGTGGACTCGCTGCCGCCTTGGGTTAATAAGGCAGATAATTAAGCTAATTAACTAAATGTGTTGCAGAAGCAAGGTGAGGTCAGCACTGATCTGAACGCAGCAGCACACGAAGACAAGAGGTCAATCTAAATCCACCGTTTCCGAGTACGACATTGTTGTTTTTTTTGGCCGCTGGCTGGAGATGAGCAAATTGTTGTGGATGAGCAGCCGGGTGGATCTGATTTAAATCTAATTATTTTAAATTTAAAAGTGGAGTTTTTTTAAAAAAAATATTTAAATAAAAGCATCTTTTTTTAAAAATTAATTTGATTTTTAAAATACAGTGGACCCTTGTATAACAAACAGCTTGTATGACATAACATTTGTACAACATAAAAAATTCCGGAGATAGGGGAAATTTGCTTAACATAATTGCCTATGGGGAGAATCCGTACAACATAAAAATGGGATCACTTCATTTTCTATGCATTCCTATGGGAATTTGTATAAAGGAAAATTTGCTTAACATAATTTCATTTGGAATGAATTAATTCCTTTATACAAGGTACCACTGTATAATTGACTTTTAGCCACCCTGATTAGCACTGCTAAAAGTGCAGGAGGTTTGTTGAGTGGTATCAGGAAGTTCTTTCCTTATTCCTTCTCAATCTAGTTTTGTGAGAATACGACCACAGATGTATCCTTCACATGAACTGAGAACTCGGAGCTTGTTTCTTATTTTTTTAAGCCAAAAGTACTGGAAGGATTTTCTAAAAACTGATTAATAGTTGTGCTTGGTATAATGCCCCTTGTTTCATTAGCTTAAAATGGGGTATTGGACAATTGATTGGGTGAATGTCATGTGGAGCATGATGGGAAGGGTGAACTGGAACTATCCTAATTTGTGGAAGTGGAGTAGTGGTGCCAGGGTTCAGAGAGTCCAAGCCCGGAGAATCTTGCACAAACAAGCAGAGATGGGCACGAATTTAAGAACAAATGTCAAAATTCATTCAAAATCACTAATTTGTTGATTCGTATCCATCAAATGCAATTACCCCCAATGGATACGAATCCATGAAATTTTGGTGATTTTTGATTCATTAATTTGTCAAGGCCTTTTTCATGGTCTCTAGCCATCCGCAGCCTCTGCGACTTTTTTGGGTTGAGGTGGGATGGGGGTCTTTGGTGGTTCATAGCTGACATCCCAAACCCAAACTTGCAGGGATTGTAGAAGAGACTAGGGGGAAGATGTCTTGAGGTGCCCGGAGAGGCTGTTTTATGGGGTCTTTTAAAAAGCCTGACAAACCAACAAATCGATTATTGGTTTGTGGGGGGAAATGTTAATTCATGATAAGTCATTGTTGGTGAACTATGAATCGCAATAAATTGCCATTTTCCCCATTCACACCTGTCTCTGGTAAAAAAAGGACTGTGCCATCTCCTGCCACTTCCTTCAGGTTTCCCTCTCCCCTTCACCGCACGGGCCAAATTGGTGTCTTTCGGTGCTCCCCAAAGATCTCTCCATGGGAATGGCCGTGTTTTCCCAGCAGAAGGTCTTCATGTTGGGGGCTTCCTGGTTCAAAGAAAGATGGGTGACAGAATTCTCCCAGAGACGATGGAGGGTCCGATCCTAGAGACAAATTGGAACATGTTCATAGGAGGGAGGATCAAGGGGCTGGAAACCAGGCCCATGGAGGGAAGACGGAAGGACCTGGATATGTTTGGTGGATCATTTGGTGGATTTGTTATCCTTCTCGCTCCGGGTGGCCACTCCCAGAGAGGCCCAAAGGGTTTCTACCTGGAACTGGGTCTTCTCGGTGGCGGGCCCGGTATGTTGGAATAAATTACCATTGGAGATCAGGATGGCGGATTCGTTGTTGGCCTTTAGAAGAGCATTAAAGACCTGGCTCTTTAGGGAATGCTATGGGGACCTCTGAGCACATTGTGATTTGTTCTGTCTGTACAACAGCTAGCACCAGGCTTCTCATGCCGGATTTTGTCTATGTTAAGCTGTTTATTCTGACTATTTTTGTATTTTTATGGTATTATTATCATTTTATTTTTATTACTATTATTCTCTGTATTATTTGTATTTTGCTGGGTTTATTATTTGTATTTTGATTGGGTATTGTAGGTTTGGATAGTTGTTTTTGCAACATGTTGTACACCGGCCAGAGTTCCCATGGGAAATCGAGCGGTTAATAAGCACAAAAATAAATAAATAAATAAATAAATAAATTGAAGGGAGATAAGAGAGTCCTCTTCAAAGACGGGAAAGGCTGTCCTACAAAAGAGGGACAGGATCTGCTCCTGATCGTCTCCACGTGCAGGATACTTGACAATGGGCTCACCCTGCAGGAAGCCAGATTTCAGGTTAATATCAGGTTAACGAACAGGGCTCGCGAATTCCCAGTGGGTTCTCCACTCCTCTAATGTCCACCACTCCAGTCACAGGGCACAAGCGCATGGTCATTCCGAACCAGCCTCCGCTGATGGCCACCAAGAAATCCGCTTCCAAGCCTGCCTCGCAGTCCTCGCCCATTCCCGTGACACCGGTCAGCACCTTGAAACCTCAGCCTCGTACACCACCACCGCTACCCCGGCCCGCCCGGCGTTCAATGTGCAGGGCAAGTCATCTCAGCCGGCCCCTCACTTCCAACCGCCGGGCCCTCCGCAGTACAGCGGCTTGGGCCCCAGCCAAGTGCCTCAGGCTGCTGCTTCTCTGGGGCCAGCATCCTACACTCCGTCTCAAGTCCGGGCACCTGATTACAGCTACGCACCCCAGCCTGCTCATCCCCTGGAGCCGAGTTACACCTACGCCCCTCCTACGCCTTGCTTCCAAGAGACGGCCTATCCAGGAGGCCCTAGCTATGGGGGCCGGAATGAGACCGACAATAGGCTCCCCCTGCAGGAAATGGTAGTATAGGAGAGAACACTCTCAGGATGCTGAATGAAAGTTTATTAAAAGTTTATTAAAAGAGCCCAACGCGTTTCGGCCCAAATGGCCTTCTTCAGGGACTTTTTCACTGTGCTCAAAGAAACTCTGGAAACAGTTTAATGTCTTGCTTCTCACTACCATTGTCTGTGGATGCTCCAGTCCTTTTACCTTGGTCTTCCCCCTGCAGGAAACCAAATTTCAGGTTAATATCGGGGGGGGGGGGGGACTTCCCGACTGTTAGAACAGTACAACAATGGAACCTTTGATCTCCAGAGGTGGTGGTGAGCACTCAACACTGGAGGCCTGTAAGAGAAATTTAGATAACCATCGGCCAGTTCCTGCCTTGAGCAGTGGGTTGGACGCGACGTTCTTGTAGACCCTGCCCAACTTCTCGATTCTTTAAGTCTGTTCCGTGATGCCAGGCAACACAAACTCTTTCTGTCTCCGATGGGGGGAATTTCATCTGGCACTTTGATGTGTCTTTTATTTTAATGATCTCTTCCTCATTTTGACCCCATCTAATATTCTCTCTCCATGGAAACCCTTCTGTATTCCATCACTGTTTAAATAAACCCAGCCTTGTCTCCTGCTGTGAAACCCGCAAGTGGGAGCTTTTCTATCTTTTCTTTCTTCCCACCACCAACACCCTTTTGTTTGCGAAGCTGATGGGTTACAGGGGTGCTCTGTCCACGCCTCCTACCTTCCTGTCTACACGGGAGTGAGGGTTAGGGTTAGGGTTAGGGCTAAATTTTACGCATGTGCACCCTCCGGGGCCACTAAGATATATGGGCAAAACAGACCCTGTCAAGACGGAGACATCAGATCTCATGAAGCCCCCTTGTGGGGTTGGGTTTTCACCCAAAGCAGGGTGTTTGTGCTCCACCCCTTGCCTTACACCCCAAGTGAACCTAAGAACCTAAGAAGAGCCCTGCTGGATCAGGCCAAAGGCCCATCTAGTCCAGCTTCCTGTATCTCACAGGGGCCCCACCAGATGCATCTGGGAGCGCATGAGACTAGATCTCGGTCTCCTGATAGCACTCCCCTGCATCTGGCACTTTGTAACCTGTGATGGACTTTTCCTCCAGGAATATGTCCCATCCCCTTTTGAAGGCATCCAGGCCAGATGCCATCACCACCTCCTGTGGCAGGGAGTTCCATAGACTAACAATGCGCTGAGTGAAAAAATATTTTCTTTTGTCTGTTCTTACTCTCCCAGCCCTCAATTTGAGTGTATGTCCCCTAGTTCTGGTATTTTGTGAGAAAGAGAAGAGCTTCCCTCTATCCACTTTACTCATACCCTGCATTATTTTGTATGTCTCAATCATATCCCCCCTCAGGCGCCTTTTTTCCAGACTAAAGAGCCCCTAATGTTTTAGTCTTTCTTCATAAGGGAGGTGCCCCAGCCCAGTAATCATTTTAGTCGCTCTCTTCTGCACCTTTTCCACTTCCACTATGTCTTTCTTGAGATGCGGTGACCAGAATTGTACACAATACTCCAGGTGCGGCCTTACTATTGTGGAAGTGATAACTTCAGGAGAAGCGCCATGCATTATCCGCAGCACTTGTGGGGTGTACATCCCCCCACCCCAAGACGGCCGATGAATGCTCACCCTTGGTCTACTCATTGCCAGGATTTTTTGTTCTCTTATTTTTGAAACATTTCTCCACAGGCTCACCCCCCGAAAGGGCTTACAAATTAGAATAGACATAGCAACGCAACTGAAGAAGTAGTTTATTTATTTAAAATATTTTTATCCACCTTTCTCTTTTGAAAGGACCTTTGAAAGGACCCGAAGGCACCTTACATCATTAAAGGGACAAAATTTCAAAGCTAAATATTTGAAATAGAATTAAATGGTTTTCTTTTTTTTTAAAAAAAAGAACTGAACAAGGATGTCTGTGAAGATTCTCAGTCATCCAGGTGAGGTTGAGTCATGGCACTTGGATTTCTTTTCTTGAAGGATAGAAATGTTTTGCTACTCATCCAAGTAGATTCTTCAGTCATACTGATAATTGGATGAGTAGTGAAACCTTTTGATCCCACAAGAAAAGAAGTCCAGTTGCCATGACTCAACCTCACTTGGATGACTGAGAATCTTCACAGACATCCTTGTTCAGTTCTTTTTTTAAAAAAAACATTAAATTCTATTTCAAATATAAACAACTAAGCAATTAAACAACTAGGAAATTTAAAATGATATATAAAAACAGTGCTAACAACACATTTGAAAGCAACAGAGTGCAACAATTAACTTGGTGGGAGGAGACCCTCTTGGTCTCATTCCAACAATGGAACAGATGAAGAAAGTCGTCATGACTTAAAATAAAACAACGAAGACTTGCATAATGGGTAAAACAAGGAAAGAGAGCCCTCTGATCTCTCTGGTTCCAGAATTAGTGGATGGCCAACAAGCAGGCGGTGGACCACATCCTCCACCCCAGTGTCACCTTCCTTTTGGGTGGAACCTATTTTGGGGGCATGATCGACGGGCAGGTTCACCCCAGTTCCAAACTGGATTTGAACTTCCTGACCTGGAACCCTTGAGCTTCAGCAGCAGGAGAAGAGATAGGAGAGCACTTTTCATGCTGTTCTCGGTATGAAAGGCTGTCCTGAAGAGGAGGGGCCGGATCTGTTCTCCATCATCCCAGAACATCCTCATAAGAACACAAGGACATAAGAAGAGCCATCATGCTGGATCAGGCCAAAGGCCCATCTAGTCCAGCTTCCTGGATCTCACAGTGGCCCCACCAGATGCATCTGGGAGCGCACGGGACTAGATCTCTGTCTCCTGATACCACTCCCCTGCATCTGTCCCTTGATGTACCCCTGTTTTAAGCCTGGAGGGGACACATCTCCCTCATGGTTTGTCTCCTGGGATGGACTTTTCCTCCAGGAATCTGTCCCATCCCCTTTTGAAGGCATCCAGGCCAGATGCCATCACCACCTCCTGTGGCAGGGAGTTCCACAGACTAGCAACGCCGCTGGGTGAAAAAATATTTTCTTTGGTCTGTTCTTACTCTCCCAGTCCTCAATTTGAGTGGATGTCCCCCTAGTTCAAGTTAAGAGAGACCAGCTTGGGGTCAAATATCAGAAAAAAAGCTTCCTAACTGTTAGAGCAGTACGACAACGGAATCCGTGACCTCAGGGAGGGAGGTGGTGAGCGCCCCAAGAGCTGGAGGCAACCAAGAGAAAATTGGACAACCGCCTGTCAGATCCGCTTTGATTTGGATCCCTGCCTTAATCAGGGGGTTGGACTGGATGGCCTTAGAGGTCCCTCCCAGCTTCGTGATTCTATGAAAAGCCAAGCAAATGAGACATTTGGGGAGTTTGGGGCAGCAGAGCCATAATCAAGGAGAACAATGCTCCTGGGGTCCCGTACGTGCCATCAGGTTTTGTTTTTCCCCTTTCCACTTGGAAGGCTTGTTATCGGCCTGCGCAAGCCAGCCTCGTCTCATTTCCTGACCGATGCCGGGCACCTCTTACTCAAGCCTGCAATTATAGACGTTTTTATAAAATAATGGAAGGTGTGTGAGTGTGTGCGGGGTGGTGAGGCAGAAGGGTAGGGAGAACAGAGCAGCCTCTTGTCTGCAGCCCTCAGACGGACCCCCATTTGTATAAAATTAGACAGGAACACAAAAGATTAAGCGCTCACTCCAGTGCACGGATGCGTCCTTTTTGACCAGCCGCTGTTCGCGGTCTTTTTTTGGTAACGGAACACTTTGTACTTTGGAGATAATTGACTGTGGAGTATAACGTTGTTTATTCAAAAGCAGGTCAGGCAGAAGAGACGGAGACACTCATCCCCCTTTCCCGTTCACCTTATCTTTGATGTCTACGCAGGTCTGCGAGTGTGTGCATATAGGCTGCTTGTGTGTGTGTGTGTGTGTGTGTGTGTGTGTACCATAAATATAGATTATGTCCATATATATATATAAAATTTTAAACTGCAGATGCAATTTAATTCTGCCTTCCACTCAAGTTAAGTTTTCAATAAAGAGATCATAGAATCATAGAGATGGAAGAGGCCTCAAGGGCCATCCAGTCCAACCCCCTGCCATGCAGGAACCCCCCTCACAGGACTCCCAACAGTTGGCCATCCAGCCTCTGCTTAAAAACTTCCAAAGAAGGAGACTCCATCACCTTCCTTTGTGGCAGCATATTCCACTGCTGGACAGCTCTAACTGTCAGGAAGTTCTTCCTAATGTTCAAATGGAATCTCTTTTCCTGTAGTTTGAAACCATTGCCCCGAGTCCTAGTCTCTGAAGCCATGGAAAACAAGCCTGTTCCCTCTTCAATGTGATATCTTTTCAAATATTTAAACATAGCTATCATATCTCCCCTCAGCCTTCTTTCTGAAAGGCTAAACATCCCCAGTTCTTCTAGAGATGATGTGCAGAGTGAAAGGGGAAAAAGCATGGTGGAGACCCATCAAGGTGGATTTGTCCCGAGCTGTTTTAAAGTTTCGAAACCAACTGCCTTTGTTTAAGCAAGGGCCAGAGAAAACAACGAAAAATTATCCGCACTCTTTGCGACTTGAGGAGGGAAGATGCCTCCACCTCCGTGGAATGGTTTTTTTTTTTTGGGGGGGGGGAGGGACCTCCCCTGCCTATGTGAACAAACTGCCCCAGATTTAGGATTCTCTCCAGCACAGGTGAAGGTGTCTGCTGTTGACTCTCACCTTAAGAATGGCATCCACTCCTAGTAGCCAGGGACTGGGTAAGCTCGGGGACTCTCTGGCAACTTACAAACCAGCTGGGATGGCCCGCATTGTTTTAAGCGACAGCCTGTTCTTAAGATTTAGATTTAGATTTTTGGGCATTGAGTTACAGGAGGGTCTGTCCTGGAGTGTCAACACAAGGGGGCTTGCAAAGAAGGCTCAGCAGAGACTATTTTTCTTGAGAACCTTAAGGAAAAACTATCTTCCACAAAAGCTGCTGCTGGCCTTCTATCATTGTGCAATTGAGAGTGTGCTTACTTATGGGTTATGTGTATGGTATGGAAGTTGTACCCACCGGGATAAGACAGTGTTGCACAGAATCATAAGAATTGCAGAGAATATTGTGGGCTGTTCACTCCTCACCCTAGAACAAATTTATAGTACCAGGTGCCACTGTAAAGCATCAGATATATTAAGAGATCCATCACATCCTGGTCATTGCCTCTTCGAGTTGCTGCCATCGGGACAGAGATATAGAGTACTTAGGGCAAGAACAAACCGTCTCAAAAATAGCTTCTTTTTTAGAGCAATACTGGCCTTAAACGAAAATCCTGGACTTTGAAGTCAGCTTATTTTATATGTCATATCTTAGTCATTTTATATGTCATATTATGTGTTGTACCTGTTTTTAAATCTATGTGAAATGTTTTAAATGAGTTTTATATAGCAACCACAAAATTTTGTTGTTCCTGCAAGGGGGCAATGACAATAAAGATTAAAAAAAAAAAACAGGATGCTCACGGGCACACAGGCGATGGGTGAGGAAGGAAAGAAAGCTTGCAGTGGAAACAAAACCTGCTGGTGGGACAGTACCGAATTGTGCAAATCAGGGCGGGATGGTGAAGTTTAAAAATGCAACCAATTTTAACACAAAGCTCTTACTAGGCATTCCAAAAAACTCATCTCCACCTTTCAAGAATTGGGGGGAACCTGGACGCAAAGATGGGAGGCCACTAAAGACAGTATCAGGGAGGAGGAAGTGGAGATGGGAATTTTGGATTTCGTGGCCTACAATCCCAAGGATTCGCCACTCTGGGAGTTCTGCCTGACTTGTACACACCTGAGAGATGCCTAAATGTGGCTGACCTGTGAAAAATAGCCTCAGGTGAAAGGCTTCGAGGCCTCCACTTAGTTTTCTGTTCCTGCCCAAGTACTAGCTGGGAATTTTCTTTCCACACTGGAAACTGGGTAGAGCCAGGCCAAGCTAGACCCCAAAACCTTCCAGCTGAGGCCTTTCCACACAATGAGGTGTCTCTGAGGTGTGTACAAGCCAGGTAGAACTTCCATAATAGAGAAATATGGGATTTGTAGTTCATGAAATCAAAAAACCCCATCCCTAGAAAGGAACATGAACATATAGAGAAGCCCGGTGGACCACATTCAGTCTTGAGACTTCAAGTTCCCCACACCTCCTGAGGCAGTCTGCACAGATGGCACTGGAGATTTACTGGGCTCTTTTATTCCTTTGGGTTATTGCGGGCATGCCTAGCATGGCCCTTAATGGCCTGGTCAAGCAATTAACGTTTCCAAGCCCGTTAGCATCCTCTGACCTTCTACAGGACTATGGGTATGAACCTCAGCAAACTTGCTTGCGGAGAGGGCTGCAGAAGAAGAAGGACTGCAGGGAGGAAGAGAAGCACTAGATAGATAGATAGATAGATAGATAGATAGATAGATAGATAGATAGATAGATAGATAGATAGATAGGTAGATAGATAGATAGATAGATAGATAGGGACTTCCTACTATGTAACTTTATATGGATTACCATACATGATTGCATTGACTGATTTCATAAGAACACCAGTGTTTTCCAAGTCACTTTCCGCCACTCATAATGGATTTTTCTTTTCTTTTTGTGTGCTCTTTATAGCAATACTGCTATCTTTTAATGTTTTAAGATGCCTCTTTTAATTCCCTGTTCTTAACTTAAACATGTCTTAAATGTTCCGGGCTATCTATTTCCCCTCATCATTGTAAGCCACCTTGGGTCCTTTTGAAAGGAGAAAGGTAGGGTAAAAATATTCAAAATAAAATAAAATAGGTAGTAGGAAAGAACAAAGGAATAGAGAGATGGATACTGGAGAGAGAGAGAGAGAGAGAGAGAACAAAGGATTAGATAGATAGATAGATAGATAGATAGATAGATAGATAGATAGATAGATAGATAGATAGATAGATAGATAGAAAAGAAGGAAAGGATTGATTGATTGAAAGGGGAGGCCAACAATCCTTGCCCAGGAAGGTCCATCTGAAGTGATGCTGAAAATAAGGGAGACCCCCCCCCGAGCTCCACTTTGTACCTCCTGTGCCCCTCCCCTTGTGCCTTCAGCATCTTTCCCGTGCCGGGTGCTGCTGCAGGGCAATGTCTGTTGAGGCAGGCAGGAGACACCCTACAGTCCATCCAGACTCACCTTCCATGCCCACCGCGGCCATGGGGCATCGGTGGAGGAGGCAACAGGACTTCCTCTGGAGGATGGTTGAGTGGTGAGCAGTGAGGACCGTTGGCTCCAGGGATGCAAGGGGTGGGCCTTTCCACTAGCCTTCACATGAGTTGGCTCGTGCATTCTGCAGGCAGCCACTGCCGCCACCCCAGGGACTTTTTTAGCATCTTTTAACCCTGGACATTGAGTCATGGCTACTGGACTTCTCTTTTCTTGAGAGATAGAAACGTTTCGCTGCTCATCCAAACAGCTTCATCAGTCTGAATACAGCTAGTGCGAGTCCTCCATCTTAGAGGGCCTTTTCCTACGACCCCTAAGATCCGCTGGCCCCTTAAATTCGGACCAGAGATCTTGGGGGTTCCTTACTGTTCCTCCGACCCCACCCCTCCGCACTTCCTGGCTGCTGGCTGCGTGAGGGGAGGGAGAAAAAAAGGGACAAAAGAATAAAGGCTTACCTCCCGGTGCCGATGGAAGCTGCCGGGAGCCCCGGTCACTTCCTGGTTCCTTCTCTTAAAGGGGTGGGAGGCAAAAAACAACAACAAAAAGAAGCGAGGAGAGCCCGGCACATCCGCATCAAGCAATTTTCACCTCCCAAGAGCAGGTACCTGAAAAGTATGCTGGGTCGCGCTTAGGTGGGCGTGGTCGCACTTAATTTCCTGTAAACTCCAGAGCTGGTGGGGAAACATTTTTAAGCTCCGGAGCTGGGAGCCATTTGCCCCGGAGTTTAGGGGTCGTGTCTAAACGCCCATAGTCAGCTTTGTCTCAGACAAGAGGTCAACGCTGACTGATTATAAGATGGAGGACTCGCACTAGCTGTATTCAGACTGATGAAGCTGTTTGGATGAGCAGCGAAACATTTCTATCTCTCAAGAAAAAGAAGAAGTCCAGTAGCCATGACTCAACTTACAGATAAACTCACCTGGATGACTGAGAATCTTCACAAACATATCTTTTAACCCTAGATCCCTGGCTACCCCTCCTTAACGCTACTCGGAGAGGTGTTAAACCAGAAGAACAACCACCCTTAGATTCTGCATCCAGATTTTCTTACTGTACCAGCTGGACTCTCCCTTGACCAGAGCTGGTATCTAAGATAATCCAGATGTTTTGCCAAAAGGTTCCCTGGTCTCCATTAAACTCTTTGTCCCTCTTGGCAAAGCGGTCACGTGGCCTGGGTGTATTTTTGTCTGTTAGTGGTCTGGTTTACTTCTTCTCAGTAACTCGTCAAATAAATAACGAGGTGAGTTGGATTTTAAACAAACAGGTTTTTATGGCCGGGCCACAGGTAATAGGGATGAAGGTGAGTCAAACAACATTGAAATGTCAGCGTGTTTCTCACGTCTTTAAGGTCAAAATAACATATTTACAGATTTTTCAGAACACACACACCACACACCACACACATGGCTTTAAAGACAGTTGGGTCCAGTTTTTATTTCTTCCACCAAGAAATAAATACTAGGTATGCCTAGGATCTAGCCTGGTACCCTGGCAAGCTGCGGTGGAGGTACGCTTCCATTCTGGATTGGTAGAAAGCACGCTTGCACTCTTGTCATGGGTCTTGTAGCTACCCATTCACCCTCCCACCCAGTTCCATTTAAATGTGCCATGACATGCTGGGTCTCTTAGTGGCCGAGGTCTCTGGTTGTGGAGCCAAAGGTTAGGAGTTTGATTCCTGACTGTGCCTCTTTCTCAGGAGCTGGACGTGATGATCCCTGAGATCCTTTCCAACTCTGCAGTTCTAAAATTATTAGCTGGCTGGTTACGGGGTAGGGGTAGGGTGGGGTGTTCAATTCCCCACTGGGCATCCTTGACAGGGTCTGGGACACTCTTCTCCCTCTCACGAAATACCAGAACTAGGGGACATACACTCAAATTGAGGGCTGGGAGAGTACGAACAGACAAAAGAAAATATTTTTTCACCCAGCACATTGTTAGTCTGTGGAACTCCCTGCCACAGGAGGTGGTGATGGCATCTGGCCTGGATGCCTTCAAAAGGGGATTGGACAGATTCCTGGAGGAAAAGTCCATCCCAGGTGACAAACCATGATGGAGATGTGTCATCTCCAGGTTTAAACCAGAGTCCTTCAAGGGCCAGATGCAGGGGAGGTATATCAGGAGACAGAGATCTAGTCTCGTGCACTCCTGGACGCATCTGGTGGGGCCACTGTGAGATACAGGAAGCTGGACTAGATGGGCCGTTGGCCTGATCCAGCATAGCTCTTCTTATGTTTCTTATGTTTCTTATGTTTATGTTTCTTATGGTCCCTTCCGGCCCTTCTGCATTTAACATAAGAACATAAGATCATCATCAGCATCTGCCCATCTCCATAGTCATTCTGAATATGTTTAATTTATTTATTTTTAAAAACTGAAAACTAGGGATGGGCATGAAACGCAAAAATAATGTATCATTTCGTTTCATGTTCACCTTTGGTTTTTTTTTTGTTTCTTATTTTTTTTTTACAAAATGAACTGAAACAAAATGACTTGAAATGAAAAAAAATGACTCTGGGTGCCATTTTTAAAGGGCTCCTGCCATGCTGTCAGTGGCTGGAGCCCTTTAAACCTGGCCCAGTTGGCACCAGAGGGTCCCCCTAGTACTGACTGGGCCAGGTTTAAAGGGCTCCAGCCATTGACAGCTCGGCAGGGCCCCGAAAACGATGGAACAAAACGGTTCATTTCAATGGAAAAATGACCGTTTCGTTTCATCTATAACAAAATGCTGCTTCCTCATTTTGTTTCATTTTGTCTTGTTTTGTTACATAATGAAATGACAAAACAGCATTTTATTTTACATTTCCTACCCGTCCCTACTGAAAACTAAAAATAACCTACTACTGATATGGGCTAGGAAACAGCCAATATGAGAACTGAAAGACTTCAGAGAAGTTTGACTTTCTCGGGTGGTTCCCCCCCGCACACACACACACTTCTAATGCCTCCAGGAGTGATGACAAATTATTTATTTCCCATTTTAGACGTTGGGCAGTGAGTCATTATGCCCTGGAAATGTGATTGCCATAATGTTTGTGGGTTGTTGCTGTTGTTTTTTCTTTCTTTCCCTTTCTTTATTTTTTTATGCGGTAACTGGACATCGTGTCAGAGAAATGGGCACTTACAAGCTGTAAGAGGTTTCCACCGAGGTCTAAAAATACAGTATTTGCTTTTTGGCTTTTGGGCAGTCAACAAGTTTCCTGCCATCCTGTCTCCGTCACACACGCATACACACAGGCACGCAGGCACACAAATAGGCATGCGGGAATAGGTGGCCGCAGTGTAGAAACTTGTACAAATTAAAGTCCAGGAAAGCAATGGGTTTTCTGCACTCCATCGTCAACAATGGGATTCTTGGCTTTTATCGATTTATCTATATGGAGACATTCGATTCCTTATTCCCCAGCTTCTCACCCCCCGCACACACAAACGAGTTGTCCAAATTGGCATATGGAATATTTGAAAAGCAAAGCATGAGAGATAAAAATAATCAGCAAAACAGACTGAGCTAAATCTCCTTCATTACATCTGTCCCTGTGATAATGCACTAAACCTATGTTCTAAACTCTGCTCTTAGGGCACTTGTACACCACCCCTAAGATCCGCTGGCAACTTAAATTTGGACCAGAGATCATGGGGGTTTGCTCCGCTTTCTGTGTTCCCACCCCTCCGCACTCCCTGGCTCCTGTCTGCGTGAGGGGAGGGAGAAAAAAAGGGAGAAAAGAATGCAGGCTCACCACCATTGGGAGCTGCCCTGGGAAGCATTCCAGTCTCTTAAAGGGGCGGGGGACAAAAAACAAACAAACAGAAGGCGGGGAGAGCCCTGCACTCACTGCTTTGCAATCCGCATCAGAAATTTGTCACCTTCGGAGACCAGGTACTTGGAAAATGCGCTGGGAAGTACTTAGGTGGGCGTGGTCGTACTTAATTTTTTTTAAGCCCAGAGCTGGTGGGAAAACAATTTTAAGCTCAGCATCTGGGAGCCCTTTGCCTCAGATTTTAGGGGTCGTGTAAAAGCGCCCTTATAGAAGAGCTTAAAACCTGGGTATTTCAAGGGCCAGATGCAGGGGAGTGGTATCAGGAGACAGAGATCTAGTCTCGTGCGCTCCCAAACGCATCTGGTGGGGCCGCTGTGAGATACAGGAAGCTGGACTAGATGGGCCTTTGGCCTGATCCAGCAGGGCTCTTCTTAGGTTCTTAGGTTCTTATGTTAAGGACACTGACAAACTGGAGCACGTTCAGAGTTGGGCTACAAGGAGGATCGGAGGAGGATCAAGGGACTGGAAAACAAATCCTGTGAGGAAAGACTAATTGAACTGGGCCTGTTTAGCCTTGAGAAAAAAAATTCAGGGGTGATAGAAGCACTCTTCAAATACTTGAAAAGCTGTCTTCCAGAGGAGGGGCAGGATCTGTTCTCGATCATCTCCAGGAGCAGAACACGCAACAATGGGCTCGAGTTAAAGGATGCCAGATTTTGGTTTAATATCCAGAAAAACTTCTTGACTGTTAGAGTAGTACGACAGTGGAAGCACTTACCACAAGAGGTACTCAGTGCTCCAACACTTGAGGCATTCCAGAGAAAATTGACCACCCTCTGTCAGGTATCCTTGGAACTGGACTCCTGCCTTCAGCAGGCGGTTGGACTTGATGGCCTTGTAAGTCCCTTCCAGCTTCATGATTCTACGGTTGGAGCTAACCCACAGCTTGCATCAAGGAGACTGGTTGGTTGGTTGGATTGATTGGTTGATTGATTGACTGGGACTATTTTAAACCTGCTTTTCTCCTTAAAAAGAACCCAAGGCAGCTTACAACAATCAAAAGACCGCATCTAAGCTAACAGTGAGCGTGCAATACTAAAAGGATCAATGAGTACAAGACCAAACAACATAGGCCACATCAAGATACATGCATCCCTTATGTAAAGTAAGTGTAAGGACCGTGGGTTGAAACAGGAGAACCTTTGGCGCCTGCAACAGCCATGCAGAGGTCATGAGAAGCATTTTGCCTATGACGCCTTATGCTCTCCCCAATGTCAAACAGGACCATGCCCCTCTGTCAGCAAGTTAAAAGGGGCAGCGAAGTCTGCGCAAAGTAGACGTGTCATTAAAACCATTGCGCAGTCCACCACTGGTCCTAGCCACAAATTCAGAATGGTTGTGGAGGCCATTCTCTAAGGCCCTGAGACTGAAGATGATGATAGTGTGTTTTGAAAAGTCTACAGAACAAATTCAGCTCTGGAAGGATCCAAATGTCAAGATTCAGGACAGAAACATCTCTCCTGGTTGAGGAATTAGCTCCAGGCGGTTGGGTTTAGAGAGTCAGACTCTGTAAATACACACTGCATGCAAGTGGTTTCACCCACACCGTGTGCCGACTATTTGTCACAATGAGCTGTTGAGGTGTCTCTGAACCTCTGGGCTCTTGTTGCAAAAGACCGTGGCCCACCCAGAACAATCTCTTTTTTCAAGAAAAGACGTCTAGTCACCATGACTCAACGTCCAAATAAACTCACCTGGAGGACTGCGAATCTTCACAGACACCCAATCTCTGCCGATGAGCTCTCTGTGGACTTAAGTGGCAGTGGTAGGACAGTGCGCTTTCTTCATGGCCCCAGAAATGGACCCCACATAAAGACCAGGCCTGGCGGCCATTGTGTGAGGAAACCACCAGCAGCAGATTGTCTCATAAGCCAGCCGTGGGCGACCAGGGGCTCCTCGTGTGCAATGCCGTTGTATAGGCTTAGGTGGAGGCTGCTAAGGAGAGAATTGCCTTCAGCTGAAAGCCAACATGGTTGCAGAACATAAAATATGCATAGAAGCCGTCATCACAGGGATGGGGGGGGGGTCTAGCGAGACTGTTGCAGCCAAAACAACAACGAAGAGTTTTGTGACATTTTCCAGATTTATGGTGTTTTATTTGGAGTCAGCTTTCATGGGCCAGGAGGTGCTGGAGTCAACAAACATTTCCACCAAATAAAGCTGGTTAGTCGTCAAGGTGCTCCAAGGCTCTTGGCTGTTTTTTATTCCACGCTGACAGTCATCGCAATAGCAGGCTCGGGGATTTCACTGCATGGCTTCAAGAGGTATCTGTGAGGCAGGAGGTGGGGGGAGCGAGCTCACCAAATAAACCAGTCTTGTTCCCCTGTGCCTCCTTGGCTAAGGATGGTCCCAACAACTAGATCCGGGTCCACGTGCACCCTGCTGTCCCGGATACCTTGGTGTCACTTTGGATCATATGCTGACCTGTAAGAAGCAGTAGTGAGATGCAAGACTTAAGAGCTTTTATAGACTCATAGAATCATAAGAATTGGAAGAGACCTCAAGGAGGACCATCCAGTCCAACCCCCTGCCATGCAGGAACCCCCATCACAGTATTTCCGACCGATGGCCATCCAGCCCTTGCTTAAAAACCTCCAAAGGAGGAGACTCCACCACCCTCCTTTGTGGCAGCATATTATTCCACTGCCTAACAGCTCTAACCGTCATGAAGTTCTTCCTAATGTTCAAATGGAATCTCTTTTCTTGTAGTTTGAAACCATTGCCCTCAGTCCTAGTCTCTGAAGCCGTGGAAAACAAACCTGTTCCCTCTTCAATATGACATCCTTTCAAATATTTAAACATAGCTATCATATCCCCCCTCAGCCTTCTTTTTGAAAGGCTAAACATTCCCAGCTCCGTAAGCCTTTCCTCGTACGACATTTCTTCCAGACCTTTGTCAAGGAACAATGTTCATCAAAAATTGCTACCACGAACCAGTTGGGACACACTGCCCAAAACACTTGAAATGACAGCCATACACTCGACATGATGTAGTTGACCCCACACGAGACCAATATACATTGCTCTCAATGAAAGTGGAAGAATCGTAACTGGATGCCTGAAGCCAACACCTCATTGATAGATTGAATTGCCCCTAGCAGACATTGCGCCGGAGACACACGGAGAGAGGGGGACCAGCTAAAAGTGGAAGATTCAAGGCATCCACATTGAATGCGCACCCACTCTTTGGCTGCCATCCCATCCCTCCCAGTGTAAAATCAAGGGGATTTCCCCCCCCCCCAGAACATCCATGGATCCCCAAAAAACAACAGAGAACGCCAGGCCCACCATGCGGAAAAAACATGCCACCTGCCCCTTAAAATGGATGGCACCCCAGGGAAGTGGAGCCCGTGGTTACACAAAGAACTGAGTTGCTTGGAAGTTGCACAGTAGGCCACGGAGTGGAGTTGGCAGAACCAACGTGAAACTTTTAAAAATGGAGTTTGGGCACCAACTTAGTACTTCTCTCTTCCCTTCAACATGCACTATAGAAGATTTGGCATAAGCTGCCCTACTTCCTCGCGAGGTTCATTACCGGGGACAAAAAAATATCTAATAGATTTCTTTAATTGACACAAAACCTGGGAAACTTGTGTCATAATGCTTCTAGAAGTGTCTTAAAAGTTCAGAGAATAATTTTCAAAACAGCTGCAACTACAGCTAGGTATGGCTCCTCACACCCGCATAATTTAGAAGTTAGGAGCAACCTGGCAACTATTAGTTACATTACCTGCTCTCCAAAAAGTTAATAGTTACCAGTAAACACATGAATGACACCTATTTATTTATTTATTTATTTATTTATTTATTTATTTATTTATTTATTGGTGGTTTTTACCCCACTTTGCTCCTTGGAAAAGGATCCAAGGTGGCTTATACACAATACACAATCCAGTAAGTTTAAGTCATACAGTGGTGCCTCAACTTATGAATTTAATCCATTATGAATGCACACTCTTAAGTCGAACTACTCTTAAGTCAGGGTACTTATATAGAAAATTGAAAAGATAAGTTAAAAAAAGAAAAAAAAAAGAAAAATATTTGTAAGTCGAGCAGACGAGATCTAAAATTTGTACGGCGGCAGTTAAAACACCAGCAGTTTTCCACTCTCAAGTCGAATTGCTCTTAATTTGAACTGCTCTTAAGTCGGAGTACCACTGCAATTTTGAGAAACAGGGAATTGAGGGACATCTTACAGCATTAAGAGGCAACATTAGAGCTAAAAAAGAACACAAGCGGTTACAGAAGGGAGTAAAAAAAATCAATTATGAGGGATGGTGCAAGCATTGAAAACAACTGTATATTTATAATTCCATGCAATCATGTACGGTGGACCATCTAAAAGTTATGGGGGATGGAAACTAACAGTGAAAACATAGTGTCAATGCAACACAAGGAGGTACGGTATATGAACACACAGTTAGAGTTGCCTAACTACTTACAAGCTGTATTCCCTAAGCTGGACCACTTCAGATCTGATAGGTTTCAGTCGTTGGTCCCAACTGGAGTAGACCAGTTCAACCCAAGGCAGTTACATAAAGGAGGACTTAACAGGTCTTTTTAATAGTGCTATGAAGTCTGGCGCTTCCCCACCCACCCCGGGGCAAAACAGATCATGCATTTCAAGAAGACGGTCATCAAAACCCTGCTAAAAGGAATCTGCCAATGCTGAGCCTTGGGGGGCTCCTAAGAGGAAGCCCTCCCCCCATTCTTCTGAAGGCAGAAGATCAATCCTGATGAGCAGAACTACCACGGGGTGGACCATGACCCTTGATTCACAACCATGGGATGTGTGGCGTGCAGGCCTGTATTGGATCCAGCAGCCTCCCCGGCCACAGCAGGCTGGGAGCCACTGGGAAAGATGCAGAAGAGAGCGACTAAAATGATTACTGGGCTGGGGCACCTCCCTTATGAGGAACGGCTAAAATATTTGGGGCTCTTTAGTTTGGAAAAAAGGCGCCTGAGGGGGGATATGATTGAGACGTACAAAATAATGCAGGGCATGAGTAAAATGGATAGAGGGAAGCTCTTCTCCCTCTCACAAAATACCAGAATTAGGGAACATCCACTCAAACTGAGGGCTGGGAGAGTAAGAACAGACAAAAGAAAATATTTTTTTACCCAGTGTGTTGTTAGTCTGTGGAACTCCCTGCCACAGGATGTGGTGATGGCATCTGGCCTGGATGCCTTCCAAAGGGGATTGGACAGATTCCTGGAGAAAAAGTCCATCACAAGTTACAAACCATGAGGGAGATGTATCATCTCCATGCTTAAAACCGGGGTACCTCAAGGACCAGATGCAGGGGAGTGGTATCAGGGGACAGATATCTAGTCTCATGCGCTCCCAAATACATCTGGTGGGGCCACTGTGAGATCCAGGAAGCTGGACTAGATGGGCCTTTGGCCTGATCCAGCAGGGCTCTTCTTAGGTTTTTATGTTCTTATGAAAAGGATGGATGCCATGGCATCTCTGAGATGAGGCTGTTTATTTTATTTTATTTTATTTTATTTTATTATTTTTGATTTTGAGTATTTTTACCAGGCCTTTCTCCTTGGAAAAAGGACTCAAGGCGGCTTACCGTAATGAGGGATAATATATACAGCCCGGTACAACACATCCGATCTCGCCTAATTTCGGAAGCTAAGCAGGGTCGGCCCTGGTTAGTACTTGGATGGGAGACCACCAGGGAATACCAGGTGCTGTAGGTACCTGGAGTAGGAACTGGCAAACCATTCCAGTATTGCTGCCAAAAAAAACCTCCATGGCCGTGGAGTCACGAAGGGTCGGACACGACTGTAACGACACAACACACAGGCACACACACAATTAAGGATGTTCAAGTATTAAGAGCAGGGAATTGAGGGCCATCTTAATAGACAACATTACATTAACGCTACAAGAGAAGGCGAGCAGTTAAAAAGAGAGTAAAATTCCATGTAAAAGTTATGAGTGATGGAAACTAACACTGAAAACATAGTGTCCATATAAACCTATATGGTTATAAGGAGTTATAAATATAAACACAAAGTCTATGTGTTTACGGTAGCAGCTTCGCTGGGTTACCGTCTGCTTCAGCAGATGCAGATCCAGTGGCTTTCATGTCCGTGAGGCGGTCATGGCTTTGGGGTGGAATCAGAGGCAGAACAGGGCACAGAAAATTATGATTGTGTTAACCGTGCTTGCTGACTTTCGGAGGGCAAAATAGCATCCACAGCCAGGCATCAGACATGTCTGAGTTAAGCTAACCAACTCTTTGGAAGCTAATAATTATTAATTAGTGTTAATGATACAGCCGTGGTGTTCTCCTTTCCCCGCAATAGTAATTATTGTCCCATTTGTTAATTTGTGCCTTCCCTTGTTTTCCCACCATGCGCTAGTACTGTTTGTTTCTTTGTTTTTCATTATGTCTGTGTCCTTTTAGTCTGTCTGCACTTGCACAAAAACATATGTACATCACTACAAAGCCTGACCTGCTGACCTCATTGATTGCTCAGCCTTTGACAGGAACTCAGTCGGTTTGAGCATGCCGTTAAATCTGCAGACCCTGATCTAATTAAGGATCTTTTACTTTTTACTTTCTTTACAATTTATATGCCACCAGCTTGTATAAACAACCCAAGGCGATGCACAAAGTCAAAGCAAGAAAAACAATGAATAGCAGAAGTACACAATAAAACAACAAAAAACCCAATAGACCCAGGGACAATGTGCAATAAAACAAACACAAGACACGGGTGTCCGGGCAAACAGAAGAGAATCACAACAGGAGGAATGATCACCCCAAGGCCTCTTGGAAAAGCCAGGTCCTTAAAGCAAAGCAAAGCAAAGTATTCTGCTTATATACCGCCCCATACCACTTTAAGTAGTCTCTGGGCGGTTTACAATTTTAATTACAGTGTGCAGGCTACACATTGCCCCCCCCCCCCCAGCAAGCTGGGTACTCATTTTACCGACCTCGGAAGGATGGAAGGCTGAGTGAACCTTGAGCCTGCTACCTGGGATTGAACCCCAGGTCGTGAGCACAGTTTTACCTTCAGTACAGGCATTTAACCACTGCGCCACGAGGCAAAGCAGGCATGTCCAAACTTTGGCCCTCCTGATGTTTTTGGACCACAACTCCCAGAATTCTAAGCTTAGACTGCCAGTGACAAAGGACTGTGGGAGTTGTGGTCCGAAACATCTGGAGGGCCAAAGTTTGGGCATGCCTGCCTTAAAGGTTTCCTAAAGGCGGACAGAGACTGTGCCAGGCGGACCTCGCTGAGGATGGAATTCCAGAGCAGCGGGGCAGCCACTGAGAAAGTCTTCACGACAGAAGATGTTGGGCAGATTCCGCTGCCTGAACGGCCCCTCTTGACTAAAGAATTAAATCAAATACAGGTTAAAAGAGAGGATGTTTTAGGACTAATTGATAAATTGAAGATCAACAAGGCACCGGGCCCAGATGGCATCCAACCAAGGGTTATTAGGGAACTGAGAAATGTAATATGCAACTGGTCTCTTAAAACGGCCACAGTGCCGGAGGACTGGAGGATAGCGGATGTCACACCAATTTTTTTTAAAAGGAAAGAGGGGGGACCTGGGAAACTGGTTAGCCTTACGTCTGTCCCAGGGAAGATGGTGGAAAGCCTCATCCAAGAGAAAATCTTAAAACACATAGAAGAACAAACCTGTACTGCAACTCCCAGAAGTCCTTGCCTGCACAGCTGCTGGTGGTGAAAGATTCTGGGATTTCCAGTCAAAGAACACCTGGGTTTGCCCGTGGTTGAGAACCCCCTGGCATGCTGGCTAGAGCACTGGAAGCAGATTAAGTGGACCCGGGTTCAGATTCTGCTAGCAAACTCACAGGGGAGTCATGGTCATAGAGGAGTTGAGTTGATTGGCAAGCTATTGAATGGCGAACCGTTGAATGAACCTCTCACCTGCCTGGAGGAACCCCTTTCAGGTCCTTCCTTGTGATGTCCAGGCAAACAGAGGGCACAGGAGAACAGCGGCGGGCCAGTAAACTCCGAAGGGGCCACCTCCCAGGCCCGTTCATGCCAGTCCAAAGTCCGTGCAGAGAAAAATTTATAGAGTGGGAAATATACCTTGAATTCTTAGACGTGGAGTGAAAATAATAGAATCAACACAGGATCTAGTGAGTTGTGGCTATGTTTGCATCCTACTGCCAGCTGGAAAAAATGTCCGTGTTTTGTTTCTTTTTCCGAATTAGGACGGCTGCGGTAGCATTGCTCTAAAACTAAGCCTGACCGCTGACCGTGTGCGGTGGAGAAGTAGCATGCTGGGAGGGTGAGGGGCAAGACCCTTGTTTCCATTTCGGACAGTTTAGGAAGAAGGTGCCTGGGAGACCATGGTGGAAAGATGGAAAGGGAGTCGGTGGGTCCTCAGGCAGTCTGACACCCTGCATGTAGCCTTAAGGGACCATCTGATGGCCAAACCGCCTTGCTTTTTTAATCCATCAAGCATGTGGATTTTGAAACCCAACTCCTGGCTATTCTGGGCGGCTGGCAGTCTTTTGCTGTTATGTGTAGAAATGGCTTCTGGGAAGAGCAATGCAGAGAGACACAGCGGTGTTGGGGAGACGGCTCACCTTTCTGAAGCAAACATTTGTAGTTTACCTTTTTTTTCTTCTTGCACTGTAGCTTTTGTGCATTTCCCCTGTTCATCTGCCTTTAATGCTCCTGAGTTAGGGATACGAGTTAATTAAACAGACTCCAAGACCCTTTGTGTGGCCCTGTGAGTTGTTGAATATTCTGGGGGACATCCTATCCTATGCTCCAGATCCATCAAGAGAGGCTCTCCAGAAGTGTCCATCAGGAGGAGACAGGTGGTGGTGGTGGATAAGCTCTCTCAAGAAAAGAAACAACATGTTGCTTCTATGCCATCTCATAGTGCTTCAAGCACTCTTTGGGCAGTTTACAATTTAATTATGAAGGCAACACATAGCCTGCCCCCCACCCCCTGGTCAGCAATTTGGGTGCTCAATTTCCCGATTTTGGAAAGATGGAAGGCTGAGTGAACCTCAAGTGTCTACCTGGGATTGAACCGCAGGGCATGAGCAGAGTCTTGCTTGCAAAACTGCAGTTTAACCACTGCACCACGAGGGCCCTTTCTTTAGAGAACTTACTGCAAACCTTTTGTGGAAATTCTCTGGCAGAGTCTTATGGTTTTGAAGTGTGACTCCTAGAAATGGCCATGCTGGCTGGGGGATTTCTGGGACGCCCGCCATAATCCCACCACCCACCTACCCACCCCAAAAGCAGATTTTAAATAATGTTTTCAAAACCAAAATTTCCTTCAGGAAGCAGGAAGTGCTCAACACATGTCGAGAGACCCTCCAGGCCAGAAACCCATGAAAAAAATAGGTCCAG
This sequence comes from Phrynocephalus guinanensis, assembly GCA_037367245.1. Classification (NCBI taxonomy): domain Eukaryota; kingdom Metazoa; phylum Chordata; class Lepidosauria; order Squamata; family Agamidae; genus Phrynocephalus; species Phrynocephalus guinanensis. Next base: position 139,105,968 of record CM074735.1, read on the forward strand.
ATTGAAGAGGCAATTAGCCTTCCCCACGGGCTGTCTGTTTGCAGAGAAATGCCACACGTCAGGAAAAAAAAATTCCTAATGGTTAGAGCAAAATGATTCCTGGGCTGGGGCACCTCCCTTATGAGGAAAGGCTAAAACATTTGGGGCTCTTTAGTCTGGAAAAAAGGCGCCTGAGGGGGGATATGACTGAGACGTACAAAATAATGCAAGGCATGAGTCAAGTGGATAGAGGGTCTCTCTTCTCCCTCTCACAAAATACCAGAAGTAGGGGACATCCACTCAAATTGAGGGCTGGGAGAGTAAGAACAGATAAAAGAAAATATTTTTTCACCCAGTGCATTGTTAGTCTGTGGAACTCCCTGCCACAGGATGTGGTGATGGCATCTGGCCTGGATGCCTTCAAAAGAGGATTGGACAGATTCCTGGAGGAGAAGTCCATCACAGGTTACAAACCATGAGGGAGATGTGTCATCTCCAGGCTTAAAACCAGGGTACTTCAAGGGCCAGATGCAGGGGAATGGTATCAGGAGACAGATATCTAGTCTCATGCGCTCCCAAACGCATCTGGTGGGGCCACTGAGATAAAGGAAGCTGGACTAGATGGGCTGTTGGCCTGATCCAGCATGGCTCTTCTTATGTTCTTATGTTCTAATATGTCTGTGGAGGTTACCATCAGTTTCTCCAGGTGAGGTTCCCCGGGAGTTGATTCATGGCAACTGGACATGTCCATCTTGTGTGATGGAAATGTTCTGCTTCTTATCCAAGATTGAGTTTGACTGAAGAAGCGACTTGGATGAGTGGTGGAATGTTTTGACCCCACAAGAAAAGAAATCCATTTGCCACGAATAACTGTTAGAGCGGTACAACAATGGAACCAGGTGGCAAGTGCTCCGACACTGTGCAGGCCTTCTAGAGAAATTTGGACAACCAGCCGGGAGATATCCTTTGATTCACATCCCTGCTTTGAGCAGAGAATGGGACTCGGTGTCCTTGACGCCACCTTCCCACTCCATGGGCCTTTGGCCTGATCCAGCATGGCTCTTCTTATGTTCTTATAGGATATGTTATTATCATAGCTATTATTTTCTTATTACTGTATTTGATTCGCTATGTATGGGGTTTGTATGTTTGAGCAAGTTGTTTTTGCAACATGTTGTACACCGCCCAGAGTTCCTTTAGGAAAAGTGGGTGGTAAATAAATAAATAAATAAATAAATAAATAAATAAATAAATAAGATTATAAAGCTTTGCTCCCTGCAAGGGGAAAAAATCATGGATGCAATCAGAGCTAGGAACAGTCTCCTTCCATAGTTCCAGTTTGATGGTGGAGCACCAGGCCGCTATAGAAAGGTGGTTTTGGAGCGGTTGTTGTTGTTGTTGTTGTTGTTCAGTCGTTCAGTCGTGTCCGACTCTTCGTGACCCCATGGACCAGAGCTCGCCAGGCCTTCCTATCCTCCACTGCCTCCCGGAGCTTGGTCAAATTCATGTTGGTTGCATCGATGACACAGTCCAACCATCTCATTCTCTGCCGTCCTCTTTTCCTTTTGCCTTCCATCTTTCCCAACATCAGGGACTTTTCCAAGGACTCCTCTCTCCTCCTGAGGTGGCCAAAGTACTGGAGCCTCAGCTTCAAAATCTGTCCTTCCAGTGAACATTCGGGGTTGATTTCTTTCAGGACGGATAGGTTTGATCTCCTTGCAGTCCAGGGGACTCTCAAGACTCTCCTCCTGCACCAGAGCTCAAAAGCATCGATTCTGCGGCGATCAGCCTTCTTTATAGTCCGTCTGGTTTTGGAGCAGTTGTTCTCGGATGTTCTTGGACTAAAACTCCCCAAAGCCTTCACCACCACCTGTGCCAACCTGGATTTCTGGGCATTGCAGTCCAAGGACATCAAGGGGCTACAGATGCTCCCAGATGCATCTGGTGGGGCCACTGTGAGATACAGGAAGCTGGACTCGATGGGCCTTTGGCCTGATCCAGCATGGCTCTTCTTATGTTCTTATGTCGGGAAGACCCTTCCTCTCTAGCAGTCAGCCTGTCTTGATCCAGAGGTGCACCTCATGCAATGCCACAATTTCACTTAAACTGCTTGCTTAACACGTTCTCCTGTTCCACCTGTCATCAAGAGTCTCTGCTAGAAAGATTATGGCCATATGTTTATGGTGTTTGTTTAAAGCTCCTTCTGAAACAGATTTCCCGGGGTGTTAAAGCAGTGCAATTTTAAACCACAACATTACCTTGTTATAGTAATGCAATAAAGACATGTCAAGATCACAACAGGACAATAAAATCCAGGGCGGCGTAAAAGAAACACAGAGATGTATACTCCTTAAATTTAGATGCAATGGGGGAACAGAAGTCAGAATAACAGGCACAGGAGGTGAAACCACACCTTACAGGAGCCATTTTGTGTCTGGATAGGGGGCCCTGCCTTCCTTGTGTACAGGACTGCAAGTCCCATCCTTGCAGATCAGTGCTGGCCCAGGGTGATGGGATTTGTTCTCTGACAAAATCGAGAAGGAACCAGAGGACAGCGCTTTGGACCACAGATGTGTCCATGGGATTTCGCCCGATGACGCTCAGCGTCAGAGCCCTGTTCTTTTACAAGGTCCGACAGAGAGGAATTAAGAGAAATAAAGCGTGTTAATGCAGAAAAAGGCCCCCGCCGGGGGGGGGGGGTGGGCGTTTTAAGCCACAGGGTTTGCTGTCACACCCAGGCTCGTCTGGTCCGTTCAAGGAACCGCTCCGTCTTCTCCGAGGGCTGCATGCCTCGTTAATAAACATCAGCCCGGCATTTAATGAACTCCCCGATGGACTCGGAGACATGAGCCGATGATAAGGTGTCACCAGCCCCTTGCATTCCGGCGGCGGTCTCGGCGGCTTGGAGGGCAGCCTCAGGAACAATTGTGTGTTGTTTGTTTACATGATTTGTTGTTTTTTTCTTCTGTTGCGAACCGCCCGGAGTTCCTTCGGGAAGACAGGCGGTATATAAGCTATAAAATAAATAAATAAATAAATAAATAAAATAAAACAAGGGAAACAGCTAGAGTGAAGTTCATTCTGGGGAGTTTTAATACAAAGAACTCCCAACGCGAAGGTGTAGCCTTAAAAAAAGGGAAAAGGGGCCAAACTGTTGTGACGTTCCGTTCCCTCCAAGTCACTTCCAG